>CM060882.1:85017699-85617699 GCA_030762935.1 Hymenopus coronatus
CAAATTCACTGCTGCTTAAGCAATTACCTTAACTCTTTAATACATATTTCTGTTCTGACATTTTGAGAAAAATACATCATGCACCCTCCTTACGATTCTGCACTTCAGTTTGAAACATTTTGTAACAAAACTTCACATTTACATGGCGGGAATATCGCTTTAAAATTATTGGATGAGTTTCAAATTAATGATTTACTACTGCTCGGAAAGGTAGGTGTGATAAGTTATTCGTTGATACTATTTTAATAATTGTTATGGATTAATTACTTTTTAAATACAAGTATGTAATTCATTTTAATTAAAAATTGAATTCGACAATTTTCACATATGATATTAGGCTTCTCTGGTAAAAAAATCAAACTGATTGGTTGAAATTTACGCTGCTGAAAATTTAGATTCGTTAAAAAAAATCGTTTAGAGAAACGCGCCTTTTAATATTTGAAGTGCCATTTGCTTTCATGAAACTTCCGTTTTAAAGGTCACGTGAGAAGTCTTTAAATTGTAAATGGCTGAAAATAACTTAGACACATCAATCTAAAAGGACCACGCTATACTATTACGACAATTTAGCTCAACTATTAAAGAGCCAGTGCAATGGCCGAGATTAGGCAATTTCAACCAATCGCGGTCAGCTGACTGAAGCGATTGTCGAAACATCTTATCGCAGCTGATGTTCATTTTTTTTTAACTCTTATCGCACCTGACGTTCGTTTGTTTACTTTCCTGCCTTGGTTACTGGCAACAAGGTGACAATCCAGCAAACAAACCTTCACTTTTAATAGCTGTCAGTTCCACACTTGTATTTTTAATTAGTTAATTCACAATGTTTAAAGTTTTATTCAGTTCATAATATATTTAGTTAAAGAGAAAGTGAAAATAATCATTATACGAGGGTCGGCTGATAAGCCCGGGTCTCACACAGATATGGCGCCACTAGGCCAGTTAGTAGCATCGTATAGTTTAACTCTAGACTAGCTTGTATCCATAGTTACAGGTCAATAGCTTGTTATAGTTTTAAATGATAACATTTTAAACAAGACAAGTTTAGAGTTTTCACGAAAATGGAGGATTTGGAAAAAAACAGCAGTGATTAAATACTTCCATTTGAAAGGCTAAGCACCTAAAGAAATCAAAGAGGACATGGACAGTAGATTGAAAGACTCTGACCCTTAGTATTCTATGATTAAAAGGTGGTTTGCAGAGTTTAAAATGGGACGTACGAGCACTACTGACGAATCTCGCTCTGGGCGCCCTGTAGAAGTGACAACTCCAGAGATCAGTGAAAAAAATTAATCGTTTACTACTGGAAGACCGTATATTAAAGTTGTTTGATATAGCAGAGGCTGTAGACATATCAAAAGAACGTGCAGATAATATTTTAAGTAGTTTTGGGCTTTCACAAGGTGTGTGCAAGATGGGTGCAGCGTTTGTTGACACATGATCAAAACTTGCAAAGAAAAACTGTTTCTGTTAAGAATGTGGAGCTCTACCGTAAAATTCCCAGTGAATTTTTGAGCCTGCTCATTACCATGGATGAAAATTGGATACATCACTACACTCCAGAAAGTAGATCACAGTCACAGCAGTGGATTGCGCAGGTGAACCAACCCCAAAAACGGCAAAGTCAATTTTGTCAGCTAACAAGGTTATGATGAGTGTTTTCTGAGATGCATAGGGAATTATTTGTAATGATTACTTGAAAAAGGGTAAAAGTATCACTGGTGACCACTACGCAAGCTTACTGCAACGTTTGAGTGATGAGGTGAAAATAAAAATACCTCATTTGGCAAAAAAAAAAAATCTTGTTTCATCTCGACAATGCTCCGACCCATCGTTCAGTCACTGCAATGGGAAAATTGTGCGAATTAAAGTTCTAATTGGTTGAACATCCAGTCTATTCGTCAGATCTAGCACCCGGTGACTACCACCTGTTCCCAAACCTCAAAAAAAATTTTGAAGGACGAAGATTTCACAGCAATGAGGAGGTCATTGATGCGGTAAACATCTATTTTGTGAACCTTGATAAATCGTACTACAATATGGTTTAATTAAATTAGAACACCGATATGACAAATGTATTAACCTATCTGGAGATTATGTTCAGAAATAAAGCAAAATAAATTAAATGCTATTTTCATTGAGTGGCCCGGGACTTATCAGCCGACCCTAGTATGTATTTCTTATGTATGATATAAGCGCAATGACCTCAAATAAAATAACGTTTTGTTTCCGTTTCATGCATTAGTTATTAAAAGGTGAAATAAAGTAATGTTCCTAATTCAATTGTTGCTATTGATCTTTGTACATTGGGTGTAGACACGGTCGGCCACATCATAACTCATTAGTCAGTGAAGAATGAAACAAAAATACTCGGGAAATAAACATTGTCAAATGCGTCATGTACCATTTCAGAGCTAGTGCAAACATTACAATAATAATCTGATAACATCTCCCTTTCTATATAAATTATTAATGGTCTATGTTGCTGAATTGTCTATGAAATACAATCCGCGTTTTCATTTCTTAGGATAACTATCGACAAGATGAAAACACTCGTGGTATTACTTATGATAAAATCCAAAAATATTTTTTTTAAGAATTTTAGCCAATTTTCACAGGCTGGACCTCTTAAGTAGTTAGCTTAAAGTTGTCTGGGAGCAACCCTTGCACTACAAATAATATAAAACAGGAGAGGTCATAGATCAGAGATAGGTAAAAACTGAGAGTATCTTATATATATCTTCTATATATATGACTTATATATGACGTCCTTGCGTAGTCCAGTGACAGTTCAACCTATGTCTGTCTTTAAGGCTTAGAAATTCTAACGCTTGCTAATTATAAATTGCTTCCATTTTGCCTTTATCCTAGTCTCTTTAATATGAAAAAAGTCTTCTTCCATTTATTTTTCTCCAGCGCGTCACTCAAGTAGCGCAGCAAGATCTACAAATGAAGTAGGAAAGAGGAGAAACTAACAAATGAAGCCATAGCAAATGTTCAACAAAGATTTGTTAACGAGAAATGCATGATGAA
Organism: Hymenopus coronatus; assembly: GCA_030762935.1. Taxonomy (NCBI): domain Eukaryota; kingdom Metazoa; phylum Arthropoda; class Insecta; order Mantodea; family Hymenopodidae; genus Hymenopus; species Hymenopus coronatus. Next base: position 85,020,733 of record CM060882.1, read on the forward strand.
TCGTTTCATCAAGATAGGGAAAAAATTAATTTTGCGGTGTTGTGAGCAGAGACTGGTAAATTATATTATTTTAACTTCTAAACCGTGTCTCCACTTGTATTGAAATAGGCATTCTCATGAACGCTAATATGTATATAGAATGAAATCATTGAATAAAAACATTGTATAGGCTGCTTACAAATGTGATAACTCCTTTGCATGAAACTATTTTTGAAATTCATAAACATTAAGGAAAAAAAAAACTGACGAAGTGCATTTAAACGGCTAAAGATATTGGAAATCCAGAGGCAAATAATATGAAAAGTTATTCTTCTATTCAGCTTAACTTAATAACGATACATCTTTTGATATGGATATGAATTTAATAACATCATTTTTATCTCTCTGCAAGCAAGATGCGAAAACTGTAATTGTTGATGTTATAAGACATTTTTGTTTGTCATAAGCTCACCTAAAGATGGAGAGGGGGAATTGAGAATCGCACCGGCTCAAATATTTATACACGGTGACGAATCTAAGTTTTGGTTGGGGGGGGGGGGACAACTAAGGAATGTTTTTAAAGAGCTCATACTTCAAAAATATAAGTAAACAAAATTTCCCTTCTTATGACTTCTAAACTTCTTCTCTACCAGTTTGCCTATATTTTATTGCTTCTCAACCATTTAAACGATATACAGGATAAATGAAAAGATAGGCACAAACTTAATAGTTTATAAAGAAAGTTAAAATAAAGCCTATAGAAAAGGAACTAATGATCTAGGACCACTATCCTATTAACTCTACCCGGCTGATAAGTGTGTCTTGCTTGCACAGTAAAGAGTCTCTGAAACCAGCTGAAGGGGGGATGTCATAGCCAATACTTCACTGGGGGAAGGTCGTAGCACAAATGCTTGCGTTCTGCCACTTCTCAAAACTCTTGACTCAACCGTGGCTATAGGCCTACTTCTAATTCTGAGTAGTATTGTCGCGTATGTGATAAAGGAACCCTTGATTCTACAATATTTTTAGTATTTTATTAATCTCTACCATTCTTCTAAATTCTTAAAGAATCACATTCTCCATTTTATTAACTGTTGAAGCTTGGTAAGGGTTGCACCATAACTTATGTCCATGACTTATTTCCTGGATGAGTATCCAGTGAATCACGATGATATAAACTTTCTATGAGTTGTTCTAGAATAAAGTACAACTAAGGAACAACACGCTCGATGCCTCCCACGCTGACACGTTACCAAAGATGGTCATCCCGCGTCACAATGACGGTGTCAGATCGGTCAATATAGAGATGAGAAGCTGCACCGGTCTGGGCAGTCTTCCGGCAGTCTTCCGACAGTCTTGGGACAATCTTAGAAGCCTTTGGTCAGCCTTGATGTATCCTACATTAGGGAAAGGAAGCAGGTTACCCTCATGAGAATTCAGATGAGCTAAACGCAACATTAAGTCTACGATGAGGTTCCTTCATCACATCGCAACATTGTACCAGAAAGGATAAGATTCATCTTGTCCCCATTCTTTGTAAACCCAACACTGCACATTGTTAACTTCTTAATAACCAAATATATTAGTATTTTACCCCAAGCCAAGTTTGAGTATTTCTATCAGGCGTTGCCTGGTTACGTCCCTAGTCATTAACCACTTATGCTGTTAGAGTATTATATGCTGGATGCAGACAAATACTCTGCTGTTATTTGGTGCGACCAAGTGCGATTGATGCAATTCGACTGATGTACGAAGGGGCGTTCAATAAGTCCTTAGAAAAATATAGAAAAACAAATTATTTTAGTAAAATAGTTTTTATATATTTTTCAACACAATATTTTTAGCTCGATATACTTTTCCTAGCGTTTCTCCAATTGTTTTAAACTTTCCAAAAAATATAATTTCGGAAGCTCCTTAAAATAGGTATGTTTGGGAGATGACCCCTTGGTTAGATTGAATCATTTTCCACCGAGCCACCTTTTTCAAGTTTTGGAAATAAAAAAGGTCACTGGGGGCCATATCTGGTGAATATTCTGGATGATGTAGTAACTCGAACCTTTATTCTACAATTTTCGCCGTCAAAACTGCTCAGGTGTGCACCCTTGCATTGTCTTGATGAAAAGGAATCTTCTTTGTCAGAAGAGGTCGTTTTTTTTCTTGATTTATGCGTTCAACCGGTGGAATAACGATGCATAGTGCTCTCCATTTATGCTTCTTCCTTTCTACAATTAATCAATGTAGATGATTCCACGTACATCCCAAAAAAACCGAGACCAACACCTTGTCTGCAGATTTCACCAACTTTGCCTTCTTCGGAGTCGGTTCGCCTTTAAAATCCATCCATCCTTTTCTTGATTTATCCGTTCAACCGGTGCAATAACGATGCATAATGCTCTGCATTTATCCTTCTTCCTTTCTGCAAGTAATCAATGTAGATGATTCCGCGTTCATCAAAAAAAAAAAAAAAAAAAAAAAAAAAAAAACCAAGGCCATCACCTTGTCTGGAGATTTTACCAACTTTGCTTTCTTCGGAATCGGTTCGCCTTTAAGATCCACTGTTTAGACTGTACTTTTATCTCTGGAGTGTATAGTGTATCCATATTATAACCACAGCTATGTATCGACGCAGAAACTCGTCTAAATTGCGGTGGAAAAGTGCCAAAATAGCTTCCTTATCGATCACACGATTCCGTTTATAATCTCCATTGAGAGCAAACGCGGCACCCATCAGACCTTATTTTTGGTACCTTGTGAAATGCTTGTGGGTTCTACTATTTCGCGAACTTTGATTCGTTGATCAATCAAAACCATATCCTGAATTTCGTCAATCATTTCGGAGGAAGGCACTTCTACTGGACGTTCGGAACGAGTCCATCATTTGTTGGTGTACCGCCACGTTTAAATTCGTTTATCCAATTGTAAATGCTGCAAATGCAGGAGCATATGTGTCATGAATTTCATCCAACTGTCATCTCTTTCGGTGTTAAGCCTTTTAAATAGAAGTGTTTAATCACCGCACGAATCTGTTTTTTTTTTTTTTTTTTTTTTTTTTTTTGTAGCTTTCTAAAGAAGCACAAGAATGTTGATTCAATCGCCTATTGCTACGAAACCACGTGACTGATACAGCTGAAACTTTAACTACCATCTAGTAAAGGATAAAGGCTACTAAATACAAACTTTATTCGACCCTACGAGTGTAATTTCTTGGATTTTCTAGGGACTTATTGAACGTCCCTAGTATATGCAACTAGGTGGAGTACCGAATGATATGATGCTTGGAAAACTTCTATCTATGATGATGTTTTTTTAAAAATGTATTCCCAGCTATCTGTAATTTCTAATTCTTTCCTTTCAGTACAGCATTCTAACTGAAGTTTTACCCTAAGCTGTTGGCACAAAATTAATAGATACTGTTGTTTTCCATGACAATGTTACCACAATAATTTCGAAGAAATTTCTGAGTGAACCTCAAACTTTATGCTATAAGGTATTGCCGAAGTAATACATTCTGGTGGTAGAGAAAGACTCTTAATTAATCATATTTATATAATAGAAACACACAGAAAAGAATGGAAAGATACACTAGGATAACAGAAATCAGGCTGAATGTCACGCAAGGACGATAACACAACACACTGAAAAAGTCTGTATTTCATTCACATGACTTTTTCTACATCTCTGTAACAAATTATTTTTAAAAATCTTATTCTTATATTTACCTCGTGCTAATTGAAATAAACATTAGCAGAAATTGTGTTTATTACTTGCTTTCTTGTAAGTAGAAGGGAAATAGGAGAGTACACTGGTTAAAAGGATAGTCAAGTCTTTTAAAACCTGGTTGGTATGTGATTCAAATTCCTTTGTTTGTATGGTTAAGAGGTAACAAATTCACGTATGAGAAAAGTATAAGGGTTTTAAATCTCAGAAAAACTAGCTCTACAAAAAAAAAAAAAAAAGAGTATGACACATTTATGTGTTTTAAGGAGATAAAAAGTTTGTGTAGTGGTTTTGTCTGCCTATTACGGGCCGCGCTGTGGCCGAGTGGTCAGACCACTCGCCTCTCACCTAGGCGGCGCGGGTTCGATCCCAAGCGACCGCATGTGAGATTTGTGGTGGACAAAGCGGCGCAGGGGCGGGCTTTCTCCGGGTTCTCCGGTTTCCCCCGCCATTACATTCCACCGGGGCTCCCATCTTCATGTATCATCAGTGTCATCGCCTACGGTGCCAGAGCAGTAAAAGTGGGCGTTAAACACTACCCAAAAAAAAAAAGCCGGTCCCCATGGCCGCGCTCAACAAGCCGTCCCGCTTTGGTGCTTCGTAGCGCTGGGGATCGTGGGTTCGAGTCCCGCCTTGGGCATGGGTGTTATATGTTTGTATTGTAAAAGTAAGAAAACAACAATCCAGTAATAAAACAGAAAGCAAGGTAAAAAAAAAGGTAAATAAAAGCAGGGTATACAGTGCCGGAGTCCCGATCAGACTCCGGTACCGTATTAAAAAAAATAACAAATGCAAATTAGGCAAAGTTCCTCCAGAATAAAGAGGCCTTCAGAGGTTATTTGCAAAAAATTCAAGATATACATTTTATTTATGTAAATATCTTTAATACAGGATATTTTAATCATAATCATTGTAGTTATTTTTGAGAAAATAAAAAAATTGTAAATGTTTTCCAAAGGGGAGTCGGAGGTGGAAGGATTTTCTTGAAAATCTTCAGTATCGTACCCTTGAGAGACACTAAAATTAAACACCAAGTTTGGTATTTAACGGAATTTTCGTTTTTTAGCTATGTTGTATCACTCTTATTTTTTCTAAAATGGATTTTTTGGATTCAGAGTTCTCAGCAAAATTTAGGAGCCATTTTTGGTTACAATACAATACCTTCTTTATACTCCCGTGGACACAAAAATGAGTCATCCCCAGAATCCATGTGTCTATCAAAGAGCTTCGGTATCTTCGTAAAAGCTGTGTTCATAATGCACACGACAATCTGTACAATGGTCTGTGGCTGACAGCGTAATGCTTAGCTTATGAGTACTGAAAACAGGTCACAAAACAACTTTTAGGTGGCCGAAAGTTTAAGAAGGCTTCGCTTTCTCTCATAATTTCCTATATTTAAATCTTGTACAACTTGTATTTTTTATGTTCGTTAATTTTATGACTGAACATATTATGATCATAATATTGAATTAATATAGCTTTAGCATTTGGCCCTATCTATGCAGAAAACGTAATTCTACTAACACTGGTGTTAAATAACTAAAATAAAATGTGTAAATAAACTATTATCTTCTACAACTAAAACACACGAAATAAACAATTAATGTCGGGGGTGAACCCTCAGCCCGTATAACTGCATTCAATGTTCGGGGCATAGACAAAATTAAACGCCTGCAGTAATGTGGACGAGAAATTACAAGATGCCAGGCTTCTTGAATTTGTGTCTAGAAGCCATCCTTTGTCCTTCGTCTATCTACTGATAAATTGGATCGCAACTCCCTCTTTAGTTCAACCCGCACATTCTCACATTCTACAACTCTACACATTCTACCTCTCGAAAAACCAATTTTAAACCTTTTGAGATGTGTGGGGATTATTATCCTTTACAAATTTAAGAATTTCATCAAGATATCCCATCCCCTCAGAGGGAATCAAAATATTATCCAGTATTACCGTGTATTGCACATGTTCAGTGTATCGTCAAGCTGCCACAGCAAACTTAGAACGTCCCTTGATATCCAGCCCTAACACGATATAGGTACGCGATCATGATGGAATATTATGAAGTCAAATATTTTGCCTCGCATGAGGACTCCTTTGGATGATAGACAATCGCGTTTCCCTTATGTGTGGAAGAAAATGTTGCCTCGTCTGAGATATTATATTATTCCACTTGTGATTGGCATTTTCATGTGCACCGTTTTGCAAAGTGTGTGTTGAGTATTAAAAACAAACACAACATGTATATCTCCCAAAATATTATATTTGCCCAAAATTAAACTCCTAAAAACATTTTCAAACATCGCTTTTCTTGACAATACTTTTGGTATTTTTTCATACCACATAGATTCCACTTTTTTTTCATTGAGAGAGAATCGTTTGTGTATCATATTGATGCTTATTTATTAGAAGCATCAAATCACTGACATTAACTGTACCGAATGTCGGGTATAAAATAGGTATGTCTAAAATAAATAGACACTATGTATTGATTCGACATTATTAAGAGAAGGGAAAACATATTTGCTACATGCGAGAAGCGAACCTACGACCCTCAGCAGAGGAGTAACCTACGTTTTGTCATAGCGCTGTAGTGAACACACATGGAAGGATTCAGACTTAGTAATACAAACTCTATCATTTTTTTTGTGTCTTTAATATTTTTAGTTAATATTGATAGTTTGTTGCTGAAGAAGCTTAAGTTATATCATTCATTATGATTATTGATCTATGGGTTAGTAATATTAAGATGAGGAACTAGTTGCAACTTGTTTCTGCCGATGCACAACTGTATCGTGGATGGTGTACACTAGACGCTGTGCCATGTATAATTAAGACGCATTTAGCATTCAAGACATCACTTTTTTGCGACGGGTGTACATAGTACGTTTAGATAAAGTAAAAAGAATTCAATTACCTAAATTCCTACGAGTCATTTTAATTCGGAAGAAGTTCTATACACCCTTTCTAACCAGCTTATTTGCATGTATGCTATTTTCTGCATACATGAATATACATAGCTAATTTTCTCTTAGCTAAAACGACAGCCTTGTGATCATTGTTCCGCTCATTACTACACGAACTAAATAAACAACTTTATTTTATTATTTGAAGCTCCTTCAATTGCAACTTTTCATCTTTTCTTATTTTATGATTCCTTTTAATCACCATTATATTTGACGTTTTAAAATGTGTCCTCAGAACCCAGTTATTGCATAACGCGTATAGATAAACTCTTGACCCTCAATTATTATAGAACCTATCACTAAGTCATAAGTGGGCAAAAATAATCTAGTTATTTCTCTGCTTTTTACTGTGGGAAAATATGTTAGCTTTAGCCCACCCATTCCAATATGTCATCAATAAATGTGTTAAATAGTATCGGGCTGAGTTTACAGCCTTGCCTTAACCGATACTGCTTTCAATCTTTCCAGTACTTTCATTTTATTTCGCTGCCTCGTTTTTCAATAACTAAAAAATAAAGAGACTCATATTCTTTAAAAGACATGCAGGAGTGTTTAATCAGGACACTAGGCAGGTTCCAATAACCAAATAAAAATTAAATCGACATTTGTTAAAATAGATGTTATGATGAATAAGTTTTTGGAAAACAAATAAAATTGCTTAGTAAATTGCATTATATCTTGCATTTTAATAATACAGAATTCGCTATTTCATAATACCTATATTGTAGGTTAAGACCCGTAATATTTTAGTTTTATAAAATAGTTTTAATTTCTTTGACCCCAACTCCGCGGTGTGGGCTTAGCGCTTATGCTTCACAAATAAATATAAATGAAAAATGTTGAAGCGCCATTTTCATAAAGTTTTCGTAAAAGTCAAATAATTATTTGCATCTCGACATTCAGGAGATTCCCGAGTTCAAATTTCGGTTTGTCAGTAAGCCCGATAAGGGGGTTTTGCCGAGGCTTTCACTTAAAAGAATATCGATAACTTTAAGCTCTATGGATTCAGGATGGTGAGTACTATTTCACCACTACATTCATCATCCTGTATGACCTACCCGGTTTAACTAGCAGACCAAAAATATACCTTCAACCACGTTATTCATATGACTGACGTTTTAATGATTGTTAAATGTTTATAAATATCTAAAATTGCCATGACTCCTAATCGGTGCATAACAGAGCGTAATTCTGCCTTCGATGAAAACCATTCAAATCGAATTAAACAATAAAAAGAAGCAATTATTTTGATATCGCTGTTATTACGCCAAACTGTTGTTCGGTGGATGATGGAAATACTAAAATCGCAACACTGAAACCCGATATTGAATATGATATCAGAGTTAACTTTTTCGGGAAACGCGATTCGCAGGAAATTCTAGCCTCTCGGTCATTTCATTTCCTAGCTATCACACTGTATCCTTTGATACCCGGAATCGTTTTCAGATTTTCTGTCCCCGTACTCTTCAAAAGGTCCGGGTCTTTCTACAATGATCCGGTTTTGAGTTGGTTCCTATTAAGTGATCCAGGTATATCATCTCGTTATAAATAACTTCAAGAAAATCGAAAAGGGCAACCATTTGCAACTTGACAGCAATCAGCGGAATTGACCGGTCCAGCACCCACTGTCCAAGTTAACCATAGTCAACAACCTGGTTTAACTTTGATCATTGTCGACGTACCGAAAAATCGTGTTGAACGCGGTCAAATGTGAAAATGACCGCGATCAATCCTTGATCGAGATTGGTACACATGCCTATTAGTGTTAATTTTTTTTTTCCTCACAAGCTGTGTGTAGGACAGATGTTGTATAGGTAGAGTCAAATGGCATTGCATTTTTCAATCTGACTACCTATCCAACTTGTGTGTAAAAAAATCTGATGTATTCCATTCACACGAGTTTCTCTAGCTGAATTACAAACAAACTTTTCTTACAAAATATTGTTGTTTATCTATATCATCCTAATCGATATAAACATTAGCGGAATTGGTCTTATTACCTGCTTCCTTGTAAATATAAGAGAAATAAGGAAATACACTAGGCAATAGCAAAATATTTTAAAAGTTCATCACTATGTGAAATAATTGAAATTTAGTTGTCTTTTGCATTCGCGGGAGTAAAACAAAAGGGATGAACCAAAGTTGGCTTCTGCTTGTGAGAAGTTTAGTTTAAAACTGAAACAGTAAGGAATATCTCGGGTATGGTTGACTCTACAAAAACTTGAATATACATAAATTGTGTGTTAACGAGCTCTAAATTTTTGTGTGGTAACCTTTTGTCTATCTCTCATGGTTTATCAGTTATACGAAAGGATGAAGAGGACTTAAGACGTTATTCCCAAGAAATTCAATATATACTTTAATACACAGTATTCAAATCAAACTCTTTGGAACCACATCTGAGAATACAAAACATTTGGGAATTTTTTCTATATACACGATAGTTTGAGATGGGGGGAATTTCTTGAAAATCTTCGTGTCGCATCCCTGTAAGATGCTGAATTTATAGTTTGGTATTTAACTGACTGTCTATCGTATTCACCGACACAAACACACAGACATTTATATAAATATATATTTTATTCAGGGTTTATAAAACGTGCAACTCTAGGTATTGATCGAAATGCAATACCTTCTCTATTATGTAATATATACTAAGCATATAAAGTAAAAATCATTTTCACCATCATAAGAATAATTTATTATTCAAACTATATCCACCAGAAAAAGACATGTGAATGTAGCACATAGGATTATTTACTATATTAAAACAGATTATAAATCATTCGTTTGAGATAACTAATAAAATCCCTCTAACTGTATTAAAACAAAATACAAATTTTGTGCACTACTATCAAGAAACAATTTCAAATTCACGAGAATTAAACCTCCATATAGTATATCTGGTGGCCATACCCGCGTGCCTGTTTACTGGAAGCAAAAAGAACCCTATTAGCAAATATAAATGGGGAATTTAATGTCAGTTTAGTATTGCACCAAGACGGCTGCAAATGAGATTCGACTAATGTTCAACTAAACTTCCTAACCAGAGAGACAACTCTGATAAAACCAATAACCACTACACACTGGTTGCTTGCACGAGGATCAGCTACAGAATTTGCAAGAAGATCCGCAGAAACTCTTGCGTGACTATCACATCTCGCCACAAGGCAAACACGTTGTGTTCTGATATCTGCTGCACATTTCCCTTGAGACCCACCTTTATACATAATTTGGGGCACAATGTACACAATGTACAGAAGGAATGCATTCCATCCAAAAATTCGATTCACGGTTTTGGTCGGAAATATGTCTTAAGAGAGCCCCTGAATAAAAAAAAGACAGAAAAGGTACATGTGTGTGATGTGTGAATGTCAACTCAAAAACAAAAATATACTTATATATCACACTTTATAATTAGGTTCTTCATCTTCCAGTAATACGATAGGAAGATTTTGACACTTTTTCGAAAAATTTTATTTTCTCAAAAATAATTAAAGTACACGATTAAAGTATTTTCATTTCAAATCAAATACATATTTTGAGCTTTCTGGGAACTTCTCTTCATGCTGGATAACTGATAAGCTTTAAAAGATAGACGCAAACTACACAAAACACGTAGATCTTGTTGTAGCATATAATTTATGTAAACTTTTCTTTATTTTTTTTTTTTGTTTTGTTTTGTGGTGCTAACACTTTTATTGGCTTTAATTTTTCCATGCTTTTACTTTTCCCAAATGGAAAACCATTATTAGCTTCTCTTTCCACTGTTCAAGGGAGAGAACGGAATTTCAAATCACATAGCGACCAGCCCTTTGTAGGGTTGACTATTGCTTAAGCATACAGTGTTCCCCTAATCCCGCAGAAAACATGTAATAAAAGTATTTCGGGGAGGTTTATCTCAATTAATATGGGTAGATAGAAAACTACTTTCATTTTGAAAACATGTAGCTGAAAAATGGAAAGAGAAAGTCGTGTGAATGTACCACGTCATATTTTTAGAAAAAGGTCTGTATACATATGAGTCTGTCTGCCTGAACAGCATAGCTTCGAAAGTAAAGTTTGGATAAGTTCAAGCTTAGTATTTATGTTAAGTATCTTCCAAAAGTGCAACATGAGGTTCTTCAAGAAAATCCTCTCCAACCCAAAAAGAGGTTGCATTAAACATTTTTTATTTCTTTTATTTTTCCCAAATAAATGATAAAAGATAAAAATACATATATTTAAAATATTTACATAGCAAATAAGATCTATATCTTTAATTTTCAGCAAAGTGCTCTTCATTTAAAAGGAATTTTGTATAATTTTGCAACTTTAAGTGATAGACCAAAAGGATCTACACAGAAAATGTAGACTTCTTTAAACCACACAGTTCACTTCAAATAACCTTGAGTGGCACAAGCTGTTTCCAAAGTATCCATCATTAATGACTTGAATTGTTTAATCCCAATATATAGCATCTGTTTCCTAGACATTTAATTACCGTTATTTCCTTTGTATCTACCTATATAATTAAATGCTTATTACAACTACTTCTGCAAAGGTTTATCTCGATTAAAATTAAAAATAAGTGAAAAGAATGCTAAACTATCGTAAGAATGTTTTATACACATGTAATTGCGGAAAGAGTAATTCCTGTGAATCTAATGCATTAGAGGTACATTTTAAGGTAGTGTGTATAGTGAAACCTGTAATGTGGGAGTGAGTGAGTGAACAGCATAAGACAAAAACACATATATGGTTAAAGTCATAGGTCATTTTTAAAACTATTTAGTTTTCCCAAAATCAGCTTTAACAATTTTAATCAAAATATTATAAGTTGAAGATGTTTACGTGATAAATAAAATGTATGTCTGTAATAACATCTGAAGTCATTTTTATGATGAATGGCTTGTTTTACTGGTAAACCGTAAGAAATAGACAAAATCTTACATCACAAAGTGTAGATCTAGGCAAAACACACTATAAAATGTATGCTTAAATATTTATTGTGTAGTTAGCCATTTCTGGAATATTCCGTGTTATTGGTAAATTTTTGAAGTTCCTCCTATAGTTTTTGCCAAATGAGAAGTAAATATCTTTTTGTTTACTTTCTCTACACGTACTATGTGCATAGTGTATACAGAAGGCATTGTATTGCACACAAAAATTCAGTACCGAGATTTCACTGGAAATACATGGTTTGGGTGCTCCTGAGCCCAAAAAAAGCATTTTTGGAAAAAGATCCGTGTGCGTGCGTGTGTGTGTCTGTCTGTCTGTGTGTCTGTGGATTGCATAGCTCAAAAACGCAAAACCCGATAAATACCAAACTTGGTATTTAAGTTTGGTATCTTCCAAGGATGCGACACGAAGATTTTCAAGAAAATCCCCCCACCCCAACTACCCTTTACATGGAACTTTTCAGACATTTTTGATTTTCTCAAAAATGGCTCTAACGATTTTGATTAAAATGTCACTTATTAAACATATTTACCTGACAAACAAAATGTATATCTTGAATTTTCAAGGAATAGCCTCTGAAGACTACTTTATTCTGGATTTATTTTACGGAATTTTGCATAACTGTTAACCGTAAGAGATGGACAAAAACTTACCACACAAAGAATGTAGAGCACACAATTTATGTTACATACATTTTTTCGTGGAGTTGATCGTTTTTTAGATATTCCTTGTGTTTGGTTTCAGCTTGGAAAAACATAATTTTCTCATACAGGAATTTGTGAACTCCTGTTCATACTAACAAAGGAACTTCAGTGACATAGCTACCAGCTTTGTCTATCACTTTAACCTATGGTACTCCCTTATTTCGCTTCTACTTGCAAGGAAGCAAGTAACAAGACTATTTCTGCTAATTTTTTCTCGATTAATTGAAGTAAATAGAAACATAAGCTTTTTAACAACTATTTGTTACAGCATTGTAGAGAAAGTCATGTGAATGGAACACATCAGATTTTTCTCTCTCTTATGGTTCTGTAGAGAGAGTGGAATTTCAAATTCACCCCATGGTATCCCGGATTTAAAATACCTCATCTGAGTATTACTTAGAGAATGCTGCAGTTTCCTAATCTCTTTGTACCCACTGGGAGGCTAATAAGAACATTGTTGTGTGTAAATTTTAAATTGACTGAGGATTTTGAAACGAGGCGTAACCTCATGTTACTCATGTATACTTATCATACAATGCTGTTTGCTCGGCAGTGCAAAATTAAATAAAATAAATATTAGAAAGGAGTTACAATTTCACGGGTATATGCAATAGCTATTATTTATGTGACCATATCTGCCTAAATAAATGTAGGAAATATTTTGAATAAAGATCATGGTAATTCTACGGCCTAAGATAGTTGATTTTCTTAGTCACGTTTCAATAAACATTGAATAACTAATAAAGTATGGCGTTACAGTTCAGCGTAGCTTGCTATAGAAAATTTGGTACCTAAAATGCTTAATAAACTCTGCATATTACACATTGTATTTTTACTTTCTCTACACGTACTATGCACAAAGTGTATAGAGGAAGTATTGTATTCCACCCAAAAATTCGATACCGAGATTTCGCCGGAAATACATGTTTTAGGACCCCCTAAATACAAAAAAAACAAAACATTTTTACAAAAAGGTCCGCGTGTGTGTCTGTGTGTGTGTGTGTGTGTCTGTGGACAGCATAGCTCAAAAACGAAGAGACCGTTGAATACCAAACTTGATATTTAAGTTTCGTATCTTCCAAGGATGCGACAGGAAGAGTTTCAAGAAAATCCCCCCACCTCAACTACCCTTTATATGGAACATTTCTCGAAAATTTTGATTTTCTCAAAAATGGCTCTAACGATTTTGATTAAAATATCGTATATTAAAGATATTTACCTGACAAATAAAATGTATATCTTGAATTTTTTCTGGGAATAGCCTCTGAAGATTACTTTATTCTGGATGAATGTTATGGAATTTTGCATAACTGCTAAAAAGTGAAAGATGGACTAAACTTTACGACACAGAAAATGTAGAGCACATTAAAACACACAATTTATATTATATACATTTTTTCGTGAAGTTGATCGTTTTTAAGACATTCCTTGTTTTTAGTTTCAGGTTTGAAAAACTTACACTTTGCTCATACAGGATTTGTCAACTCCTGTCCATACAAACAAAGCAACTTCAGTCACATAGCAACCAGCTTTTGACTATCACTTTAACCTATGGTACTCCCTTATTTTACTTCAACTTAAAAGGAAGCAAGTCTATTTCTGCTCATTTTTTCTCAATTAGCATGAAGTAAATAGAAGCGTAAGCTTTTTAACAATATTTTGTTGCAGTGATTTAGAGAAGGTCATGTAAATGGAACACATATTTTTTCACGATGGCACGTATAGTTATCATTTCCTATTTTTACGCTTACGTGTTACAAAACAGCATTTTAGAGTTCACAAAATATAGTGCAAAAAATGAGTTATTAACGACCCTTTCAATTGCTAGGATTATATCAGCAATGCCAGTGTGTCGGAATTTCGTCCCGCAGGAGTTTTTACTATTGCCGTTTAAGAGGACTCTTATTTTAAGAACACTTAAAAACAGGACCGGGCTTGAGCCCGCGACCTTGGGATTAGTAGGCCAGCGCCTAAATAATTGAACTACTCAAAATAACTATGCTATCTCGATTAACATGGAATCGATAGAATAAGGAGAATAGCTTGTCGAGATAGAGTACAGAAAGTCATGTGAGTGTTACACACTAGATTGTTATTTTTTATTGTAGTCCAAAGCATGAATTTGAATTCATACTCGGTATAGAATTTGAGGTTACCGCTACCTTGAGGTATGCTGTAGACTAAACATATGATTTACATACATTTCCTATAATCCAGAGCTGGGCTTACCTATTAAGGATACAATTTCGACAAAGCTATCAGGATTGTAAAATGAAATAATTTCAAAACCCGCTATCTTCTGTCAAGCAATTTTTAACTCCTTTACTACTTACCTATAATAGCATTTGAGGCTCCATGAATAAAAAAATCGGGGTTTAATCGTGTTTACAACATAATTCAAAAACAAAAATTCGGTTATACACGAAACCTGGTAGTTAAGTTCATCATCTTTCAAGGATGAGACACGAAGGTTTTCAGGAATTTCTACACACCTCAAATTTCTCATGCATATAACAACATACTTTGTTATTTGTTAAAAATGTCTATGAGGACCTGGATTAAAATATAATATGTCATTACAAAACATATATCCAGAATTTTTTGGGACCTATAAGTCCCGCTTGTTTTAAGCGCTTGCGGTATGAAATTAACAATGGTGTGTTTGTGTGTGTGTGTGTGTGTGTGTGTGTGTGTGTGTGTGTGTGTGTGTTGGAAACATTTAAGTATTTAAGGCAGTTTTATTCAGAAAAAACATTTGTTTGCAATATAATTGTAGTGATTTCTCTTTCTATTTTTATTAAAAACAGTAAAATCCATGCAACTGCAAACAAATGTGTCCCTCCAGTTTCCAAGCACCTTATCAGTAGGAAAGTGTAACAATTTTTCGCAGATTCTCGCTGATAGCATGTATTTGACCCTTTCAATCGTCCGCAGTGTTTGTTTTCACAGGACGGGTTGGTTTATTGCACAGTCAATGTAAATCATTTTTTGTGTGAAATGATAAGTAAACATGTCCGTTGCTAGACAGGGAAATGTGTTACAAAAGCGAGCAGCGTGGGGAAAAATAACAAAGGCAATTATTGACACACGTTTAGATTTCATCCATTATTGAACATTTCGCTCAGGGTAATTGGTGAATGAGTGTAAAATGACCAGTCTACAGCTCCGTTCTACCAGCGTTTATAATTTATTGTTAAATAGCTCAGGGGCGATTTTATTGGAACAATGATTATATTTGCATCTAACTAGAAAACATTATGAAGTCACCTAAGAAAGTAAAGATTCCAGGGCAAAATGCTGTAGAAAATGTTGTCTATCAGTTGTTTTTATTTTCTCTGGAAGTACTATGTTTATAGTTTATAGAGAAAGTATTGCATTCCATCCAGGTATGGAGATTTCACCGAAAATACACATTTTAGGGTTCCCTGAATAAAAATAAGAAGAAAAAAAAAAAGCACGTGCACGTGTGTGTGTGTGTGTGTGTGTGTGTGTGTGTGTGTATGTGTATTAAGGAGGGAGATTAGACCAAACCGGAAATGGCGAGGACCAATATGGTGAAAACCAAAGGCTTTATCCCTTGGACCACTCCGAAGGACCAGCGAGTTTTAAAGGCCCATTGGGATGAAGCGAATGTTTTCCACGATTGGCGTTAGTGTCGCCATTCGGTTTGTTTGGTCTAATCTCGCTGCTTTTTTTCTTTATTGATAAAATGTGATACATGTTTATTGAACAGAATAATATTTATAGCCAATACATGATTTATTGTACAAATAATATTTTAAAAAATGTAATACATGAATCTTGTTCCTCTTCGTCGGTTTGACAGGAAAAGATGTGTGAGAAGTTGATGTTTGGGTTGAAAGAGGGGATGCACACAGGAGCAAGGAGGGTAGCAGAGTTGGAGGGTGAGATGGATTCGTTTGCGACTGATATGCTCCATTTGAGATCTCCGTCTATTTCTGAAGATATTTTTGAGTCATGAATTGCATTTGAATGATGGCGGTGTCGGAAATGTTTGATGGTAACCGTCTTGATGCATCCAAATCGATCAACAGTGGTGGAAACCAGGTGAAATGGTTGATGATCTACGAAGTTCCCATTTACGTCAATGTCTGCAAACACCGAAAACCTGAGGGTGGCCATGAGGTTATGACCTAAAAAGAAAAAAATGGGGAAGATTAGACATTTGAAAAAATAAAAAAGAAGATAAAGATATATATGATTGAGGACGGGTGTACTTACCAATGTCGAAGTAATCCGTGGTGCACTTCATTCCGAATGGGGTACTTTGCTGAATGTCAGTATGTGTTTTTGGTAATCGTTGGTGTTTGGAACGCGCTCAATTCCTTTATAGATGATGCTGAAAGGAGCAGCGTTGAGTTGGCTTAGGGAATCTTCGTCTAGGTCGCTGTAGGCCAATGGTAGGAAGACCTCTCTACCGTCTTGCAGCCTAAGGACGGTTTTCCACCCGTACTGTGTATGTAGAGATCTGGCACCGACGACAGTTTAGGGTAGGTTACGATGAAGGTCCTTGACGCCGATGACATGAGGAGTTTGTCCTCTGCTGGAGAGATCCCGGAGCACACTGCGCATGTTCTTCATGGTGCGAGGATAGGAGCCAAAGTGACTGAAGGGGAGAAGGAAGGAGACATTAATAGGAGGGTAATGGAGGGAAGCAGAAATGGATTGGGGAGGGGAATGAGGGGGTTAAAATAAGCGTTGAAACGGGGTTTCCCCACAGAACTCAAAGTTGTAGAATTGAGAGTTGAGATAAGCGGGTTTAGGAAGTTGTGGGTTTTCTAATAATTGTAGAAGTTCAAGTTCAATTTGGGTGCAAATATCCACAATATCTAAGGAAAAGTCACCATTCATAACTTTGAAACAGAATGGCCGCATTATTTGGACGAAAGGTTGTTGAAGATCGTTTTCAGTTTGCTCCATTCTTGGTTCTTAAGAGCAAGACCAGCAGGTTTGAAGACAATTGCGGGTTTGCCGAATAGTTGTTTCAAATGAAGCGAAATGGAATCTGAGATGACTTCGTTTGAAGATGGTTTTTTGAGGTAAAGTGAGCGTCAATGTTTGTGCCCAGGTCCTTGACGAAATGCGACCACTGTTCCGAAGAGAGTGTTACTGACGAAGGTTTACCGCAGCTGGCGATGGTGGCGGTGAACTGCGGCGAGGAGGATGTAGAGAGGTACTTGGTGCGAGAATCGTTGAGGAAATGTACGGATTCCCTGAAGAATAAAAAAAAGCCGTTAAATGCGTTTAAAGAGGAGTAGACAAAAAACGATGAAGAGAGAAGAGTACTTACATGGTCGAAGGATCGATGACAAGTGAGAAAACCAGCGCATATGTATGATACCTTATAAGAGGGGTCGACAGATTTGTGCAGAGGAGGAAGAAGAACACCTAGCTGAATGCGATTTCGCAATGAGATTATCGTTGAAATGGTAATTTGAAATTTTGAATTTTGAGAAAAAGATAAATGGTGATATATTGCAATAGCGATAGGAGAGGTATTCTGTCACATAATGCCCACACGTAGAGGAATGGTTACCTTGCAACCTACGCGTATTGTAGTGCCAATTAGATCCGTAGTGTGCATTGAGAAAATGAAGTATGGATGGGAGAAGAGGAGGTAAATTGTAACTATCGAAATATTCGCCATAACCATTTTTGGAAACGAAAATGCAGACCCAATGTTTACCTGGCTTCGATCTGGGGTTGGTGTTGATGGCCATGGCTATGGGAGGTGGCGGTACTAGCAAAGGGTTGGGTAATTCGTCAGAAGCAAATACGCCAATAAATGGCGGGTATTTACGTAAGCAGGAATAAATTTGATTGGTATTCATGTCACGAGGATGGATCTATTGAAATCCATTTGAACGGTTCTGTAAAATTCTGATATAACGTGAAGGCAAATGGGTTCGGTGAGAGGTTTTTTAAACTCTAGTTTTATACCAATATTTCCGTGATGAAGACCCGAAATGTAATTGTGGTCTGCCGTCATATCCGCCGTGAGGTCAAATGAGAAAAGAGTGTATCCGTTAGCGGATATATTGATCGCTTTGTTTTTAAACACCTTAGCTAAAGCAAGAATGAGTGATTGATAACCTTGAAGAAAGAAGTTTTGGTCAAAGTCGAGAGAACAATAGGATAGGAGGGAACGGGGCGGTTATTAACGGTCAGTTGCAAGGAATCGATGTTGAAATGTTGAAAGTTGAAAGGATTTTTAGAGATATGACCGGAATGAGCCTTATCGGATGTCATACCCAGAGTGATGTGCCTGGGAACCTTTCCGACTAAAATGTTGGAAAATGAGGCAGAAGATATTCCTGAAGCTAAGCTAAGAACTTGATAGTCGACGGCTTTGAAGGGCATGTTGATGTTGGCCTTGGCAAGCGCACCCTGATGGGCAGCCTTAATGGATGGCGTGGGACGCGCTCTCTTAATGTAGAGATGGGCAGCATGAATTTTGGTATATCCTTTAAAGTCTGGTTTGGCTGATATGAGATGAAATTCGGGGGGAGATGGCGTTAGAGTGATGGTGAGGTCTACGTTATTGACCAGCAGTAAATCTTGATTAAAGAAACCGTGCGAAAGACAACCGATGAGTTGTACCGTCTTGCTGACTTTGGTGTGCTCAAGACGCAGTTTAAGTCCTGTGTTATTGGCCACATCATCAAACTTTCCAGCATCGTCTTTGAACCATACGGACGACTATAAGCGATTATTCATGACATCGGAAGAGTAATTGAGGAGACTTTCAAGATACGTTCTATACGGATAACCTTGCTGAGGCATGGAGATGCTAACGTTGTTGAGGGAAACGTTAATTTGGCTGAACAGAGCATTCAGGGAATTATTAACCAGCGTGACCTTATCATCTACGCCAAGAGCGGAATCGTCCTGCTTTAAAATTTGAACGAAAACTTCGAGAACCACATACAATAGATCTAGATAGTCTTCGGCATTAGAAGAGTAGTGAAACGTAATGGGTGAATTTTTAGAAATTGCATTTTGAGGATTGAGTTGAACTATTTCAGATTCTTCGAAATTGGTCTGAATGGGAAGTTCTTTGAAGAAGTCTAATTCCGAGTTCATGAAAACGGTCCCACTCATGATGTGAAGATGTCCGTACGTTGAACGCGTCTGATTTTAGACTGCCTCTTTCTAGACCTTCGCTTTCTTTTTATCTTGCGGATCATTTTTGAGTTGCGAGATTTCTTAGCTTTCCGCATGCGTTTTAGGCGCTTTCTACCGGACCCCACCATGGTATCGATTTTGGCCTGCGCTTTAAGTTTTAAATTGCTTCCCGTTTCTCTCAAACGGGTTTTGAATGACTCCTGTGGCGTAGCAGACGATGTGGCAATCTCTGCAAGAACATTGGAACTCATTTTTAAAGCTTCTTTACCGACCGCCTTGGCTCCATTCTTGATAATGGGAAATAGGGTTCCAAACAAACCGCTAAGAGCACTGAATAAACCACTACCTTTTTGAAACTGAGAACCTTTATAAAGAAGAAAATCGCGATCATTGGAACCGTGTCCTGCCTGATTTAAGTAGTAGCGAAGCACAAGGGTATCGCTTGCTGTCATGGTTTTGGTCTAAAAGACAGAACTAAAGCAGAAGAAAAACCGTCGGCAAATGGAATGAGATTGCCAAAACCGTCCCTTAAATCGATGTTAATGACGTTAATATGCTGCCGAAGCAAAGGATCCCAATTTTGAGGAAAGAAAGACCTTTCAATGGATAGACGCTTAGAGTCTTCGGGTTCGACTTCGATGGCGGTACTGTCTATAACTTGAACAAAGGAATTACCAACCCATTGGGGAGAGACGATATTGCAATAGACGAAAACTTCGTAAGGAAACGCCATAAAGGGATCCATCAAGTAGGTGGCCTTTGGAGAGCGGGTCAAGTCGGTACCAGGTAAGTAACCAAGCATGCGAGCTATCATTGGCGATAGAACTGCGTGCGTCACAACGCGCCTTAGCGGGGTTATTATAGGAAGTTGAGTTTTGTTTACTTCGGCGGAGCTAGATGCATGTTCTGAAGGTTTTTCTTCGGTGGATTTAGGTGTATGTTCGGGGGTTATTTCCTCGGTGGATTCAGATGCATGATCAATTTGTATGGACGTTTCGGCACTTGACGGTTCATCGCTTACAAGTTTATTAACGGACACTCTTTTGTGAAGCGTTACGTTTTCTACAATCTCCATGTTGTTATTTTGAAGATTTTGATTTTGTATTTCAGAGGGTGATTCATCCGGCTCATTTTCGACGACGGCTTGGTTCACGTACACCCTACCTTCCTTGGCATATAAAAACTTTTGGACGTTGATATAAGTACGAATGGCTTTGTTGATGGCGGCTAAAAGCGCAGTGCTGTTCTTCTCGTTAACATTCTGAAAAAACACGCCAAAAGGTTGAGGCAACACGCAACCGTCCGAGAGATAGGTTTTGTGAGTTCCTTCGAGACAGCAGGTGATACTTAGATTGTAAAAACCAATCGCATATCTCAATTTAGTAATAGCCACCTCCCACTCACCCTGCAATACCAATCGTTCAGGTAAGTAATTGGAGAATCTTGCTGTTGTATTGTCCGGAAAGCGATCCATGGACACATTGCTGGTTAGTGTGATAGAAAATGGATCTCGACGAATCATAGCAACGACACATCCGACGCTTTAACCCAGGAATTAAATTTCACAGAATAACCTTTCCACTTGACGAAAAACTCCTTTTTTACACCGCGGCCTCTGGTTGCAAGAATTTTATCCACCTTGTAGGTGAGAGGAAGACTAACGCGTTGAAGCTCGTGTGGATAAAAGAATCCTTCGATGGGTTCGCCCACCAAATCTTGAATCCGGTAAACGACGGGGGAGCTGCGAACTACCTTGTGGATTTCAAAAATTTCATCGGTCCAATTTTGTTCGTATCCTTTATCGAAGATCATTTTTTCTTTGGAAATGCGAACGTGATCGCCCACCTTAAATTTTGGATAGGATATTGGGGAAGGATGATGCAGGTTATGATACACCTCGAGAATATTGTTTTCGGAAACGTCTTTTGGTGCCATTTTAATGGATCGATGATAGGAGCTGTTGTAAGATTGAACCAGCTTATGCAGGACGTCTACGTACTTATAAGTATTTTTGTGCGTAAAGTATTTCCACATTTTGGTCTTTAGGGTTCTGTTGAAGCGTTCCACTACCGCAGCCTTAACCTTATTGTTGGTCGTGTAATGAGATATGTTATGTTTTTTTGAGAAATTGCTGAAAGGTTCTGTTTTCAAATTCGGTGCTCTTATCCGTTCGCAAAACTTTTGAAAATCGACTGCTTTCTGAAAAGATGTGGCGAAAAGCCTTCACCAGTTCCTCCCCCGTTTTGGCCACTAAGGGGCGCGCCCAAGTAAATTTGGAAAACACGTCGATTATTCTTAAAATATATTTGTATGTACCTTGAGGGTATCCAAAACGTTAAGATCGGCTTCCCAAAGATCGTCTATATTGGTTACGTCATATTGTTTGGTAGGGTAGCGCTTTCTCGCCGGTTTATGCAGAGTGTAACTCTCCTTGGTACGAAGAAATTTTTCGATTCTAGATTTTGGAAGACCGGTAGCCTTGCGCAGCTGATCGGCTGTTCCTAATCCGGCATAGTGTTCGATTTCATTGTATATGAGTTCTATGGCAGCGTCTCCCATTTTAGGTCTCTTGGAGATTTTGCACGGGAGCGAAGCCTATAGCGACTGGAAACGTAGGTTGCGTTTCGAGCTTTTTTAGTTCTTTTCTTTTTGGAGGTTCCTGGTTCGATACTTGTTAGGTTCTGCTGAGGTCCGGTTTTTGCACGTAGCGCTTTAGTAACCGACAACTCCTCTTGTTCCTATTTTTCAACTTCATTTGGTTGTAAGCCGTCCGGATGTCTTAGTTTGTAAACAAGATCGTAATAATGAGTGAGGTTATATTTTACAATGTTCTATTTATCTTCCGGCTTCATTTTAGCTATCAAAATTCCTGAAATATCGTTGGAAAGGTGAGAAATGGCCGAATAGATAACGTGTAAACGTTTGGCACTTTTAGGTTCAGAGCGAACCATCAAAACTTGCTTAGCATGTTGCATGCCTAAGTAAATTTAGAAACTAACGCAATTGCTATGGACCCCAAAACTGGAAGAAGAAATTCTTGTAAAAAGTCTCCTTTTTGCACAAGAATATTTCGCTTCTTCTGCAGCGGTATCCTCTTATCGACTAATCTTCTCCAACAAATCTTGTGTCTTTTTAAACGTTTCTTACACGAAGGAGATATGCGCACATTTCCATTGCAAACGTTGTGTAGGCATTCCGAAATGGCCTTTATCGTGGTTGGTTTAGCGTTTTTCAGAAGTTTCTTCCTGAATTTCAATTTGGCCTTGCTCAAACCCTCCAAGTTCTCGCATTCGTCGGCAACGAGAGGAGAAGTGAGCTTTCGTATCTTTGCCTTCATAATGATTGAGGCTTAGATTGAGAAATGAGTAATTATACTGGAACAAAGCACGAAGGCGTTTCATTGGGAAGAATACCAGTTCGATATCGGTACGAATCGGGCGTGTACTGAGTGCAATCGAGAACTAGGTATCCATGAGGTGTTTGCGTTGCTTTTTGGAATGCCTCTAATAAAAACTTGGAGTTTCGAGGTTCCATTTGCTGAAATAATCTTTCAATTTGCATCTTGTCTCTGTTGTTCTTAAACACCACTATGTAATTGGCATTAAGGGAAATGGTGCGAAAGTTCTTTCCCTGGCGAAACACATTCTGCAGAATGGATATGACGCCAAAATTTCGGTGGTGGGACTCTTTAGTGAAAAAATTGGATACTTCGGTGGAAGCACTTTCAAACATGAGATCATCCACAACGAGAACATCAGCCTCCCTTATGGACTCTAAGGGTGGAATTCCCGCGTGGGTATGTACGTTAAACGTACAGTATTAAACGTGTTTCCCAGGTCTCATGGATACTCTGGAAGGTGGCACCAAACGACTCTACCGATAGGTTTGTCAAACATCTGATCACAGTTGGCAAGGAGGCGCTTCACAAAGGTGGACTTTCCACATCGAGAGGGGCCAGCAACCTGCATAGTGCTGGGAAAAGTGAATTTGGGAACATCGGGGATGTTACTGGGAAACGTGTCACATGGTAACATATCTACTTCTCTACCCGCGTTAACGCGCTTAAATTTCTTACCCGAATCCGGAATCACTTCGCCTTGCGACAGGTCCTCCATTTCCACAATTTTTCCGGGGTTAACTCGCTTAAACTTCTTGCCCGTGTCAGAAATGATTTCACCGCGAGAAAATCCTCCATTTCGATGAGATTGCTGGGAGGGGCGCGCTTAAATTTCTCCTTATCAAAAATGATTTCACCGCGAGAAAGATCCTCCATTTCGATGAGATTGCTGGGAGGGGCGCGCTTAAATTTACCCTTATCAAAAATGATTTCACCGAGAGAAAGATCCTCCGTTTCGATGAGTTTGCTGGGAGGGGCGCGCTTAAATTGTTTTCCTTTATCAAAAATGACTTCGCTCTTTCGCTTCGGAATAACACTCTCTAACAAGTTAAGCGGTAAAGTGCTACCTTGCAACAGACCCTTTGGTTGTGCCGTTTTTTTAGAAACTTTTATGTAATTTTTGCCCATCTTTTTAGAAAGGGTTAATTTGTTGTTTATCTTATGGTCATTAGCGCGCTTTTTTATTTTAATGGATCCAAAAGGATATTTCTGGGGTAACGCTTGTGCGGCAGAAGCGCATGTCGATTGACGGGTTTCATGCTCTGACCGGGGATCAAGGCATGCCACAGTACGTACTCTTTCTTCTTAATCTTTCTATTTTTAAAAGGTTTTGGTTTTTCAGTAATGTGCCATTTTAGCAAAGGAGAGTTTTCAAGGGGGTCGTTCACCGACCGTTTGCGCGGGAGTAAAGCATGCCAATTGATGGGTTTCATGGATTGTCCCTGAAGTAGGGCGTGCCACGGTACGGTGGGATGTTTGACGCCTTTTCTTCTTCTCCATGCCTCTAAGCGCGACAGTCGTGGTGCTCTAGGGGTTTCATCTATTTTCACCTTTTTGACTCTAATAGGAAAAGCCTCTTCCTCCAATCCTCGAGAAACCTTTGGAATATCGGGTTCGAATTTTTTGCATGCTATTGTTTCATCTTCTTCAAAATTGCGAGAAGTTTTACCAGAGCTAAGACACGCTTTCACATCTTCAACCTGTAATTCTCTTTTGAGCGACATTTGTGACTTTGATTTCATTTTAGGCGAAGCTTTTTATACCCATAAGGATATGAATCGTAATCGTCCGTTAACACGCGCTTATTAACTACCATTCGAAATGTTTTCGTAAAGGGCTCTGTAGCCACAATCCATAATGATTTTCTAGCAATATGTCTTCCTTCCAGTATGACAGATTTGGAAGGATTATTTACAGCAACGTCTTTTAAAACGCCAGCATTATCAAAGTTTAAATTTCCCGAATTTAATGTGATTCCCTTAATTTTGCATACTACGTGCTTTTTCTGATCGCGAGCGCTCCAAACTTCAAAACTGTAGCTTTTAGGCCGACAAGAAGCAAAGCACCTGGGCCATATTTGTCAAGTTCGTTGGTCATGTCGCCTAAATACGTTCCAGTGGAAGGAATCCAATTCTTTGGTAAGTAGGTAGCAATGATAGAATCCGTATCAAAGTAGCACACGCGCTCATCCAGACGCTCAAGATAAGAATACAACACCAAGCGCGCGTGTGCCGTAGTATAAGCTGCAATGACGACGTTAGTTGCGGTGTTTATCTTTTCTGCGTTACCGTCATACTTCCACGTCACATACATGATGTCATCAGTGACTGGCAAGTACGATTGAACTTGAATTGCTGAATCGTTTAGCACTTCCAGCAACCGGTTGGGGTCCTTGACCAACTCACAGGTAGAAAGTCCATTTTTCTGTCCGTACTTACCCCAGAACGAATTTAGCATTAATTTGGCCCGTTCACGTTTTCCTGGGTTGTGCTCAATGCCTTGCCTATCCAATTGCACGCCTTCTCTCTTTAAAAATTCTTAATATACTCATTTTTTTCCTCTTCAGCTGTGCAATTGGAAGGCCACCCCGAAGCTTCGGTCTTCATTTTCAGAAACTGGTTGACATAATCTTCAAAGAGCCTTTTCCTGTCCGTGTTTGGATCATATTGTACCATTTCATATTCCCATATTTCGTCTACGGTTTCAATTTGATATCCCTTTTGCAATGCAACTTTCATTTCGTCAATCACCCAAGAGCCCGATAAACTTCTTTCTTCGTCTGTGTGTTCGCATTGTGTTTGAGCTTCCTCCTCAGCACACTTTTGGCACAGAGGAAACATTAGTTTTCCTCCAATTCTTGAAGGTAGAACGGGATGATAGAGATCCACAGGTTACCACCTGTACACTTTATCATACCGCCTGAAACATCTTCCACATTTGGAAAACGATCGACATGAATTTTGGGGTACGCTACCGGATACGGCTTGGTCTTATTCACATAGGGGTAGAGGCTACATATGTCGAAATAAAACATTTTTTCGTCACCTTGCACCTCGCGATAAATTATGGTGCAGTTGGTGCGACCTCAAAAGAAAGCATGTCTGGGGTTTAGAGGTTCGGGAAAATTTTTCCAACACGTTTTGACGTGGTCTGCCAAATTTTCATTCTCTCGAATCATGGCATTAAATTCACACTCCCACATTTCCATGACGTTATATCCTGCATCACTCACTTTCTTGGTCACTTTCTGTGTGCTTTCGAAGTGAGAGCCCATGGTTTCGCCGCTTGTGGCGTGTATTTCTGAATGTCGAACTGGAAAACACTTCTCGCATCCATGATAGAAGCAACCATGAAAGAAACAAACCGACCGGTCTTGTCTATATCCATCAACTCTGTGCCCCAAAACCTTAATTTCTCTACCCCTATAGGCATACTGAATGATGATGTGATTTTGTTGTTCCATCCACGACAACCAAATGCACGCCATGCGCGATTGAGTATCACCTAAGCGATACCCACCTTGTGGTATTGGTGCAATTTTACCAACATGCATAAATTACTTTCTGTACACGTTCATGCACGCATTGGCTATAGTTACACATTCTCTAAACGGGTCTATATCATTTTCCTCTAAAAGTTGCTTGCGAAATTTAGTAGCTCCCATATACAATAGCCGAACACCCATTTGGCAATATCTTATCATTTCATCTTTCATGTTAAACAAGTATTTTGCTGCCTTCTGTTTCTGGTACCACTCCTCAAAGGTGTTACGATCAGTTTCGGACATATTCTCAGGGTATTAATATTTTGGTTCAGGCATAGGTCCAACAAAGATTTGGTTTTCTTTGGTATTAAACAGGTACGGAAAGTATCATTTTGATTCCTCCAGATGAAAGGTTTTAGAAAACCGCGAAAGGGCCATGGGAATTAAATTGAGCGTATCCAAAAACGTAGCGTTTTCGTGTTTCATTCTGTATATTCTGTTTCCGTTCATAATCAGTTTTGGTTTCCATTTCAAAGTTTTTACCATGTGCTTTAAAATGAACTGCCCGTCATACGATCTCATGTATGTGCCAATATAATTACATCCCATGTTTTGAACCTTGATTGCGTAGCATTCTCCAAAAGCTTATTTACAGGGTCTTGTACATATACCCACTATTTCATTCCACATTGGGCACAATAAGATAATTGGGTAGATTGTGTAATGCACGCCGAACATGACTGATACAAAACACAAAAGTTTGGTTCATGCACCCGAATTTCTGGATTTTTGTTATACAAAGTGTCCTGAGTACATTCAAAATCAATAAACATAAATATAAACGGTTTTTTAGATGTTGAAGCCTTATAACATTGAATAAAGCAAACATGGTTTCCCTCTGCATGTAGCTTACAATTTGTACAATATTTCTCACTGCTGCGTCTTTCTGTATCTTGTATTATAAAGCTTATCACACGTTAAACATGTGTTTTCAACATCGCACATCGATAAGGCCTTAAAATCATATACTCCTTTCTTGAGGTGGTTTTCATAACACTCCTGTCCATTATATTGTCGGTTACACATATTGCAGGATACGTAGGTAGAAAAAGCTGGGTGTACGTTTAGATGCCACTTGGTATATTTATTATCGCACTTGTGCTGTTCTTGTTCTATTTTACATGGACAATTGCAGTATCGACAGTACCATCTACATCTGAAAGCTTTATGTAAATTTACAATGGCATTAAAGTGCCCTTCGTGATACATCAGGTCGATATATTTGTTATAAACTCCGGCGGATTTGTATAATACATTTGTTCCTGTATGATCACCAAACACGGTAATGTAATATTCTGACAAAAAGTCGTCAAAGTCTCTCACATCGCTTAGGGCACATGCCTCATTTCCTTTACCTATACTTGGCACAAAGCTGTGGCTCTCTCCCTTTGCAAATATTCTCTACGTAGAATAGTACGATAGTTTACATCTTTGTTCACTTTAGCCTTGCACACGCTTATAGCTCTAGGCAGACACATTTTGTCTGCGTTAAGAATCTCAATGTTACCTCTATTATTTTTGCATAATTCGCACTTTTGGAAACACGAACCCGCGACCTCCTTAGTCCAATTACAGTTTATTTTCAGAGGACCGTTCATTAAAAACTCCTGGTTACTCTGTACAACTCCTCCTTCGGAAAATACCCCCACCTACCCTCTCCAGCATTTCTGCAGCAAGCTCGTCCATGTTACACGATGACGTGATAGGCGACCGCTGCTAACCGCAAAGTCGCCTGTAAGATGTATCTCTCCCATGTTAAACGGAGCGCGCTTCCCCACTCCTCCTTCGGAAAGTACCCCCACCTACCCTCTCCAGCTAGCTCGTCCGTGTTACACGATGCTGCACTGCAAAGTCTGCGCAGTAAGTTTGCGCAGTGAGCTTTTTTTTTTTTTTGCACACGACACTAAAAACCACAAATTTCCATTCTAAGAGCTATATAAACCCATGATTTTCAGTCCAAGGCACCCAGTTCGACGAGTGCTACTCTACTCTGTGCTGGTGAGTACTCGGTTCCCCAAGAACGAGTGGAAACCTGACGGTGCCAACGAAGCTCCTCTTGATCCTAAAAGAATTTGGAAGTGGAAACCTTGCGGTGCCAACGAAGCTTCCAAAATCAATCTTCCCTTACCTAGAGCGGGTGGAAACCTAACGGTGCCAACGAAGCCGCTCTTGCTCCTATGATTTTTGGAGGCGGAAACCTTACGGTGCCAACGGAGCTTCCAAAATCAATCTTCCCTTACTTAGAGCGGGCGGAAACCTAACGGTGACAACGAAACCCCTCTTGCTCCTATGATTTTTGGTGGTGGAAACCGGACGGTGACAACGAGGCTTCCAAAATCAATCTTCCCATACCTAGAGCGGGTAGAAACCTAACGGTGCCAACGAAGCCCCTCTTGCTCCTATGATTTTTGGAGTTGGAAACCGGACGGTGCCAACGAATCTTCCAAAATCAATCTTCCCTTACCTAGAGCGGTTGGAAACCTAACGGTGCCAACGAAGCCACTCTTGCTCCTATGATTTTTGGAGGTGGAAACCGGACGGTGCCAACGAATCTTCCAAAATCAATCTTCCCTTACCTAGAGCGGTTGGAAACCTAACGGTGCCAACGAAGGCCCTCTTGCTCCTATGATTTTTGGAGGTGGAAACCTGACGGTGTCAACGAAAGCTTCCAAAATCAATCTTCCCTTACCTAGAGCGGGTGGAAACCTAACGGTGCCAACGACGCCCCTCTTGCTCCTATGATTTTTGGAGGTAGAAACCTGACGGTGCCAACGAAAGCTTCCAAAATCAATCTTCCTTCATAAATGATTTTTTATTTTTTATTTTTTGAGTTTCTTGTACTTTATGCTTATATTTAATTTGTCGCTATTTTTAGGTTTAAACAAATTTATTTTATATATTTATTGTATGTTATGTTTTAATGTGCTTCTATTTTAGGTATTTATCGTGATTTAAAATGGTATTGTAACGTTTTTTTCAGATCTCTCAACTACTTGCAAACTTTAATTCGAATTTTTAAAAAAACATCTTTTTTAAAAAGAGTAAGTAGCTTTTTGCATTTTTGTGTTTTTATGCTTATTTTTTAATTTGTTGCTATTTTTAAGTTTAAACTAATTCATTTTATATATTTCTTGTATGTTATGCTTATTTTAATACGTTTTTATTTTAGATATAAATCAAAATTAATTTTTATAATTTCTTGTACCTTATGCTTATTTTTTAATTTGTTGCTATTTTTAGGTTTAAACTAATTCATTTTATATATTTCTTGTATGTTATGCTTCTTTTAATGCGTTAGATATAAATCAAAATTAATTTTTATGAATTTCTTGTATCTTATGCTTATTTTTTAATTTCTTGCTATTTTTAGGTTTAAACCAATTCATTTTATATATTTCTTGTATGTTATGCTTATTGAATTTTAGATATAAATCAAAATTAATTTTTACGAAATTTCTTGTATCTTATGCTTATTTTTAATTTGTTTCTATTACAGATATTAAACAAAAGTTATTGCTTTTTTAAGATGTACGCTGGTATAGTAACTCCCTGTCTTTCTATCTCCTGTTTATTTTGCGGGTCTCAAATCTGTGCCGGCTACGCTTTTGTTAATATGCTTGATGCTTATCCTCTTCCTTGTGTTTTCGAAAAACCAAATTTGTTCAACATTAAATGTCCTATATGCAAAATGTTATTTTTGTTTTTCCCTAAAAATGTTAAATGTACACCGTTAGATTTAAACTTAACTTTATGGAAACGTAGGGTTAAATGTTTGAGAGTTTTTTGTAAAACCCACCTGTTTGGTGATCATAGCTGTCTTTCGTATTCTTTCTACCATTTCAGTAGTATTTACCTTTTGTGCTGCAAAAAAACTATGCTATCTTTCTATGACGCTTTAATCCTAAACCCTCCCCTTTGGTACTATCATTCCTATTCGGAGGACATAATTAATATAATAGTTCTTTTTTTCCTCGTTGGCATATCAAAGAATTCTTTGAGCGTGATTAATATTTCATTGTATTTTAGGTTTCAATATGGCATCACTCGTTAATAAAGAGACTTTTAAATTTACCACCGTTCAGCATCGCTTTCCTTCCTTTGATTTACTCCCCTCTTTCACCCCAACCGTTTTTCCAGACCATTGGCCTGCTCTTACACTTCTGCTTCATTCTCTTGCTTTAGACAATATTCCTGCTGTTGTAGCTGGTGAGTATTGTACTACCCTAGTTCCTCAATTCAATGCTCACCCCCCAAATGTCCACCCTGCTTGTGGTACTCCCACTATTAACATTCACCTATCTCCGCATAACGACATTTCAAATTCCTTTCTGTTACATTTTATTATACCGTGTGGTACACATGGTTTTCATGGTGTCGTTGATTCTTGCTTTCAGTTTCAAAACCTTTATTTTCAATGGATTTATTTTGACGTTGATTTTGGATACAATACCTTTATGGTTACTTTTCAGAATTCTTCAAACGAAAAAATTAGTTTTAAATTAAATTTTCATATTGCTATCATGGAGGTTTCATTTCCCCTTCTACATTTGTCCGTGTGGTTTGATATACTTTTAGACGTGTTTTCGTGCATGACTGAGCCAAATTACCTGTTTGGGATTGTGAGGTACTTAAATTCTACAGGGTCCTTCAGATTCCGATTCATTCATCACGTTTCCGCTCTTTCAATTGGGTGGCACTTTGATCATACTTTCATGCATGGTTTAAAACAACTATCAAAATTCAACTGCCTTTCCAAGTCCTGTGAAGCTTTCTGTGCAAACCTTCTCCACCTTCCTTAAAGCATCTGGCGTATGCTTCGCTCGACCCAAAATCGCTGCAATGAAGCTTTTCATCTCTGCATATGTTCTTTTGCTGTAAGTACTTTGCATCTTCTTCTTTCTTTGTTCATTATTTTTTCTTCTCTTGGTATATTATTCTTTTTTTCTTATATTTTATGTTATTCCGCTTTTTCAGATGGAGCCCCAAGTTGTTGACATTTATCTTCAGGGTATCGAATTTATCGAATGAAATCCTGTATTTCCAGGAGCGGTTCCACCCACTATGTCTGCGTAAGGGGGTTTGATTCTTCACGCACCAAGATTTATAGACCTTCAAGGGGGTGAAGTCACCAATATAGATACAAACATCCGCCTTAATCTATCACCCGGCTACCACCTTCGAATTGGCCAAATTCAACCGTTTTTAAACAAAGGAGTAGTGGTTAGTCGGGTCTATGTAGGCCCACAAAATACAATGAGAGCTATACTCAGTAATTACAACTGGAACAATGTTTTAATTCAAAGGGGTGGAGCCCTGTTTACTATTAATTTGGTAAAAATGCCACAGGCAGTGCCCATAGAAAACTGGGACATTTAGTGTTTCTTGTTTTTGTTTTCAACTGTGTGTTAATATGTATGCAATTTTTTTTACTTCTTTTACATTTATAATAAATAATATAATCTTAAACTGCCATAATTTCTTTTTTGTTTTTCCCTACTTTCATAGGGTGTCCTTCTTCCATGTCATTTTATTAGTTATAAATATTCGTTATATCATATGTAGGACAGAAGTTATATTAATCTTACCTGGTTATTTTTTATAATTTGTTTCGTATTCAGATGACTCCTCTTCCTCAACCTCCTTCACAGATTCTTCGTCGTCGTATGAATCAGCGTAATTTTGCACCTCCAAATTATGCTTCCCCTCCGCACCTTCACATGCCTTGTTTAATTTAAATATAAGTTGTTTCAAACTTTCAAACTCATCTTGCATTTTATCTACATTAACTTTAATTTTGTTCACCAACTCATTTTGTTTGCTCATGTTCCCCTTCCTTTCCTCCATCTCTCTCCTCACCTCCCTCATCTCCTTCTCCATTTCTTTCATCCTCTCTTCGCAGGCCTCCTTGTCCGACATTGCTACCTCAAATTCCCTAACCTTTCCCTTCATCTTCTCTTCGCATTCTTTTCTAATCTTCCCCTTTATCGCATTTATTTCTTTTTTACATTTATCCATTGCAGCTTTTCTAATACTTCCTACAGAAACTCGCTTTCCGTCCCCGTTCGATTCCCGCCCCGCGCATTCGGAACTTTCCTTCAAATTCTCCTCTGCACTCCATCTAGAACCCCGTTTCACTCTCCCCGCTAGCCTTCTTCCTCCAAAGTCTAGGTTCCATTCCCCGTTACCGCAATCTCCAAACATATACATATAGTGCTCAGAAAAATAACTGTTAACCTCATTTAAAATATTATAGGCCAAAATTAATTCCGTTTCCTCAGGTGTTATCTTCCAATTCATTTCCATTCCATCTGGCAAATTAAACTCCTCTAACAACCTGCTACAATCCATCACTTACATTACTTCCCGTTGGAGTTCCAAAAAACTGACATTTTTCACCCTTCCTCCTACTCTTTATGCATTCGCATTTTTCATTTACTTCATACCCTTCGGGACATTGCATTTTTCTCATATCCAGAGCATTGTAATGTAATATCCCACAACGGTTAACTCCCCCGCACCACGTTACTGGTTTCAAACAATCATATACATTCTTCAACCCCTTCATATTCATTATCGTAGAATTAAACCTACATTCGGCTCCTTTTACACATACACAAATGCAATTCGCCGTTAAATTGTAATTCTTTTCACACAAGGTTGCATTTTTCAGTAACCCTGTCTCGTCATCAACCCTAAACCCGCATCGACCAAAACTCACACAGCTCTCCTCTGCCCACACTACCACCAGACAAACCATCCCAATTAACACCCACTGCATGTTTGATCCCTTTTTTCCTTTCTACCCCGCTTTTATACCCTTGCTCTGCTCAATGTTTTCTTCTTTTTTTCTCAGCTATGGCTGACATCATGTGCAAATACCTCGACGGGTTCCGCTGCCTCCATCCCCTGTCAGATGATGAACGTCTAGTCATCGCTCGCCTCAACCCAATTTATTTGTAAAAATATCTACCTTACGATATTGATCAAGTTTGGAACTCTCTAAATTCAGAATGTAAACTTGCTTTTTCAAAATTTAAAAGATGTAAACTTCAAAATTTAAAAGATGTAAACACGAATCAATCCTGGCAGCGCCTACACATTGACGGTCCTGCACCATTTATTACTCATTGTCAATTGTGTTCGCTAGATATGATTCATCAATAACATTTATTCTTTACTCATTCATGTGCTCATTTTCTCCCCTCCACAACTACCTTTTTCACGCTTTTTTCCTCTTTTTAGGCATGGCCCACGTTATGTGTAAATACATCAAGGCCAATTGCAACCTCTGGTCCCTTGACACCCATGAACGTACTATCATTGCCGATTTGGGCGATTACCTGTTGGACTTCCCTCCAAAGGATGTCGACCAAGTTTGGGAACAACTCACACCAGACTGCAAAATTATGTTCGACAAATGGAGAAGATGCACTGAGCACTATCATAAAGCTTGGTACTCCAATTGCGTTCCTCCATTCAAAGGGTATCCTACGTCTCTAAATTGTCGACCTCTTCCTCCATTTCGTATAGACTGCATTCAGTGCTACGACGACTATGAGGGTTATTATAGAATGGTGGGGGAACGCATTTACTACCCCTATACTGTTAATTTTCCTAACACACCTTCAGGTTACCCATTTATTCCAACAAGAGAATATCAGTATCCGACGAAGCAAACCTATTAACCTTTATCTGTAAATGTCAATACCATCATTAAAGAGTATCGATAAAAACAATTATACATCCTAAAAATCGTTTTTTCTTCACCTATACATCCATCCAAATCCTTATCCACACACTTATACATCAATAAAGAAAAAAAAAGGCAGGGAGATTAGACCAAAAAAAAAAAAAAAAAAAACGAATGGCGACACTAACGCCAATCGTGGAAAACATTCGTTTCATCCCAATGGGTCTTTAAAACTCGCTTGTCCTTCAGAGTGGTCCAAGGCCTTTGGTTTTCACCATATTGGTCCTCGCCATGTCCGGTTTGGTCTAATCTCCCTTCTTACTACTTGTGTGTGTGCGTTTCCGTGTTCTCAGGCGCACGATAACTCAAAAACGAAAAGTCCGTAAAATACCAAACTTGGAATTTAAGTATATGATCTTCTAGGGATGCTACACGAAGTTTTTGAGAAAAAAAACCCACCCCAAACTATCCTTACATGAAAAGAATTTCGAAAATTTTGATTTTCTCAAAAATGGCTGTAACGATTTTGATTAAAATACAGTGTATTAAAGATATTTATATGACAAATAAAAATGTATATCTTGAATTTTTTGGAAATTGTCTAAAGATCTCTTTATTCTAGATGACTTCTGCTTAATATTGCTTAACTGGTAAACCGTAGGAAATGTAGATCTCGCTAAAACACATAACTATAATTTTTCAAATATTCCTTGTTATTGGTTTCAGATTTAAAATACTTAAACATTTTCTCATAAGGGAATTTGGCAACTCCTGGCCATGCAAAAAAACTGATTTCAATCACATGATAGCCAGCTTTTAAAAGATTTGGCTGTCGTTTTAGTCCATATTCCCTTATGTTCCTGCTATTTACAAGGAAGCAAGTACTAAGACCATTTTTACTAACGTCTATCTTCATTATTATAAAGTAGAAGAATATGCAATAATTTGTTACAGCGATGTAGAGAAAGCCATATGATAAGAACACATTAGATTTTTGGAGATATCGTGCTTTTTAGAGCAATTGGCTGTTCGACGTCAGAGCGGTAAATCCGGATAAAAAGTGTAAATTCCGCGAAATTTTTTTGAAGTCCTTGCAATAAGTCATACAGAAAATAATAAATAAATAAAATATCTGATGTTACATTCAAATAGCTTGCTACACACATTGACCTATAAATTATTTTAAAAATAGTTATTCTTCTATCTCGTTCTTCTTATATCACAGTTCAAATCTCCCGGCTTCTATTGCCGATAGGGAGGGGCATTTCTAATTCTCCATCATACACAAGGTTTTTAAGTACGACTGAAGGAGTGATTGTAAGTGTGTCTAATATTAACAGACTTTCAAAACTAACTTTCGAAAGGTAATAATAGTGTTGGTTATTTCTCGAGTTAAAGGTCCCGATATGATCAAAGAAGTTAAAGAGAACAGTTAAAACGCAGGCAAATACGGTTTCTAAAATTACAACACTGAAACTGTAGTTAAGGAATTGCGTTAACAAGCGCAGGATTAATTTTTGTTGTTGGATGTTAACTAATGTGAATGCTCGCTCTATTGGCCCGTGCTTCTCACAGAAGCAGAGTTTCATTTACATGGTCATGAAGACTTAAGCAATGCTAATTTAAATGTTCGTCAAAGTGAAGAGATGTATGGTGAACATTATCTATACTAAGAAATTATGCATTTGAATTTCATATCCTAAATCGCCGACAAACTACGTGCTTCTCGGCGGCCACATATTTCCTTTTCACTGACCATTCATTGAAGCGAAGGCTCTGGAACATCAACTGACAAAGACATATTGTTCGCTCAGTGAATAGAACAAAAGTATTGTAAGCTGCACAGATAGTATGATGCTTCATGGTGTAACGATCTTTCGTAGACATTTGTGTTGAACACAAAAGTCTTGGTTATTATTTTTCATAAAAGGTATAGCTATCTCTCTCTCTCTCTCTATATATACTGTGCGGTGTTATCGTTTGCACCACATTTGGGACGCCTTATACGGTGAGCTCAGGCATTGGGTGCCCTGTGCGGTAGTCTTACCCCCACACTCAAAACACCAGAAGTTGAGTTCTCTGTTTCGAGCCCAGATTGAAGACGTTGGCAAGACTCACTCCACTACCTATGAGTAGACCCACGTACCTGGTGAGGTGAATCTACTACCGTTGAATAGCGGTTGCTCAGCCTGCACGAAAGTTGATTCTCTCGGGGTGGTCCAGCTAATGGGGATAGTTCGGGGAGTGATCTTATAATAATTAAAACTTTCTTAACTTTCTTGGAGTTTATTTCTTACTAGGAGAAGCGAGATAAGCACTTTTGCTTTACAATTATGCTAACTTGTACACTAGTTATGCGCTTTAACTCTTGGCTGATCACACGTAATTGTAGTTCCTTCTTCTTCCTTAATTCTGCGTTATACAATGTATTTTAACACACGTTACTAACTTTAAAGATACTTAGCGCACTGGAGACTACTAAGGTTTCGTTAAACGTTACAGTCTTTAACTTTGTGTGAAGAAGTTACATTCAGCCCGACGACCGACAGCATTACAGTGGCAGAAAGATATCAACAGACAGCAACAGACCTCAAAACAGCCTTCTAGGGTTCTTTATATATTAAAGATGTCGTCATGGCGGCCTCTTTCTGATTGGACAGAAAGGCCGCGCGACTGACGTAAATATTACCCAAAAGTCAACTTATTCTTCCCAGGGTGCACTTCAAACTTCACGTGACAAGTATTGGATAATGAAGAATTGCCGTCTTTCGAATTTTAAGGTTTACCTCCGTTGTAATTCGATTATACGTGACTGGACAAAAGAGACCTTTCTAACAAAAGCACTTCTCAGCTGAATTTACTCTGTTAAATACATACATTTGTACTCTTTTAGTTTTACATTGATAAATCATTAATAACTAATAATAGTTTTGATAGGGAAGCTAATTAACGGTCTCAACAGCTACATATCTGTATATACGAGTTGTGATCCAAAAAAACCTGATGTGATCCATTCACATGACTTTCTCTACATCTCTGCAACACATTAGTGTTAAAAAGCTTATGCTTCTATTCACTTCATGCTAGTCGAGAAAAAATAAGCAGAACTTGCCTTATTACTTGCATCCTTGTAAGTAGAAGCGAAATAAGGGAGTACTATAGGTTAAAGTGACAATGAAAAGCTGGTTGTCATGTGACTGAAATTTGTTTGTTTGTGTGGATAGGAGTTGACAAATTCCCGTATGAGAAAAGTATAAGTATTTTAACCAGTAACAAAGAATATCTCGAAAATGATGAACTGCACGAAAAAAATGTATATAGCGTACGAAATTGTGTGTTTTAACGAGCTCTACATTAGCTTTTGTCTATCTTTTACGGTTTACCAGTTATGCAAAATTCCATAAAATTCATCCAGAATAAAGTAGTCATCAGAAGCTATTCCCAAATAATTCAAGATACACTTTTTATTTGAAGGTAAATATCTTTATTATACGATAGATATTATGTATAGGTTAGTTGGGGGATTTTCTTGAAAATATTCTGTGGCATCCTTGGAAGAAACCAAACTTAAACTCCAGGTTTGGTATTTAACGGTCTTTTCGTTTTTGAGCTATGCTGTACTCAGACACACACACACACACGAACGAATATTTTTCTAAAATGCTTTTTGTAGATTCAGGTAAACCCAAAACATTTATTTCCGGTGAAATCTCGGTATCAACTTTTTAGGTGCATTACAATACCTTCTCTAAACACTGTGAACATTGTACGTGTAGAGAAAGTAATAACGGGACTTTTTGTTTTACTTACCAATCTTTATGAGTCCATCAACTTTGTGCCCTTCAAAATAAACTTCCATAGATATAATAACTTGTGCCAGCACTTTTTCCAATCTTGGATGCAACTCTGGAACTCACTTTTCCTTATGGTGTTCAGCTACTTCACTAATTCTGTTTTTAGCTCACCAATAGTGTGGCCAAACGACGTCCTTTCATGTTCTCTTCAGCCTCGGGAATAGAAAGAAGTCGCAGGGGGGCATGTTCGGCGAATAAACATAACGTTTTTGATTTTGCCAAAAAAAAAAAAAAAAAAAAAAAACACGAACAAGCGTTGAGGTATGAGCAGGAACACTATCTATAAGTGGTTTTTCGAAAATTATGGTGGATTTCTTCGGATTACTTCATGCCAACTACGCGTAGTTTCTAGATAGTGCTCCTTATTGCGGATATAACCATATGGCAAAACCATTTCTTTGTATCTTTCACATTCTCTTCAGTAATTGATGTGTTAGGACACCCAGGGGATCGTCGTCTTCAGTATCTTCTCAACCCACTCTGAAACGTCGATACCACTCGAAGCTCCTTGTCTTGCCCATAGTAGATTTGCCAAATGCCACAGACAACATTTCGATCACTTTACTCCATTTCTCTAATAAAATTTAATGCAAATTTACTGAGTCTTTGAACACACTATAACCCTTTAACTATCAACAATAAACTAAGTATTTCAAACAGGTGAAAATACAAACATACATCAGGAACATGTGTACCTACAAGATTAAAAACTTTTTCAAAATCGGTTGTATAAAGCCGTGAAATAAAAAAAGTTCCCGTTTTTTCCTGATCACACCTGGCTATACATTTTATGCAAAAGTACAGCTATTATTATATATAATGTGCATCTAAGGGTTTATGGAAAATACAGTTTAGAAATTACTAAGGAGCTTTTGTGACAACTTGCAATAAACACAACAGCTGTAACGCTTTACAGCGTTCTCGTGCCAGCGCGTGTAAAGCGTTACAGCTCTCAAACACGAAAATTCGGTTAAATACCATATTTGATATTCAAATTTAACATTTCTAATGATGGCATACGAAGAGTTTGAATAACATACTCCACCTCAAACTACCCTTTAGTTTGAAAATAGCTCAAAAATCGATTTATTTGAGATGTCTTTAATGATTTTGAATAAACTATCATATTTTTAAAGCTTTTTGACAAAATGTATGCCTTCAATTTTCTGAGAATATCCTTTGAAATCCTTTTCTTTCTGGATGACTTACATTTCCGGTAAGCTATAACAAATTGACAAAAATTTACTACAAAGAAATTGCATCTCGTTAAAACACATAATGTATGACAAAACACTATTGTTATTTTTGTAATTGCTCCAATAGTCATGCTTCTCTCAAACGGAAGTCGTCGGTGGTTTTTCTTCTTTTCATTTTTGTTTTACTACTGACCTTGCAAATATAACAGGATTTCTACATCGTTATATAGCGCTTGGCTCTTAAAATATTTGACTGTTGCTTTAGCCTAGAACATTCCTATATGCCCTTTGTACGCATAAGGGAATAGGTAATTAGATCATTTCTGCTAACTAATCTCGATTAGCATGAACTAATTGTAGGAATAGTTGTTGTGGAATAGATAAACATTACTGAAACATTACTGTGAGAAAAGAAAATTGATTCTCATAATAATAGACTTGTATCTATGGCCTAATAGTTGAACGTGTTTATAATATAAATATGAATAGTAAAATAATATTAAGTTTTTTTTTTTTTTTTTTTTTCGGAATCCTTGAAAACAAGCTCTGGAAAAAACAAAATGATAAAGGAAATGTGTGATTTTTACATATCATATATCTTCGTGTTCTTTTCAGTAACACACTATCGTTTTCTAGACGTGCAAATTCTGCATCTCTCTTTGAAATAATTTGAGTACAAGCTCTGGCGTGACGTTAATTGTCTTTTCTACGCTACAGTCGTGCAATTCATTCCATCCTTTAATAAAACAGAAAGAAGCGCATGAAATAAAAAAACAAAAGAAGAAGCGACTCGTACATTAACATATATGGCGTGTTTAACCTCTTATTTTTCATTTTATTAACTTTAGGATTCCCTACTATCTATCATTTGTTTGAAAGTAAATTACAAAGTGCAGGACTATACTTTATACGGTTTCTTTTATTTAATTTGTCTGAAAATAAGGCGGACTTTTTATGTTTTCACGTCCAACATAAAGTACAACTTTCAGAGTAGCTAAGCGGAGATAATACATTTTTAGCGCGACAGTAAAGATAGGGGAGGCATTGTTTCATTTTATGAAGTAATTTTGAGTAGCACAAAGCGGCGGAACCCTCCCCTTGCAGACATCAAGAGCACTTGTTTACCGTTGGCAACTTATCTTCTACATCAATGTCCGAAGCATTCTCTTTGTATCACTTTAAGCACACCCGAAGGATTTCCATAAACTTTTTTCAGCAAAAGTTCCGAAACAGATGATTAAAATTTCAACAAAGCCACAAAATTGCAAATTACGAGCGTTAGAGCTAGATTACTGTGGAATATATGCTTGCACTGCAATATTAATACAGTTCCTCGTATAAAATTAATTGTCTGAAGCTCATGAATATTACAACAGGAGAGGGGAGGGTAATACAATCAAGTTTTGGAATAAAAAGACCATAAGAAATTTCTGTTATATGTAGAGACAAACGTAGTAAATTTCTATGGCACAATTTTTGTTTTCTCTATCACATAAGTACCCGTTTTCCATCCAAAATACTCATGTAGAGATTTCACCGGAAGTACATGATTTGTGGTTTTCTGATCCCAAAACAATGTATGTGAGAGAGAGAGAGAGAGAGAGAGAGAGGGAGGGGAGATACCAAAAGCGAAATATTATTGCAAAAGTACCAAATTTGGTATGGAAGTTCAATGTTTTGACTACCGCCCAGCTTCGAGAGATCGACGTCTGGCAGTCGGGGAGATAAACAAAGATAAGCAACGCTCTCGTCCAGTCTGTTGGAGGATAACTAAATTCGATTAGGTTAGCAAAGGTTGTTTAAACCTGCCGACCTCTCATCACTGTGTTCCTTTAACAGATCAATTGCCTCTATCCTGCTTAATGCTTCTAATTTTGATATAATGTCTTTAATTTAGCTTATCATTTTTCTGGATGATATCGTGGCAATTAGCTCTGGGTGTGGAAAGGCAAACCAGCTGTATTATTCTTTGTAAGACAGTTGCGTTGCATTCGAAAAATATATGATATATGGTTTCCTTTTGTATGAAATAGAATATACATGTTACGTTCACCGCAGCGATACCTAGAGGGCAATGCCCAGTAAGTAGGTCATTTAGAATCCTCAGTTCCTGGTTGCGGAATGTGAGAATTCTTTTGTTTGTTTTGCTGACAGCCTAATTCAGGCAGCCTCAACTCACGTAAATACGGGCAAGCGGGCATTGTGTTACAGTTGTTTATTTGAGTGCAGCAGCAACAGACGTGTGTATTAGTGTGCAATGGCGGTTCATGAAGTACAGATATGGCAACATCTCTAAGTGTGGCTACCTCATCTAATCCTCGCCCATCTTCTCCATATGATTTTTCCTCTGTTTGGGAAGAACAGTATCTGTCTATAGACCTAGGGGATGCTGCGAAATGTTTAGTGTGTGGCAAGATTAAAAAGTATAACCTACAACGACATTAAGCTACTCATAGCTATAAAGGATGACTATAAAGGCGTTGAACGTGACATGTTGATAGAGAAACTCAAAGACACTATGGCTACTGACAATGATGTGGACCATAAAATAAGTGAATCGGCTGTACGTCTTAGCTATAAAATATCACTTGAAGTTGCTAAGCAACTTGAACCACTTAAAGATGGCGAATTTGTTAAAATTTGTCTACGTATGATGGCCGATGAAGTTTGCCCTGAACATATACTAGAATGTGAATCCATTAGTTTATCTTCCTCTGCTGTTATACGGCGTATTGCAGATTTTGCCAGCATTGCTGAAGAGCAGTTGGAGAGGTGTAAATAATTTATTTGTTACTTTTTGTGAGAAGTGTGGATATAAATCTCCAGATCACAGAAGAAATGTTGGATTTAGTACCAATGATGGATACTACAACCGATGCTGATGTGTTGAGGAAGCTTTAAAACGGCTTCAACTTCCATGGAATAAACTGATATCTATAGCTCTTGCTATGATCGGTGGTAGACTTGGTCTAACAGGCCGTGTTAGAGATAAAATAAAGGACCTTGGTACTAATCAAAACATCATATCTGTTCACTGCATACTTAACCAGGAGAATTTATGTGCAAAACGCGTTAAACTGAATAATGTGATGAGTGTTCTTGTGAAAAGTCAAAAGAACTACGTCATCGGCAGTTTAAAGTGTTTCTCGACGAATGCAAAAGTGAATAATTTGGTGACTTGCCTTATTATTGTGAAGTGAGGTGGTTTTGCCGGGGGGTGCGTTACTGGAAAGGTACTGTGAGTTAAGGGAAGAAGTAAAGTTGTTCTTAGAAGAAAAAGATATGCCTGTTCTCGAACTTAGTGATTCAAAGTGGATTTTGATTTGGTATTCCTAGCAGATTTAACAGGATACCCCAATGTTCTTAATCGTTCTCTCCAAGGCAAGGACTAAATTATTACTCAACTGATTGACTCTGTACTGGCCTTCAAACGCAAACTTGTTTTATGGAAACAACAATTAATCAACAAGAACACATCTCACTTTCCAAAATGTTCATCAACTTCTCAACATTTGGAATTTGCGGCGCTCGAGCAATATGCAAGCGCACTAAATGATCTACACAGAGAATTCGAAGTGCGACTCCAAAGACTAGAAACTATGGAATCTACATATTTTCCATAGTTTGTCACTCCCTTCACCGCAGACGCTGAGAACGTTCCTACAGACGCCAATTAGAACTTATTGATCTGCAATATGATCGGGAAATGAAGGATTTCTTTGTTCATAAAAGAAACTTGACCGATTGTTATATAAGCTTTCCTCATTCAGATTTCCACGACTACACAGACAAGCATGTTTGGAATTTTCTTTCTTTTTAGGAATACATTGTAATTTTTGTAAATTGACTTTTTGCTTAGGTATTTTTAAGTAAGAAATGCTCTGTGAACAATTCTTTTCGCTAACGAAACACTGTAAACCGGATCACAGAAGCCAATTATCTGGCAATTTAAAATGTAGTCTTCGTCTTTGTACTACAAAGACAACTACACCAAATATTGAAAAGATAATTAGGGGGAAAAAGATACAGAAAACTCGACATCTGAATCAAAACAGAACTCATTTGGAAGTACTAAATGTAACATAAGTGACAGATAAGCAATGAAGTGGTATGTTGAATAGGCTCTATTAAGCATCTAGGTAAAGATATGTTTATTTCTCTTTATATACTCAGTCAACACTCAATAAACGTTCAGAGCTTCCGATGGGCCAAATCTTAGTTTTTCCGCCACTGACCGTTTGTCTATATCTGTTGACTTTCATTTTTGCCCATTTCCACTCGATCGGGCATTGGGCTAAAGGATATAACGTCACAGTGCATTGAGTTGAGGATGCCTGGCCTAATTAGTTGTTTCGCATGATTTAACTTAAACCATTTTATAGTAATATAGCAATTACTTGTGATGAAAAGTAGTTAAAATAACATTAATATGTCATATTAAAATTATTAACAAATTAATATTTCTTTATTCCACAAATAACTTCTCTAAATTGATTTTTACCATTTTAATTTTTTCAATGATCTTACTCTTATTCAATACTTGTTCCCTTTATTAACGCCAGCTAATTCAGTGTTTCCGGCAGTGTTTCAGTGTTTCCGGCAGTTTCCATTCTCCCCTCTTCCCGAACACTTTTGAAACTTTCTGTGCAGGTATCAGCTGCTATATAAGGACTCTTGGTGGAGGAAACAAAACTTTAAACATTTCCAACGTAAAGGATTGTTTGGAGTGGGGGATTTTGTAGAAAATCCTCATGTTGCATGTATTGTTCATGCAAAACCTACGAATGAAAGGTTAACCCCCCTCCTTTCTCGAATTTCTCATTACACTCAAAGCAGCAGCAAGAAATCAGTTTCAACTGATTTTAATTGTATGAAACATTTAATGTTTTGTAGCACTTGTAGTTTTTAACGTACAGGCATGAAT
This sequence comes from Hymenopus coronatus, assembly GCA_030762935.1. Classification (NCBI taxonomy): domain Eukaryota; kingdom Metazoa; phylum Arthropoda; class Insecta; order Mantodea; family Hymenopodidae; genus Hymenopus; species Hymenopus coronatus. Next base: position 85,064,791 of record CM060882.1, read on the forward strand.
GGTATATCAAATGAGCAACTCAGAGTTTTTTTTGTCTTTTTTTTTTTTTACAAATGTTCAATGCACATCGGGTATACAAGCAAGTTCTTCCCAAACTTGATTAGTGTGTCTTGATTAATTGTTGCAACAATGCTTACAATCCTCTGTCTTTAGTCTTAGAGGTCAGCTGGTAGCAGAGGGATGTATACTTGATTCTTTACGAATCCCCAAAGATAGAATCACACGGCGTAAGTTCTGGGGAACGTGGAGGCCATGCGAAACACACTCTTTTATTCGGTCCCTTTCAGTCCAGCGGTCGGATACGGTGTTGTTCAATTTAGGGGAGTCACTTTGCAATGTACAAACTCCTTGGTTTTTTGTAACCCCCAGATCCGAACATTATGATCGTTCACATAGCCACATAGTTGAATGTTAATTCATCACTGAAGACGATAAAATCTAACAATTCATCATTGTCAAGCAGCAATATTGCAGTTGCAAAGTTGGAGTATAAAGTGTAGTCTGTAGGCTTTAGAGCTTGTAGTAACTGCAAACGATTAGGGCGTAGTTTAAGCGTTTCCTTAAAAATATCCATACAGACGTAAGTGCAATTCCTAATTCCCGACTAGCCTTTTCTTGAGGTTAAGCGTGAAAGATTCTCTGACCTGTTCGACACGATCTACAATCAGTCTTGGTCGTCCCGTACTCTACCCTTTACACACACTGGTTATAGTTTTAAGCTGAGCATACCATCTACGGATGTTATTATTATTTGGAGGATCGCAATTGAACTTCCTATGGAAAGCTCGTTGCACTGTAATAGTAGATTTAGATGTATGAAACTCTAAAACACAAAATATTTTTTACTCCATAGTCGTAGCAGCTTTACTGTAACAACAGACAGTCGAAACAAATGAAACCAACCAACGCATGCCTTATCAAAACTGCTTGAGTTCCTCTTTTATTTGATGTATCATGCACAACTGTACGTTACAAGCCTTAGGTACTACAAAACATTAAAACCCCCATGTTGATTTATATGCCATTTCTTATGTCGATGTGCACACAATCACTTGGTTTCTATGTCCGCAGTACTCATACAAACAACAGGTCACATGCCTTTTAGAGTAGATGATATCCTGCGCAATGGACTATTTCGTTCTTAGTTGTATAGGGCCATCAGATTTTTATTGGCAACCGGATCGCAGTTGCGCGGCGCTTCGCTCCCAACACTTTTTCCTCGTGCGTACCGTCTTACGCAATGAAATGAACATATTCTTGGTATAAGGTGGTTATTTCTTCCCTATTTTATTTTTTATTCTTCTAATGTCCCGAGATTATATTTACCATTTTGTTTCAAACTGTCCTACATTTTTGGCGAACTTTCTAATCACGTAACGATGACTTCAATCTTTTCCTTTGTTAAAAAGCGTTGTTTTCGATTTTTTTCCGGGTCAACACTGATCCCATACTTTTAAATTTCCTGTCTATTTTGTGAACTGTACTTCTGTTAGGGGGATCAACATCAGGAAAGCATCAACATCATAAAGACAGAGATTCGTGGTTTATAAAGCTGTGACAAATGTAAACTCTTTGCTCTGTAGTATGTTGGACCATGACAACATTATCATACAACTGAAAGCCGCCAAAGAACGTTCTCTACTGCCTTCGGTTATCATACACGTGGCGTGAGTCAGAAGGTCACGCCATATGGGTCGAATAACGAAAGCTGCAATCTCAGCAGGCGAGTGGCACGCGGCCGACTCTCAAGTGCCGAAAAGAGCGTGGCTAATTAATCTGATTCTCATCCTATTACACCTCTGTACCAGAAACACGTGCATCCATCGGTGCATCACTTGTGCGTCTGTAAAGTAAATAGATATTTCGGCATGTACTTCCTATTCGGATCGTTCTTTGGTTGCTGTAAGCCATTTTGTTTTGCACTATTCAATTTGCACCAATATACTGTACACTTTCAGAAAATTGAAATAATTTTTAGAATAAGAAGAAGCGATCGCATAAGCTTTTATATTCGGCTATAAAATACAATCCATCGGTGAAATTTGATAAACATATGCATCCATATGCCTTTCTCTACCTGTTTCACAACAAGTTGTTCTTACCATATCTTAGCCGAATTGGTTTTATTACTAGCTCCGTCGCAAGTAGAAGGAAAATAAGGAAATACACAAGGCTAGCGCTATTCAAATGTTTAAAAAACTGTTCGCTATGTGATACTATTTAAAATCCCCTCTTGTATGGCCTGAATGAAAAAAAGTGAATAACGACTTCCCCTTTGAGTAAATTCTAAATATTGGAACTTTGAAACCAATGAAAAGGAGTAGTTTAGAAATGGTTTACCCCATAAAAATTCGTGTCATAAATTGTGTTTTTAAAGATTTTTACATTTTTGTGTATTAAGTTTTTCATTATTTTTGCGGTATATTACTTATCTTTACGGTATATGACTTACACAAAAATCTTACAGAATGAGCTCTTCAGAGGCTATTCCTAGAAAATTCAAGATATGCAATTTAGTGATGATAAAAGTACCTTAGACATATGATATATTAATCAAAATCGTTAGAGCCAGTTTTGAGAAAATCAATGCACTCTAAACATTTTCCATGTAAAAGATAGTCTCGAGTGTAATTTTTTAAAACTTATTCTTGTTGGATCCTTAATGCTAAGTTGGTATATAAACTTTGGTATTTAACGATTTTTTTATTTTTGAGTTATACCGTTCACACACACACACACATACACACACACTCACACGCACACACACACACACACACTTACACATGGCTCTTTTTTTCCAAAACTGTTTTTTTTTTATCCGTAGAACCCTAAAGTATTTGCGTGAAATCTCGGCATCAAATATTTTGGTGCAATACAATATCTTCTCTACCTGTGTATGGTACGGGGTTGATAAAATAAAAATATAAAAAATATTCTATTTTTTTGCTTTTTCACTTTTAGTATACTTAAAACTTGTATTTTCATACTACATAATTGGTTTGTAATATCAAATGTTAATCATAAAGGGCTATTTGATTGGTCCTGTATTTAAGTAAAGCATTGCTTTGAAATTCAGACTCCATTTCTTCGGTTTGCTTTATTTTTTCGGCGTTTATGCTTTTGAAAGTTCTTTTTGAGCCACAGTTTATGGCTTGCACGTTTCAGAAGAGTTTTAGAAATACACATTTAAAAACTATTGTGCACTATTAAAGAATATAATTGTTTTGCATGACTGAAACTGAAAAAGTTGAAACGTTCAGAAATATGTGAAAAAAAACATTTTTCGGTTATAATAATTAAAATTAAGACATTCTTTACAGGAATGAATAATAAACGTATGGTCCAAGGAGCATTTCGTATAACCATATAAAAGTATGATCATGAATAAAAGATAATATCTCATAAAGTGTAAACACAATTTTAACAGTTTGTGTTATAAAATGTTAAAGTATTTAAGCAATCACAATAAAACTGGATTTTGTTTGTTTGTTTGTTTTCAAAGATGCGCTGCCTTAAACCGTAAAGATGCTAAATTTACTAAACACAAGACCCATTTTCTGTGAAACTATTAGTTTATGGATGAAGATGCAATCCTCTAGTACACCGATCTATGTTTACACAATAATGTGGTTTATTAAGGGGACACAGAAGTGTTTTTTTCCATATTTACAAAGTTTGACTCTACTAGGGACGTAAGACATACTATGGGCATCATTTTAAAGCGTCACCCTGGTTAAATGACTCTCTGTGTCAACATTTAAAACCATTTTTCTTAGGTTGAAATATGTTGTTATTTTTCCATATTTAAAATCTATCTTATCCCACAAAAATATATCTAGAACACTGAGCATTTTTCTGAAAGCACTGCAGAATTTCTGTAATTAATGTTTGTTTGGAACTTTGATATTTTTGTTTCTTTTAAAATACTATTCGGTTTAGAATAATTTCAAACGGACAATTTGTTACAAAGATACTAAGAAATGTAATTTTAAAAATCTGATGTGTTCGATTCACATGACTTTCTCTTCATCTCTGTAACAAATTATGTACTTCATGCTAATCCAGATAAATATTAATAGAAATGGCCTTACAACTTACTTTCATTTATAAGGGAATACACTAAGCTTAAGCGATAGTAAAATTTTTTCAAACCTAGTTGCTATGGGATTGAAATTAGTTTCTTTGCATTGTCAGGTGTTGACAAGTTGCTATATGAGGAAAGTAGTTTAAACTGAAACCAATAATACAGAATATTTTGGAAATGGGGTAACTCCACAAAAAATGTTAGACATAAATTGTGTGTTTTAACGAGATCTCTATTTTTGTGTAGTGAGGTTTTGCCTATCTCTTACTGCTTACCGTTATGCAAAATTCAGCAAAATTCATCCAGAATAAATAGGTCTTCAAAGAATATTTTCATAAAATTCAATATATACATTTTATTTGTCATTTTAAAATCTTTAATATACGATATTTTAATCAAAATAGTTAGGGCATTTGTGAGATAATCTAAATTTTCAATTGTTTCCCATGTAAAGGTTAATTGGAGTGGGGGATTTTCTGGAAAATCTTCCTGTCGCATCCTTGAAAGATAATGAACTTAAATACCAAGTTTGATATGTAACAGGAGTTTGGTTTTTGAGCTATGCTACCCTCAGACACACACAGACGCGGACATATTTCTAAAAACGTATTTTTTTTGGATTCAGGGGATCTCAAAACACGTATTTACATTGAAATGTTGGTATCTAATTTTTGGGTGGTATACAATATTTGCTCTGTACACTATGTACACAGTACGTGTAGAGAAGATGAAAATGGCGCAATTAGCTCATTATGTAGAAGTAAATACATTGATTTTAGCTAATTAAATCGAATAAATAAATACATCTAGAATGAAAAGACATAACTTGATAAACCTTGGTATGAATACTAATTTTTTAACGCTAATGCCTGCACAAAAATTTTAAGCTCTAGCTTTAATACTTTAGAAAATAACTTTTAGTAAGCTTTTTGTTAGTTTCTTAATTTCACATATCATTCATTTACGCATATTTGATCATTTATCATACAATGTTTTAAAATATAACTAATTAGATTATTAACACCAATTGGTATTTTTATGGAAATAAAATTTAATTTGATTATTTTTAACAGTTGTGGAGAAAACAGTCCATTTATATCGCAGAGAGAGAGGGAGGGAGAGTAAAAGCAAGTTTAAAGTAAAAGCAAGCAAAAATACATATAAATAACTTATTAAGTAGTATACTGACTAAACCTAGACGCTGCAGCTTATAGAGCAAATCCATTTTTTGAGCTAAGATTTACACTATATTTCATAGAGTCTAGATGTTTCTTCTGTGAAATGGTGTGAATTCAGAATGAAACAACGGCTGCAGTCAATTTTAAATATCCACTTACAAAATATCATCCCAGCAGCGACAAAAATGGATGTCAAATTAAAGTTTACAAGTCTACGCCAAAGATTATAATTCAACCTATGGCGGCAATATTCGCCAAGCTCCCTTTGAATCTGCCATATTAGTACCCGATTGTGAAATCTGTATGTGGCGTGCAGATGTAAACAAGTAGCGCATTAGCAGTCGCAGTCTCTTGGTGTGTCCAATTTGAAGACTGCTCTCTCTCTCTCTCTCTCTCTCTCTCTCTCTCTCTCTCTGTGCGTGTGCACGTGCGCGTTACGGAGAGGTATTCCAACTTCAGCCGTGGGCTTATTGTACGTCAGGCCCCTGGAGGAAGAATGAGAAGAGAGTAACTTCAATGGCCGCGGCGTGGCCGAATGGTTAGACCACTCGCCTCTCACCTAAACGGTCCGGGTTCGATCCCAAGCGACCATGTGGGATTTGTGGTGCACGTGGGTTTTCTCTGGGTTCTCCGGTTTCCCCCACCGTCGCATCCACCGGTGCTCCATCTTCATTAATCTATCATTAGTGTCAACGCCTGAGGTGCCATTTAAGGTAAAAGCGTGCGTTAAACACTAAAAAGAAAAAAGAGTAATTTCAGAGGGTGTCTGACATCCCGACAAGGGGGGGGGGGCTCATGAGGGGGTCCGTAGCAGTTCTCAAGCAGTAGCATCTCAACGCTAGGAGCTCGCTACTTAGTTTCGGATGGACCACCTGAGACGAGAAACAACACTAGCACCTTTCCACCGGTGGGAGCTATATTTTCAGAACGCAGTCGCCTTCTAGTCGACATTTACTGAGGCTGGTTGAGACAGAAAGTTCGGGAGAATGAAGAATCCTCTGCAGCATTCGCCTATTGACCCTGGGAAACCCTGAAAACCCTATGGACCAGAATCCCACGACCTCTCGAATGCCAGTTCCAAACGAAAACGCCTGGACCACTTGGCTGCGTGGATGGTACGGTAATACTTAACTGTACAGTACATAATGTATTGGTTATGTTCTCACTGTGTAAGTCACTCATTGTTGAGAACATTATGTATATATTGTTGTGTGAGTTATATTTAATTTTGACTGACCAATTAAAGAAGTTCACAAAGTGAAATTTCAATTATGCCATTATGCCTTCTATTGGGCAGTATTATTTCTCCACGTATTGTGCCTTCTTAGATAACTTGCATTGTGCTAATTAACATGTCATGCTTTATATTCTGTATCGCAATGATCCTCAATTCTCTCGCCATTTCAACTGTATTATCCTCACCATGCAGCATACAGTTTTTTTTTTATTCTATGTACCTCCATGCTGATTTTACACCAACCTTTTTCTGTTAAACGATCTAAAAGCAAAGGAGCACCTGATCAACTATACATATTTACAATGCTGTACCTTTATTGCTCTAGGCCAAACTGTTCCAAATTGGGTTCTTGCCAGAGAGCAAAGGAGTAGTCAGAATTCTCAGGTACTTGGTTGCAACTTAATACAGATCAACATTGAGGGAAAGCTGTCGCCAGAGGTGAATGAAGTGGTGGGAAGCGCAAGCACTTGTGATTTGACCTTTTCTCATTGATGTATTGGTTATCTAGTTCCCTCTCTAGTCTCGAAACGTGAACATTTTGCTGCGTACCAATGTAGAGTTGCAACACCCGTTTTTCGGTGGTCGTTATATAAAGTTGGCACAGAGGTGACGCATCTGCTAACCATCTAAGAGTGGATTAGAATTATAATGATCTATACCAAGAATTTGCAATTACATTAACAATGCAATGACTAAGCTAATTTAATCATTAAGGATGTGTAGATGGGAAAGCAGTATAATAATGATGATAATCTTGGAATAAAGCACACGATTATGTTATGTCGTGTACGGTCTGCACAGAGGGGGAGGGAGGGGTGTGCTATAATGCAGAGTTAATTGATGTATGCGCGGTAATAGTGCTGGAGGAAATTGGCTCTAAGGATTTCAGGTTAACGCCGTCAACAAGGATAAATCGCTTCTTGTTGAAGTCACAACTCTCCTTCGAGTTCAATGAATAAGTTTAAATTTAATATTATCCGACAGTATTAGACTAACATAAAACTCTGTTAGACTGCATGAGGAACTCATCAATCCTTGAAGACTGATCAATACCGGATTACGAAGGGCAGAACCATGAACTGCTTCAGTTTTACACTAGCGAAAATCGCTTTCTATATTTTATCTTGTGGTAAACATTAGCTGCTGGAAGAATTAGTATTTAAGCGAGAAAGGTTGTGATCAAAGTTTTAGGCCTTTATTATTAATTTGTTGTTTCTTTCTTATTCTGTAGATTCAACATTATCTTTTCTGTTTATGATAGTACCTGAAAGTATTACACTGTTAAGCAGGTATATCATACAGATAGCCACAGTAAAACTGAAGTATCAGAAAATTCTAACCAATAACAAAAATCGCTCTTTACTCGCCTATGTTAAGAAAAGGAACATTTGTATTCCACCTAAAATTCTATAGCGGTATTGTTCGGAAATTCATATGTTTGAGTTTCCCTATCGGAGGGCACAGTCAAGATGGTCGAAAGCTTAGATTTCTTTGATTCCAATCTAACTCGGTTGCTATCCACATTTGAACACATATTTTAACATGGAAGCTAAACACAAGTTTTCAGACAAAAAATTATTGTGTCATTAGAAATATCATTTCATATTGGTATGCTTTGTGGCGCTGGAGTGGTAAGTCTTTTTGTATTCCTGGAACACCGACTCCTCTAACGAGCAAGTGCTCGAGCTGGTGACCTTCTTGGGCACTGCACATTTGAGCTCGCTGTCGAATGGAGTCCCCTGACTCGGTGCAGCATGGCGGGTTGAACAGATCTACAGGTCACTGTAATACGCTGGATTTTCTAGCTCTTCTGCATAGACGCGTTTTTTAAATAACCCTAGAGGAAGAAGTCAAGCGGTGTCAGATCAGGTTATCTGGCAGGCCAGGAGACTGGTCCTCGGCTTCCTATCCAATGACCATGATGTGCAGCATTCAAATGGTTGCAGACGATCCTCAACCGGTGTGAAGGAGTGCTGTAGTGATGAAACACACTCCTGCAGTGGCACGTTCTCTAATAATAAGGGTAGCTAATTACGTAGGAATTCCAGGTAGTGTGCTCCTATTAAATGCCCCGCGAAGAATAATGGTCCAACAAGGTGATCTCTCAAGATTCCTCACCAGGCATTCACTCCCCAATCCCTTAGCCAATTTTTATTGGTAGTGTTTAACACCCGCTTTAACTACTTATGGCACCGCAGGTGGCCTTAGCCAATGAGGACTAACAACATAAAGTAGAACCAATGTTTTTCTTCATTCTTAAAAGTTGAATTTTGGGCAAAAAATTCTAATAGTGCATATTGTGGCGATCTACGGTTCCATTGCTGTGAAATCTTGATTCATTAGAAAACGGGATCCTGGATACGAATACCACATCGTTTGCTACTCGCTCAAGCAACCATTCACATAAGGTTACTGAGTTTCGAAATCTCTCCTGCGAAGCGTTTGGTGTAGGTGCAAACGATAAAGATGAAACGTATTATTGTTCAATATTCGTACTACAGAAGACTGATGTTCACTCCTGAGCAAATGCCCGTGTACTAGTATGCCAACTGTACTGGATGGCGTTCAAAACAGCTCCTGCACTAACACGCGATGTTGGTGGTGCGTGTCTAGCAGGAGGCATTCTCGCAAATGACGCTGTTCACGCAGACGCCTTTCAACATTCCGGAAGATGTTTGCTGTTGGTTGTCGTCTATTCGGATGCTGAGCAGCTTGTGCATTTCTTCTAGTTTCTCCGTAGATCGAAAGCATATCTAGATTTCTTGAAAAAACTCAATTTATTTTAAATAACCTTTTTTGTGCCACAAGCCATTCGTTGTTAATGGATTGAATGGTACAGTACCTCAAAGCTATTTTAGTATTGAGTTGTTTCTCGCATTTGCATGGAAAACATTGACTTTTAAGGCTAATATACATAGTGTCTAGTTAAACATTTTACTATCACTATTCTGTCTGTATCTATAACGACTTATGTAATATATACAGTTCTGCAAATGTTTATCTCAATTAATATTAAGTAAATAGAGATATAAACTTTGGTAAGAATTATTTGGTGGTAGTAAGTCATGTAAAAACATCGCATCAGATTTTACTCTTAGCGCTGATGATATGCAGTGCTTTTAATGAATGCAAGAAAACCACAAGATTAATGTTGGTAATAAAGAGTTTTTGTTATTATTTTGAGTGTACACTCATAAAAAGATGATCTCGTGCTTTTTCTAACGATGCTGTTATTTCGAATAACGAAATGAGGGCATACCTGAAATCATTAAAATTCTCTGTAGATAACGAAAAAAGCAGAACCAGAGTGTATTCCTAACGCGCTGAATTTTCATCAATAGCTGTCGCATGGCAACCATGTTTCTCATTTGGTTATCAAAACCTGCCATGCATTGTATGGAAGGTGTTTTATTGCAAATCCCGCGCATAAATGGATTAGTTTCATCATGCACGTTATTCATTAAGGCATATTAAAAGGATATTACGATCCTTTCAGTCCGCGAAAATGTGAGGCCAGAGACTCGTTTTCATTAGTGCATATTTTTAAACAGCTCACACTATTAATATACCGCTTTTCATATTAAATCAGTTTGTTTTCAATAAGCATGTGCGAAAACATAAACACCGCTAGTTTACACATTAATTAATTTTCCTAGTTTGATGCAATAGAAGGGATAATTTAGATTTACATAATAAGATATTTAACGATATGATTTTTAAAATTACAGAAAACAAATATGTATGATGATGAATGAACCAATACACCTTTCTTTTTTATTCTAATCGTTCGATTTCATTTGTATAGCTACTTTTTAACTTCTATGGTCATATCGGGAACTTTGATTTTATATAACTGATGATATTATTACTAGCTTTTTTAATTTGTCTACGCGTACTATGTACATAGTGTAAAGAGGAATTCTAGTATTCCACCCAAAATTTCTATTTCTAAATTCTATTTCTATTTCTATTACAGATTTACAGGAAATACGTGTTTTAGGACTTTCTACTTTCTCTACACGTACTATGCACATAGTGCATAGAGAAGAGATTGTATTCTACTCAAAAACTTGATACCGAGATTTCAGCATTTCTAGAGAAAGGTCTGTGTGTAAATGTGTGTCTGTAAAATTAATAACTAAAAAACTAAAGACAGTAAAATATCAAACTTGGTATATAAGTTTAGCATCTTCCAAGGATACGACATGAAGATTTCCATTCAAACTACACTTTACATGGGAAAATTTTCGAAATTTTTGATTTTCTCTGAAATGGCTCAAACGATTTTAATTAAAATGCCGTATATTAAAGATATTTATAGAACAAATAAAATGTTTATCTTGAATTTTCTGGGACCTCTCTGAAGACCTCTTTATTCTAGATGAATTTTGCTGGATTTTGCATAAATAGTAAACCGTAAGAGAGATACAAAAACTTGCAGACAAAATATGGAGATCTCGTTGAAACACAGAATTTGTCATATACTTTTATTTCGTAAAGTTGACCATTTTTGAGATATTCCTTATTGTTGGTTTCAGTTATAAAACTTTTCACATATGGGAATTTGTCAACTTTGGCAATGCAAAAAAAAAAAAAAAAAAAAAAAAAAACGGACTATATCCACATGACAACCAGCTTTTAAAATATTTTACTATCGTTTTAGCCTAGTGTATTTCATTATTTCCCTTCTACTCACAAGAAAGCATTTCTGCTAATGTTTATCTCCAATAGCATGAAGTATATAAGAGAATAACATTTTTAACAATACTTAATTACAGAAAGACATGTGAAGGGAAGACATCAGACTTTTAGAAAAAGGTCCGTGAGAGTGTGTCTGTGGACAGCATAGCTAAAAAGGAAAAGACCGTTAAACACCAAACTTGGTATTTAAGTTTGGTATCTTCCAAGTATGCGGTGACACGAAGCTTTTTAAGAAAATCCCCGCACCCCAAACTCTCCTTTACATAGAAAAATTTTCGAACGTTTTGTTTTTCTCAAAAACGGCTTTAACAATTTTGATTAAAATATCGCATATTAAATCATTTTCCACCACAAATAAAATGTATATCTTGAATTTTCTGGAAATAATTTCTGAACACTTGTTTATTCTGGATGACTTTTGCTGAATTTTGCATAACTGGTAAATCGTAAGAGATAGACAAAAGCTTACTACACAAAAATGTAGATCTCGTTAAAATACACGATTTATGTCATATACTTTTTGTGTGAAGGGGACCGTTTATCCATTGTTATTGGTTTCAATTTTAAAATAGTTATGCATTTCTCATGCGGGAACTTTTCAACTACCACGCAAAGAAACGGATTTGAATCCCATAGCAACCACATTTTAAAACAGTTGCCTGTTGGTTTAGCCTAGTGTATTCACTAATTTTCCTCCTACTTATAGGGAACTAAGTACTACGACCGTTTCTGCTAGTGTATATCTCGATTATCATGCAGAGATAGAAGAATAAGCTTATTAACAATAATTTGCTACAAAGATGTACAGAAAGTCATGTTTGTTAACATTGGCTTTATTAATATTTACTCTCTATTTGTTGTGGAGAAAGGATATATTTGCTTAGAGAAAAATTTCACCCCCCCTCCCTCAGTTGAGAATGGAAAACTGCGACCTTTCCACTGAAAAGCTAGAACACTCCTCACTCCGCCATAAAGGCAATTCTTTTTACTTTCTCTGCTGCGTATAGTAAAGTAACCTAAGCCGATCTATTGTGGTTGACAACCTTCAGGAGAATGGGACGAGGTGAAGGAGCTATAGAAGGCGAAAGGCCACCAGAGTCCGAAGACCCGCCCCACTGCCGGGTCGACAAAGAGGGTATACAAGCGACGGGGAATGATCCTTCCATTGATATGCATCCGCGCCATCTGCCCATACTGTCCTTCTCCCAGGCTAAAGTGCGCCAGGAGAAATGAACGGGAATCTCCATCGTAGAAGAAGAATAAGAAGAAGAAGCAGGTAGACGAAGTATTGCATTCTACCCGAAAATTCCACCTATTGAGATTCAATGGTAATACAAGTTTGAGACACTCTGAAACTGAAAAAAGGTGTGGGTGTGTGCGTATTCAAAAACGAATAGTAGTTTATATACAAAATTTTGTATTTAAGAATCAGGATCATTTAAGGTTGCGATACAAAGCTTTTCGACAAAATCTTCGAGCCACAAACAAGCTTTGCATGGAACATTTTTGGAAGGTTTCGATTTCCTCAAAAATGATCCTAACGATTTGATTAAAGTAATATATGTTAAAGACATATCAAATGCGTATCTTAAATTTTCTAGGAATTGTCTCAGATTTCCTCTGCATTAGGAAGAAATGTTGCATAGTTCTTTACAACTGGTAAACAAGAGCTAAAAATGCAATCGTATTACACAAAATGTAATTCTCTTTAAAACACAGTTTATTTGAAATAGTTGTTTGTGTCCTAAGACATTTCCACATTAACCACTATTAATGGTTAGAACTGTTCGACTCTTAGATCACTGTTAAGAAGTACTTTCGATATTCAATCCTTTCTCGGGTTTGCATGCAAAGAGTATGGAATTTTATAGCTAGTAAATAGAGCCCATTTCTAAAGCATTTAACCATCACTATTCCCTTCGTATCTATAACGAAATATGCATTATGGCATGATTCTCATGTCATTCTTATCAAAAATATTAATTAAAACTTTTTATGGCCGTTATTTAATTTACTATGTTTTACTTTTTTATAAATGCTGCTTCTCTTCATAAGTGCTTGACACATGTGTTACGTATTACTGCATTACTATTTTTAATCAACTTATTTTCTGTGCTTCCGATACTGGGTAACATTTTTCAGCAACTTAGAGTAATTTTTACTTCCTCTACAGTATTATGCATATAGTAGGCAGAGAAGAAATTCTATTCTATCCAAAAATTTTACAAGATTTCACCGGAAATATATGTTTTGAAATACTCTGAATCCAAGAAAAGCTAAACAAGATACCTGCGTATATGTGCATATGTGTATATCTGTGGACAGCACAATTCAAAAATGAAAATGCCATTTAATACCAAATGTGTTATTTGTTTAGTATATTCCAAGGTTGCGACACAAAGATTTTCAATAAAATCCTTCTACAGCAAACTACACTTTATACGGAGGAGTTTTTGAAAAAGTTGATTAAAATACCGTATATTAAAGATATCTGGATGAAAATGTATATCTTTATATTTGTGGAAATAGTCCTTGAAGACCTCTTCAATTTGGATGAATTTTCCGTAATTGGTAAACCGTAAGAGATAGCCAAAACTTAGTAGACAGAAAAATATAGATATTGTTAAAGCTCAAAATTGTTTTCTGTAGAATTAACCGTTTCAAAGATATATCTGGTCATTGTTTCCAAATTTAAGCCACTTAAACATTTCTGAAACAGGGCATCTTTCGTTTAATCTGTCTTTTGTTTTAACTTCTAGCCGTGCAAAGAGAAACATATTTGAATTATTTCACATAGCGACTGGCTTTTTAAAAATGTTGACTATCGCTTTAGCCTAGCGTATTATCTTACTTTCCTTTTATTTAGAAGGAACTAATACAACCATTTCTGTTAATGTTAATCTTGCTACCGCGATATATGGTACTGGAATTAGCTTTTGTAATGATACTTTGCAGAGAAAGTCATTAGATTCTTTTATTCTGTTTTCCTACAATTACATTTCGGTTACATTTGTCTATGAATTTTTATTGTAGTTGTGCATAGATATCCAGAAATATTTTATCCTTTTTGTCATATCTGGAATAACTTCACAGCTCTCGAAAGGTTTAGTTTCCGGTAATAGGTGATACTTCCCTAGTAAGTAGAAAAGAAGTCACAGGAAAAGAAGTTTTGAAACTCCTTGAATAAAACAAAATAAGCATTTTCTACATTTATATAATAGGAGAGAATTTGTATTTAACCCAAAATATCAGTAGCGAGGTTTTACTGATACATGTGTTGTGCTTCCCCTGAATAAAATAAAGCATTATTAGAAAAAGGTCCTTGTATGTTTGTTGTGTCCTATCGAAAATTCCAAAACTACACTACTATTAAAACTATTGAACACGAATGCTAAAATGCTCTGAATGTCAGATTTTATAGATATTGCATTCAATTAAAATAGAATTCCTCAAAATAAAAATAATAATTAAAATAATAATAATGATATATAATGTAATATGATATAGTCTAATATAAATATAATTATAATAATATCAGACTAATTCTTCTATAAACAGCATAACTCAAAAGCGAAAGTCAAGTAAATGCCAAATTTGGTTTTTATGTAAAGTATCTTCCAAATATCCTACACGAAGAATTTTAACAAAATGCCATCAACACAACTACCTTTCATATGACACATTTTTTGAAACTTTTTAAATCTCAAAAAAGACTAATGATTTTAATTAAAATTACATATAATACACTACCGTTTGTGAAAATTGCAACATCAAGAAGGAAACACATGAATGCATTGAATTTAATACCACACATTAGGTACATGGCAGGTAACAAACTAAACTTTTCAACTCTATACAAGACCTTTGAGCTCTCATATTCAGTATTTGGTATAGCCTCCATGCGCTGCAATTAGAACTGCTATACGCCGTGGCATTGAAATGTTCTGAATAAGTTTCTGAGGAATTTCCCTCCATGAAGTTTGTATTAGAGCCCACAGATTCGTGACACTGGTTACTGGAGGACCGTGACGCACAAGGTACCGAACCAACCATATCCCAGACATGTTCGATTGGCGACATGTCAGGCAAACGTGCCAGCCAGTGAAGCAATGGTAGAAGAAGGCTTGTACATTCCACACAGCATGTGGTCAGGTATTGTCCTGCTGAAATGTCACCTGTGGAGTTGCCTGAAGTTGCCTCGGGCTCTACAACCACTATAGGTACTGGTTGCTGTTTAAAGTGTCTTCAATTCGTAAGAGGCGAATTCGGTTGCTGTAATCAATGGCCCCCCAAGCCATTACACCTGGTATTTGTCCGCTATACCGCTCAACAATGCACCCTCCAGGTTGCGTTCACCATGGTACCGTCGAACACGTATGCGGCCATCACTGTAGGACACGTTGAAGACTACACTTTGCCACTCAGCACACCAGTGATGGTTTTCACGTGCCTATTGCAGTCGGAGAAGCTTGTGGTTTCTGAATAATGGACGCCGACGTAATGGCATGTGTGCAACCAGTCTAACCTGCAGCATATGGCGACGAACTTTTGATGCAGACAAGTTCACACCTGTTGCAGTGCTCCAGGGTCAACCCAAGTCTATGGATGAAGCTGTACGATCCGTTATGACCAGGTGGAGAGCATAGTGGTTATTCCGTGCTGTGGACATCTTCTGTGGTCCAGTACTCACTCTTGGCTGTGTGCGACCTTCATCTCTCCTCTGCTTCCACTCGCACAAGTATCGCATTCCCTGTACGAGCCGAAATATCGCGGTATGACAAACCCGCTTCCCGGAGGTCCAATCATTCTGCCTCGTTCGAACTCACTCATCCGATAAGGCTTCCTTTGCCGTCGACAAGGCATATAGGCACTCACTTTATTGTTTCCACCTTGTTTGAAAGCTGTACTGATTACTTGGTGCAACACTGGTGTTGTCGGACAGTTACGACAGGGCTTTGCTCGGCCTACGTGTCGCCCTCCGTGGTGTAATGGTTACCATGCTGACCTCATATACACAAGGTTGCGGGTTCAAACCCGGCGGAGGACGATGGATTTTTTCGGTGTAAAAATCCTTTGAATGACTTCCATCGGAAGGGAAGTGAAGCCTTGGGTTCCATGTCGTAGATTTACGGCATGTAAAAGAACCTCAAGCCTGATAGAGAGGCCTCTGAGCAAAATTAAGCGGTCTTTCATGCCCAGTATAGAATAGGACGCTGAGAACCAGAGCAGTTAAAGAGCCTACGCGCACCCCATCTCTATGCAACCTAATCAATCACTTTTCAACTCTTACTCCAAGTTTCGAGTTATTCGGGAAATTTTTTTCTTGGTGTTGCACTTTTCATAAAGGGCAGTGTATGTTAACATAACACATATGATGTATATCGTGAATTTTCTGGGAATAGAATCAGAAATCCACTTCATTGGGAAGGAATTTTACGTAATCTTGTATCCATTAATCGACAAACGTAAGCGTAGTACACAAAAATGTAAATATTAACAAGAGTATTTATTCCAAGTAGTTTTTTGTGCGATATAAACCACTTCCGGGATATGCCTTATTAAATGTTTGTATTGTTGAATAATTTGTCATACATTTAAATTATTTTTATATTTAGTTGTTTCCAGTAATTGCATGCAAAGAGTATGCAGTTTTAAGACCCACATATAGCTGCCAATTCTTAAATATTTGATTTTCGATATTCTCTTTGTATCTATAAATTTATAGAAAGTGAGAGAAAGATATATATCAAAAATATAAAGTCGGTAAAATAACAAACTTGGTATTTAAGTGCATTAGATAGGTATGCTTATTGATGTCAAATTATTAAAGCTATTACACAAACACTTACTGCATGGGCTGTTGACTGTGAATGCATCTTTCAGGTGACAAAAAGAAACAAAGGAGAAAATTAAAAAAAAAAAAAAAAAAAAAAAAAAGGAAAACGGAGAGAAAAATTTACTTCCATTAACTTAGCATATTTGATCTTACTTCGAGCGCATTTAAGTAGGATACTTCCCATGGGTTACCAGTTCTTCAATCAACCAGTAGATCCCAAAATAGCAACCTCCTTCTAGTGATATTTCCTAAGACACAGGTATCCATTCGCTAAGTGTAACAAATTACAGCTGCGATGTCAAAAGAACTTGCCGCCGGCACTCGTTTCCACCAACGCAGGTGTAACAATGGATGCCAACAATCTCTATGACTTACGAAGCAAGTCGTTCAAATGCGTTCTGCGATTAAGGCCGCAGATTTTATTCACAATATGTTAGTTTTTATGTTTATTAGGTAATCATCTTAGCGAACACTTATATGCTACATTTATCATATACTTCCGTAGTTTTGGCAGTACTTTCTATTTCCTTTTTCAAATATAGGACATAGAATATGACATAGTATCCTCGTTTCCATTCGACGGGATCGATCAGGTCTTCTTGCAAATAATGCAGTTAAATACATTAATTATCCAAAATACTTGGTAGTTCTTTTATTTCATAACGGACGCTACTCTAAAACTCTTATTTAAAATTGACGTAAATGTGTAGAGAAAGTCAAGTATGGAACATATCAGATGTTTTAATTGATTAACTTCCTATCAGAGATCTACCTTCTGCCAAAAATTCAAACAAATTTGTTTATTTGGATAGAGGGGGGACAAGAGAAGTTTTATTCACCAACTACATCACGCATTGATAAGATCAGAAGAATATACATACCTGACTTTCACTAACTCGAGTTAGTCTAATGAAAACTACATTCCGGGCTTTTTGTCCGAAGTTCTAACGATAAAACATCGCCTGACGTACAAGCGACCGCATGTGAAATTTGTGGTGGACAAAACGGCGCAGAGCAGGTTTTTCCCGGGTTCTCCAGTTTCCCCCGCCATTGCATTCCACCAGTGCTCCATCTTCATTTCATGTATTGCCACTGTCATCGCCTGCGATGTCACAAGTAGTAAAAGCTGGCTTAAACACTTCAAAAAAATCGCCTGACGTTTCCCCTCTCATTCCAGCCGGCATCTTCAGACGTCTGGAGAGTAAATATCAGTTTATCCCAAGTATCTGTCCTGTATTTATAACAGAGGGGATTGATAATGACTGAAGATGCGCGTCGCGAAGTGTTAGGCCATGTTTTATTGTTTGACATTGCCAAAATGTTCTGTGAATCGAATATTTTGTTTTTATATATGTTATTTTTTACCACAGAAGAATATTAGTAAGAATAAAATGTGAATGAATGAATGCTTCAAAGATTTAGAACGGATAAAAGTTTAACTTGGTTGCCCATGATGGAAAAC
Source organism: Hymenopus coronatus (assembly GCA_030762935.1). Taxonomy (NCBI): domain Eukaryota; kingdom Metazoa; phylum Arthropoda; class Insecta; order Mantodea; family Hymenopodidae; genus Hymenopus; species Hymenopus coronatus. The sequence goes on from CM060882.1 coordinate 85,083,289, forward strand.
ATCTCGACAATCTGCTTGTTAATGGCAAGTAAGTAATGTTTCACGTTGAAAGGAATAAATTATTCACTAACTCAGTTCTTTGGTAGAGCGAATGTGTATAGCCAGAACTTTCAGCACTAAAGTTTACAGCAGTTTTGGGTGGGTGTCAGCCTATCGGGAGGTCACATATTCAATTCCCGTTGGGTAAATTTGAAGCGCTGCTATTTCCTGGAACTTCGCCAGACCTAAATACTAAGCTCCCCCCTCAAGAGTAGTTTACGCTAACGCTTTTATGCTGTTACCTAGGGGCATGAATAGACCTCTTGCCTTAGGATATTCAGCTTAAATCTGGAGCAATCCATTAGTGCAGCTGTACACAGATTTACAAAACTCAACCTGTGTTAAAGAAAAGCTTCAATTAATATTCCAAAATAAATTCGTACTAAATTAAAATCGCTACCCTTACTTTATATATACCTTATAGAGCGAGAAGGTAACTCCGAAAAATGGCAATACGTTTTAACAGAGAAACAGTAATGGTCAAACTGTTTTTAATCCTGAGAGATGGATTGTAAGGCTTACTATTTTCTCTACTCGAATGGTAAGAAGGGGAAGTATCACACTCACCGAAATATATGATTTGATAAGCCTGATATCGTTTATAGAAATATTCATCTGTGTGTGAGTGTCTGTATGTGAGAAAGTAGCCTAGCCCCAAAACAAACCTTTATGTCTTGGTGTTAATGCTCTACATTGGTTCAGTTTGTATTACTAGATTTAAAAAAGAAAATCTCCCCAAATCAAATTGTGCTTATAAAGAACATTTTTGAAATATTTTTATTTACTCAACTATTTATCTAATACTTTTCATACACTATGTGTTCAAAATATTTTCATAAGCAGTATTTTCAGGAAACAATCTCTGAAACCCTAACTGTTCTTAGTGACGGTTCAAAATTTTCAGTACTTGGTCTCTCTATCTTTTGAAAAGTGCTGTTGATTTTTAGTTATTTCTTGTGATGCCAGGATAACATGTAGCGTTTAGTTAAACATTTGACGATCGCTATTTTCTTTGTATCTGTAACGAAATGCTTAGTTTAGCTATTTCTGTAGCGTTAACGTCAATTAAAACGTTCGTCAGGTTACTTCCTTGTATGCTAATAATTGATAAGGGGCAGAAAAAGTGAAATAGTACTTAACGCCCGCTCTTACTTCATACGACATAACATCAAATGGGAATAATGGTCACAGAAATTTAAGAAAGAAACATTCCATACTGCTGATGTACAAACTGAGGTTTTCACGGCCGGCGTCTTGAATAATGAAACTTTTTCCGGGCTTGTAGGCCGTGGTCCATTGGATCTTGAAGTTCCCGACGTTTGGCCAAGGGCTATGCTGGGCATCTTCACAAGTGACCCGATGACTGGTCAGAGCTCGAATGAATTTTTGCCGCGTGCGTGAGCCTAGGTGTTGTTGCTATGTACATACCCTGGTAAGGGTTTAACCACAGGAATGAGGAGAAGGTTGAGATTTTAAATGTTGGAGTTTCGAGTGTTGGTGGTAAGGAGGTAGCGCTAGTAGGCTCCTCGAGCGGTTGCATTTTCTTTCAGGAGCAGCATCCTTTCCTCTGCTCAGCTGGTGTTTATTTTTATTTAATTATGTTGGTGAAATTTTGATAGACCTCTCCCAATGGGAGGGGGAGTGCTTTGTTCAGCCATTACGCTGTTGAGTGGTTTAAAGCCGTTGTTACCGGGGGTGCCCACAAGCCATGCGGGGAACCCAGAACCGCCTCTTTCGGCGTTCAGTGGGCAAGTACTCCCCCAGAGATCTGACAAGTGCGTTCTCATGGTCGCCCAATCTGGCGTAGAATTTTGGAGCCCGGCGCCTAATGACATCTTCCACTTATGGGAGGGCCGAAGCTTCATGTAGTAGCCTCAAAGGGAAACATCGACATACAGAATATATGGACCGGAGTCCTCTATTCTGTACCCGCTGTAACCAGAGAAATCAGGAGTCTGCTACCACACCCCACACTTCGCAGACATAGAGCATCAGGGGGACCTCAAGCGCCTTGAAAAGACGTAACTTTAAGTGAACCGGCATCTGGGAGGCCAGTAAAGGGTAAAGGGAGGCTACCGCCCCCCTTCGATCTGTCCGGCCTTCCCCGCACGTATTCACGAAAAGTATGGCCCTTATCAAGAGTGACGCCCAGGTATTTGATGGAATTCCCCCACTCTATCCTGTGGACCTGATAGGAAAAATTAGGTATCTGATTCCGCGGAGAGCGCGCCCGCGGGCCGCGCCGTGGCCGAGTGGTTAGACCACTTGCCTCTCACCTAGACGGCCGGGGTTCGATCCCAAGCGACCGCATGTGAGATTTGTGGTGGACAAAGCGGCGCTGGGGCGGGTTTTCTCCGGGTACTCCAGTTTCCCCCGCCGGTACTCCATCATCATTCATGTATCATCAGTGTCACCGCCTGCGGTGCCATAAGTAGTTAAAGCGGGCGTTAAACACTACCAAAAAAAAAAAAAAAGGACAGCGCACTTTTATATATGGCCGGTGGACGGATCCTGTTGCGCTCAGACAACAAAAATGCATTCGAGCTCTGACAGTCACCGGATCACATGTGAAGATGCCAAGCCCAGAAAATAGTTTCATTGTTCATTCCATACTGCGCTTAGGGTACCTCGCCGACATTTGACAACAATGGAAACTGAGGAAATTATGGAAAACTCCTCAATCAATGAGTTTCAAGATCTGTTCTTTAATGACCTTGCCTACTTAGTATATGACTATAAAAGTTAGTTATCCGATCGATTAGTTCATTTTGAAAAAATAGCGTGCTCATATGAAGATTGAAGACCTTAAGCCTTGTTTTAAGAACTTTGAAATTAAATAAAACTAGCTGAAATACCCGGCCCTGTTCGACTTTGACGGTTCACCATTTACATTGGGTTGTTTGAGCAAAACCTGTTTCTTTCTTCGGACATATTTAAAAATGTATTAAACAACACACTCGAGCAAACAATTAATACTCAGGAAACTACAAGGAAAGAAAAGTAACTGAGAAAACAATAGGAAAAGCATGGTTGAGTAACCACATATATCAGTTTGTAATGATAGTTTCTTACGGGTTGTCACATTTGAAGTGACTCATCGCTATTTACAGAGAAAATCTCAGTTACGAAGAAGTAATATCAGTTTAAGTAGGTAATGTCAATATATCCTTGTCTGTTTTCAGTAAGCAACTAAAAAAACACACGAAAGAACGAGAGAACAAGAAAAACCAACAAAAATGAACATATAAAATAGAAGAATAAGACATGGTACTACATCTGGTTTGATTCTATTGCTGTCATCCGCGCCCACTTTTTATATGCCATCAATCATTTTTCTGCTTATAAAACATATTCCCATAGCGTATAAAACAAACTTCCCATAGAAAAAGAAACCTGCTGGTTATAAAAATTGAGAAACTAAAGGATTGTAAATGTATGCCTTAATATCGGAATATGCTAACAGAATATATGAATGTTAATAAGACGTGTCTGTTACTCTTGTTAGTAATGTTTGAGAGCCACAAAGCTTTTGTAACCAATGCGATTATACTGAAGTCTTTTGTGTTATTGAACATCAATATACATAACCATATGAAGATAAATAGGGTGATAATGATATAGTATTTCGTTTGATGTTTTTGGTGTTATTACAGTTTAATATAATGCAGTTCAAAATTGTCTTAGTTTTTGACCATGCAATTACATAAACTTTTTTTTGTTTAAACATAATAGCTGTTGTAAATATATGACCGTTTTATTACTCCATGATCAATTTCAGATTAACGAATAATATGTAAACTCGGTGTTGCTTTGTTATTTTGTGAGGTCATGAAAGCCTAAGTAGATAATTAGTCTCTTATATTGGCAACGTTCCAGCTGTTATGACAGTCACTGAGAAATATAAAGATGGTGTTGCAAAGTAGGCATTACCTGAAATGACATAATTAATCTTGTAAAATGGGAGGAATTTCGACTTTTAAGATAAACAGTAACTTTTACCTTGTATCAAAGATTATCTGTGCCAAGTTTGGTCTTTAGCGGCGCAACCGATACATACATACATACATACATACATACATACATACATACATACATACATACATACATACATACATACATACATACATACATACATACATACATACATACATACATACATACATACATACATACATACATACATACATACATACATACATACATACATACATACATACATGGATGCATACATACATACATACATACATACATACATACATACATACATACATACATACATACATACATACATACACACATACACACACATACACACACATACACACACATGCGCAAGCAGGCAGGCATGCAGGCAGACAGACAGACAGACAGACAGACATATGCATATACATATTTATATACATGCATAGACTTTTATACAGAATGTCTCGGAATTCACCCGTCAAAATTGGTTAGATTGTAGAAGGGTCCAATATAAACATTTGAGATAGGGAACCTATGGACTGTGGGTTCTAAATTCTTGCTAAGCATAACATATATTAAGGGTTAGTACGCCACTGATCAAACCGCAGTGGACCGTGACGTAAACATCTGGATTTCAGAGAGTCTAGATGTAGTAGCGTGGTCATCAACTTAAGATATTGAGGGAGTTGTAGGTTCAAGCCTCCGTAGGTATCTTTATTTTTATTTTGTCGACTTTGTTTGAATTTTATATTGTACCGTGCATATTTTGATGTTTTACGAAATATATTTTATCCTACTGAAAAATAGAATAAAATATGTAATGCACTATTAGCTTGTAGGTGCAACGGAAAATGTTTTAATAACAATTGCATTTAACACCTGAACGGGCTACACTTCTCCATACGTCTAGAAGGTGTTTCTAAAATACAGTATATCGTACATTGGTGTGTTATGTAGGTACCCATTACAATTGTAAGCGCGGTTTACGAACCAATATTATCGTTGTGTAGAATGAACTTCAAACTTAATAAAAATAAAAAACTATCTCTGTAGAAATCCCAGTAGTTACCAACATAAAATTAATTAAGAATTATGTACTAGTCAGGAAAGTACATTTCGCCCTTAAATGTACTGGTTCTGCATGAAAGGTAACTAGAGACTTCGAGAAATAATACAATATCCGAAACAAAAAATCTGATGTGTTCCATTCGCATGGTTTTCTCAACATCTCTGTAACAAATTATTGTTAATAAGTTTATTCTTCTATTGCATGCCAAAATATTAGCAGAAACGTTCTTATCACTCTGTTCCTTATAAGTAGAAGGGAAATAACGAAATACACTAGGCTAAACTGACAGTCATTGCTCTAAAATGTGGTTGCTATGGTATTGAAATCCTTTACTTTCGTGGCTAAGAGTTGAAGAGCTCCCATATGAGAAAGGTGTATTTTAAAACTGAAAAAACAACTAGAAATATCTCAAAAACGTTCACTCCGCGAAAAAAATGTGTATTACATAGACTCCGTGTTTTAACGAGCTCTATATTTTCTGTGCAGTACGTTTATGTCTATCTCTCACGGTTTACCAGTTATGGAAAGCTTCACAAAATTCATCCAGAGTAAAGATATCTTCAGAGGCTATTCCCAGAAAATTCAAGATAAATATTTTATTTGTCATGTAAACTTCTTTAATATACGATATTTTAATCAAAATCCTTAGAGGTATTTTTGAGAAAATCGAAATTTTTTAAAAATGTTCCATGTAAAGGGTATTGGGGGTGGGGATTTTTTTGAAAAATGTTCGTGTCGCATCCTTTGAAGATGGTAAACTCAAATACTCACTTTGGTAATTAACGGACTTTTCTTTTATGAGCTATGCTGCTCACAGACATAAAACTAACATTTTTCTAAAAATGTTTTTTTTTGGGATTCAGGATTCTCAAAACATATATTTCCGGTGAAATCTCGATATCGAATTTTTGGGTGCAATACAATACCTTCTCTATACACTATGTACATAGTACGTGTAGAGAAAGTAAAAATACAACAGGACATCGAGTAACTGTTCGATCCCTGGAACATCCCTGAAGAGTCTGAACCTCGCATCCTGTCAAAAATTTTAGGAGTGTGGCGAGTGTTGTGAAATTTTGTCAGTCCTTATTCATCCGATTCTATGCACATCGGATAAGTCAGGCTCTTCCGTATGCCCAATGACACGTGGCACCAAAAAGCACATGATGTTCTTAACTTAAATAATCTTAAGATGTTTATGTGAACTTCATTTCTTCCCTCGTTTGAAACAATTTATATTCTTACACATAATGCGCATACTTTTACTATAGGAACACAATATTTAGCAATTTATGGTTTGCACAGTAGTCACGTAAAGGCACTGGACAAAATTTCCAGAAGCACAGTCTCGTGAATCTCAGTAGCTCCAGCGGTTAAAACGGCGTGATACCTATATACAGATAAACTCTGTGTACCGCAGTTCGAATAATCCAAGCAATTGCCCAGTTTTTTTATTCTACCGCTAAAATAATATTGCAGATACTAAGTTTCAAAGCATCATTACATACATATTTTCAACAAACGTAATTGTTTTATTACATTAATCTACGCAAATTTCTTGGCAATTACTACATTTATAATATTGAATCCTACGTAAATATAATTCACAGTCTCTTGAAAGTAGTTTGTACTAGAGGGTTTATCGACTTAGCTTCAGAAATGTAAACTAAGCATATTAGTGCTCAAATTATGTACCTCTAGAGTAAAAATAAGGAAATTAAGAAACTATAAAACGGAAATTTCAGAGAACAGTGCGATCTTTGCTACGTGGGATTTGATGACCAGCGCTATACCGATCCGCGCACCAGTATGTTATAGCAAAGCGCTCTAGCCAAGTATACATGATTCGCAATCTGCCGAACTGTTAACAGTGGCGTGCACACCCTCAAAAACAAATCCAATAACTTTAAATATCAAATTGATTGTGGATCAATACTGCATTCCTTCGATACTGACATACAAATGAGGCATTCTGAATGAATATAGGACACATACGTTTACATTCTTTTAATTTACTGTCATGGACGTGGGATCCAGAAAACCTGCCATTACTTTGACATTTGGCAAAAGGGACAATAGGCTCCTTATCTCATTCTGTTTTTATAGAATCCCTCTACAATCCTGCTAATTTCTGCGGTTCAATTTTGGGACACTCTGTATAATTACGAGGACAGCTTCAGCAGAACGTTATAGAAGAGGAGGAACGTGTTTTTATATATAGTTTACTTTTAAACCGAGGGATGGCGGAATGAATAGACATAACATCAACGCGATGAAGATGTCGGAAATACGAGCCACTTCATTGAAATTCTGGTCGAGTTCTCGAGGGGCACGTGCACCAAAACTCCTCTGTGTGCAACAGGTGCAAGAGACAGCATGTGTTCAGATCAATACGGAAGTTTGTAGGAGACAGCTGCATTATATAATTCCTCCTTTAACCACGATAATTCTCATTTCTCTAGATTTGCCTCAGTCAGTTCGATTAAGAAACAGGAAATTTAGGCGATGTTGATTTATAGCGGTCTGGTGGGGAGGATAGTGTCTGTTACCAACAATTTTCTTTCTGTATCACCCACCTGTAGTAAGCAGAGATAACATTCCATTCTACTCAAAGATTCGAAATTTAATCTCATCAAAAATGAATGTTTTGAAATGCATTGAATAAAATAATTATAATAAGAAATTACTTTAAACTACAGAGTTATGTTTTCCAAAAACTTCTAATTTTCATTGCTGCTTCAGAAACAGTTCCACAGCCAAGGATTATGCAGGTTTAGCTTTACAAACTCCTCGGATAGATCTCCTCAATCGCAATTTATAGCCGATCCTTTAGTAATAAAAGTCGGATGTGTTCTGCAAACAAACTATTCTCACAAAAGATTCTTTATTCTTTTGATTATTCCTGTCATCATAGGCAAGATAAACATTAGAAAAATGTCTAATTACTTTATTCCTTGTAAATTGAAGGGAAATGAAGTAGTACACTAGGTTAAAATGACGGTCAAATCTTTTACAAGCTGTTGCTATACGATTGTTATTGAAATTCGGGTCTCTTTGCATGCAGGAGTAAAACAAAAGATGTGAAATGACTGAGGACTTCCCAGTTAATAAAAGTATAAGTATTTTAACATTGAAACTAATAACAGAGATTGTGTAGGTATATGTTATTATGCAGTAAGTTTTTGTTTATCTCGTATGGTTTACCAGTTATGCAAAAGTAAATATGAATGAAGAGGACCTTGTGGGCTATAGTAGTGGAAATCAGAATAAAGAAATGACGAATATCTGCAGTGAAATAAACACTTTCTGTTGGAATAAATTGTATGTAATGTATAGTCAGTCGTAGGAAATCAGTATTTTGACAAATTCATTCAAATGTATCGCATTTGTGCCAGCAGGATAGTATATAACAAGATATGAACGATTCAGTTGGTAAAGAATGGAACTAGGTATAAATATGCAGTCAGCTCTGTGTAGTGTTAGTGTGTGCGTACTTGCCTTAAGTGCAGATGGGAAACTTGCACTACGAGGGCGGCTCACACAGATATGGCACCACTAGACCAGTTAGACGGTAGCATTGTATAATTTAACTCTAGACTAGATTGTATCCATAGTTACAGATCAATAGTTTGTTTAGTTTTCGAATGACAGCATTTTAAAAAAGACAACTTTTCACGAAATGGAGGATTTGGAAAAACGAGCAATGATTAAATACTTCCATTTGAAAGGCTTAACACCTAATGAAATCAAGGAGGATATGAACAGTGCATTGAAAGACTCTACCCCTTCATATCCAATGATTAAAAGGTGGGTTACGGAGTTTAAAATGGGACGTATGAGCACTAGTGATGAGCCTCGCTCTGGACGCCCTGTAGAAGTGACAACTCCAGAGATCATTGAAAAAAATGAATCGTTTACTACTGTAAGACCGCAGATTAAAGTTGTTTGAGATAGTTGAGGCTATAAGCGTATCAAAAGAAGTGAAGGTATTATTTTAAGTAATGTTTTGGGCTTTCTGTTGAAATCTCGGAATCAAATATTTGGGTAGAATATACATACAAATACTTAGTAGGGAAAGTTAAAATAGGATGAAAGTGGCGCACTATAGTGTAAACAGTCTCTACATACACATACAATACAAAGTTTCTTTATTATTTTGCCATAATAAATGCTGAACCTAAGTGGTTATTGTAATTCACAAGAGAAATATTGTAATATAGGGGCCAAGTTAGGTTGAAGTATTTTCTAAATCCATTACTTCAGATTTTGTGCAGAATTATACATCTGTATTAGCACCATCCATCCTTGTTTTGTATGGTTGACTGAGAAAACGAATTTTTGGTATTTTCCTGTGTGGAGGGGGGTTTCTACAATATAAAAATCGATGGGCAAGTTAGTATTGAGGAAGTATCGCCGACTGTACGCCGTAGCCGATATCGAAGAATGGACGCCCCAGGACTTCACCCAGATCTAGCATGTTAAGGCTTTATGTCTTCTCAATGGGTCACTTGAATAAAAGTCAATAAACCCACTTACTTACATTATTTTAAGTCAATACTAATAAAACATTGAAAAGCCATAAGTAATTCTTTCAGTTCAGGCTTTACTGATTACTCATAAGTTATTACCTTTGCTTGTTCAATAATTAGTATTTTTTCCAGTAAATTCTTAACATTTGTTTCAATAGCATTTACCTGTTGAGTTAAGTATTTGCTGAAATACTTTTAAGTTTGCTGTGGAGTTGACTTGCAAAATAACTGCAAATAACTATGGCAGTATTTTTACACATATTCCAGGTGAAGAGATACAATAAGAGAAGGGATATTAACCCCAGAGATTAAAAAAAAAACTTCTGAGGTTTGAAAGTGAAAGTGTAAACCTTTGAACAAACTATTTTCTAGATGGTATAGATGAAACAAGGGGTGGAGCATTAAGTTCACATCATAAAATTAGCCTTTTTTACGCTATTTAGTTGTCTCAGTTGCAGGAGATTTTGGTATTCACCATTCCACGGTGTCCAAGACCATAGACTTCGTGTTAAATAGAATTGAGGCAAAGGCAGGCGACTGGATGAAGTTTCCAACCTCAAATTTTAAATTTAAGAAGTGTAAGAAAAATGGTCCTCTCGCTTGAGTTCCTTCAGTTATTGGTGCAGTTGACATAGATAACTATAAACGAATACATGGTTAACTCAATGTTAAAACATTGGACTCTCATTCCACTTCCGGCGATCGACGCGACTCCAAGTGTTCTCACACGACAGGGTACAGAAACTTGACCGACTACGTTAGCTCAATCTCCAAAGTAGTGTCCTGCCCCGTCCACTCACCAAACCATCCACTCCAGGATTTCGGTCAGTTTTCTCGAGTTAACAGCCAGATCAAAAATCTTTCGAGCGGTTCTAGCTTTTCCTCAAGCAATCTATCAACCGCTGTAAAGCTTCTGATATGACTGCAGCCTCGAGAAAAACTTTATATGCCGTTTTTATTTCATTATTTTAGAACTCTTGCTTTGTTTGCAGTTGCCTTTTATTCTTATGTGCAATATATATACAACTGCCGTCAGTGGTGACAAGAGCCTATTTAACAAATAGACTTCCTAAACATTTGTTATTCTTTTTCTTTCCATATTTATTTATCTTTAGAAATGGAGAGTGCATGGAAGAAGAATTTACCAAAATTAAATGTTGTATAGTAATGATAAAGCAATATATTTCGAAAGTTAATGACAGAACTATACAATATTATTTTAAAGCTATGCATAAAAAAGACCCAGGGAAAGTTATACAGCTTTAGGAATTGACTGCCTCCAAGTTCGAGTGGTCAGTGAGCTGACGCCTCACCCAGACGTTCCAAGTTCGATTCCCTGCTGAGGTGGGCAATTTTTCTTTAACAGGAATCACTCCCTATCCCCCAGATTCTGAAAGTATGTGTGTGTGATTTTGAAGAAAATAAAATGTTTAAAAAATCTAACGTTTATGAACCTACAATCAACGAGTTGTTTCATTAGTTAAAACCCCCTATATCATCATAGACGTTAAATGGTGCTACATAAATGAGACAATTAAAATAAAACTTTAGGAATTACTGATGTCATGTAAAATATAAGAAGAAAGGAATACAAATTACCTGCTCACAGCACAAATAACATCAAACGATCAGTTTAAAAGCGAAATAAACTCAATACAACCACTTGTGGTTTACATCTGCAGATATCTTTATACTAATAAGATAAATTTAAATATCTACTGTTGTGAATCATACATTTTATCCTTTGGATTGTGGAATTTAAAGTGTCTGTAAATTTAATTCAGAAAATGTGTATTTGTGCAGAGTGCTTGGCAATTCCTAGCTTGAATATAGAATTATCACATAAACTGTTGAAATGATTATGGTGTGAAATTTTTATCAGTTATTAGCAATTTTTACTAAATGCAAAGTAAAACCGCTATACATTTATAAACCACATTTATGTTACTACAGTTTTGCAATAATATAGCTACAATTAAAAATATATTTATTAACACGCTTAGCACATTAATAAGCATGCTACTGAAAATACATGAATTGTGTACTGAAATATTAATATTCAGGGCATACATTATTACTATTTTGTTGCATCTGAAGCAATTATTTTCAGTGCTAAAACATCTTCTATTGGAATGTGAAGCTCTAGAAAAAAGATACCCATATCTGAAATGTCTAAGCATCCCTCAGAAGGGTATGCACTTGTAAGGCAAATAATTGGTTCACTGAACGGGCTGAACTAAACCTATAACAAACTAAGGAGCCACACAAAAATATATTAGGCTAAGGTGATTAGTGAGTTAAAATAACAAAAAGATGCTCACTACCAAAGTTAAAAAGCATATGAAGCACCATTCCTCATACATGTATTAACTAAATAGCTAAAGCAAAATACAAGAACATGGAGTAGTATGAGAAGGGAACGAAGAAGGTACCAAATAAACATTAATGAAAAATCTGCATATTGTGAGCTACTAGTTATTCTGAACTATTCATTTTTCTGCAGAGAAAAATTAAACACTAATCCAGCATTTTTCTTGATTTTGTTGAATATTGAGTGCCAATGTCAATATTTCCTGAAAATCTGAGGTTCATAAACAAAAATTTCAAATGTATGGAAAAAAAATTAAACCACATAAAATTTCACGCTATCATTCTATTTTGATTAAAAGCAAATTGAGATACTTGAAAGCATATTAAAATGTGATAAGGCTTCAAAAAACCATTGCAGAGAAAAAATTGTGCTAAACTTAACATACATTTTTCATAATGAATATTATGCATCAGAAAAATTAATCATATAGTCTTTAAATATATAAAAAGGACACTAATTCAATATTTTCTACGCAACATGTAAAGGTTTTAATTAGGTAATTATCGGTTTCTTCCTAACAGAATAAACACACCTGGATTTTAGCTATTCGAATATGAAATATTTATCATGTTGGTAATATTACGAACAATAATTTACTAAAAATAGATACATCTATTCAATGTAGTATTTAGGTAAATACCTCTTGATTCTATAACTTTTACATAAATAATTGCCTTCATCAAATAATTCTCTATATTCAACCTACCTTTCCACAGTTTTTTCTCTCTCATACACACATGATAGTAACCAGGGAGGGTTTTAGGGATTTAAAGTATCCTTATAAATAAATAAATAAACAAATAAATAGTAATAAATAATAGTAATAATAGTAATAATAACAATTAAAATAGTGGCAATGTTTGTTATTGTAATTCCAATTATTGCAACAGAATTTGTGAATATAGAACATGATTTTAAAAAAAAGTTCAGCTTATAATTAATTTAAATTTAGCATTTGGATTTATACAGATTTAGAAAAACTAATCCCTAAACAAAACTCACACCTTAATATTTATATGGTTTCGCTATTTCATACACATGCAGTCTGTTCCATTAATTATTGTTGTAATAACAGAGAAAATTAGTTCATATACAGAAACTAAGGAATTACACTTAGCGCTTTTGTGCATAATATTTTGTATAAGAGATATCATTTAAAATTCCAAAATCCTTATGCTAATTTAAACAGTGTGTAATATGTAACTATTTAAATATAAATTTATGTATGTACTTATTGGTAAAGTAGAGTTCTTTCTGTAAAAAAATCTAAATTTTTAGATAAAATATTTTTAATGAATTACTTATTTCTATAATTATAATGGCATAATCGCAAATTGTTTAAAATACATTGATCTAATATTATGATATATACACAAACAATTAATTTTAAAATCATTGTTGATACTATTATTGTAAGCTTTCCGGAATGATCTGTATCTAATAATGGTGTAAATGTATTTGTAACATTATAGCAAATTTTAAACCTATGTATGAGAACTTTGTCTTGGTCTCCAAGCCATAGAATAGAGCTTCTGAAATCTATTACCTAATATCGTAATGTGCCTTTTATGAGGCTTTTATATTTTGTCCTGAGATTTATTATATTTATTTTTATAACCATAATATTTGAAAATCTGCATGGGGAAACACTTCTGCATTCTCGTGTAAGGCATAAAAATGGCTATAAATTAATTTCAATTTTCATCACTGTTTTACAAGGTAGTATAGTACTACTTAAGCATTTCACTTGTATCATGCTCTATTAAAGTCCTCCTGATAACAAAGAGTTTTATTTTTAACAACCTCTAGGCACTCCTAAGACCATACTAATCTTCATAAAAAGAAATTTATATGTATCTTCCAACATAACAATACACAATGTGGTATTTTCTGGAACCTCATATAGCTAGTTCTATATCTGAACAAGTATAATGCATTGATTAGTACATTAATAATAATAATAATAATAATAATAATAATAATAATAATAATAATAATAATAGTTGTTATTGTCAGGTGTATATACTGCCAACCATACTGCTAGAAAGACTGACAGAAATACTTGATGAAATTTGTGGGCAATTCAATTTTAGAATGTGAAATCAAGATTAGCTTTTTAAAACAATAATTAGAAGTAGTCATCCGTGGCTTCCGGGGTAATTCTTACCTCCACAAAGAAGGGACAAGCTTGTGAAATGGAAATAGAGGAAAAGCAATGCTAGGCAGAAGGAATTGTAGGTAATGCTATCCCTTAGAATCATCATCATCGTTATGAATTAGAAATTCAGAAACGTGCTTTAAATATAGGTATTATTATATTAAAAGGTTTATATTTGTATTATAAAGGTATACAATTTTTTCTCAACCACCTGTGCTTGAGAAAAATATTTAATTTGCCACATGCTGTGTGGAAGGCACTTAAATTCAGTTTGCACGAAAAATATGATATTTACAAATTCTCTTTACTCCAGGCTTAATTTCTTGCCCATTATTTTAAAAGCTTGTCCTTGTTTAAATTAGTTTGCAATATAGAGGAATGCAGAAGTGTAGGTTATGTTTATTCATCTAATATACCACTTTCTGCATCTTTTGCCATTAATTAATACGTGCAACTTTTTAAATATTTAATGATAAATAGATATTGTTTGTTGAACTGTGTAATGCAGTTGCCTGGCTTTATTTACATTTTATAACAGCAGCAAAGGTATTCAATTTTGTAGCTTATACATAATGGTGAACAAAGCAGGTAGTGTCAGCATCAATCTATACGAAATGAAGACATTGCGGCCTATACTTTTAATATAAATACGGTTTCACGTGAGCTTTAATAAGCTTAGAGATTGACAGTAATCGTGATGTATGTTTACTTTACAATATGCACTTGCACTGTCACTTTTGCTTTCAAATACGTATTAATGTAAGATTATATTGGTAGTCACTTACCTTAGGGCTAGTCTTGACACAATTCCCACATTTCTTTGGCGTTTACGAGATCTTTCTCGCCGTTTTGCGATAGATACTTGGATTCTCGTCATTTATCGTCATTCTTTCTTGGAGTTTCTGAGCTTTGGGGAACTTAAAACTACTAGAATTATACAAACAGAATTGTAATCTAATAAAAATAAATTAGAAATTAACAGAAATGGCAAGAATAAAACGAAGCAGTTCAACAATGAAATTGTATATCGAATATAATTTCAAATATGGCGCAGCATCCGCAGAATAACAGAAAATAATGACGAAGAATTATGAGAATGCGCGCGGGTAATTATGGGACGTTCTCTCAGGCACACTAGCGCCTCCAACTGTTCTCACACGGCAGCCAGCGGAAACATATACGAGTCCAATTCGGGCAATGGAGTTGGACTGTGAATACGTAGTACAGATTATTACAACATACTGCTGTATTGTCCTCCATGACAAGGACTCCTATCCAGCTATTCATTTGTTTATTCAGTTTTACTGAACATTTTTCAATGTATTACTTATAAGTAAAAGTAAACTGTTATTCAATTAAAAGTTAGTAATTACTTTTACTGATCAGTCTTAACTTTCCTTGTCAAGTCATTACTTATAAGAGTTTACTAATTTTTATTCAACTGACCCAATGAGATAATACGTCACTAAAATATTTGTTGTCTTAGTGAAACGGATAACGGTTTGCTTGCATGCTGTTGTGTTACATCTTTCAAATTACTCTTATTAAGTTTATATCTTTTCATAAGTCTCTGCATAGTATTCGACTGTTTTTGATGGGTTTTCCAATAACATGTTCCTCCTTTGTGAACCGCTCCATGTCAACTAAGATCCTGAAATACACAAATATTATCAAGTAATTGGATTGAAAATCGATATATATATATATAAACAATAAACTTTAAAACAACAGTTTTCACTCAATTTAACAATTACGTAATATATGAAAGACTCTATACAAGTAGAGCCGGAACCGGCCCGTTCCGACTCAAAAATCATCTTCCCATCGAAGTTTGGTTAACCGATACTTTTATTCATAAACAAATCAAGCTGGTCTTGAATGGGTTTTAATAACCACTTAGTCAGCGAACCTTGCAGAAGCTACTTGTCTTCAAAGATACCGAAATTTTTTCTTTGAAACTACTAAATCGATAAAATATCAGACCTTAAAATATTGGACAATATTTCGTGGAGATATCTTTTCATGTTACTGAGAAAATGGTAAACATTTTACAATATTCTACAGCGTTGGTTATAGGACAGATAAACAATACCGATATAGTAAGGAAGAATTGAAGATATGTAAGCTAAATAATAAATTAAACGAATAAAACAGAAAAACATTATGATCCTGTGTTACAAGTGTCAGAATCCCACAGTCCCAACACGATCCAGAATATAAACTCGAAAGAACGGACGAGAGAGGGGAAGATCAATAAAAAGCTCGATGGACCAGTTTCTTTGAGGGCAAAAAGTTCTGAAAACTTATTCCCTGATGCTGCTGCTGATGATAATTGGTAGGTTGCCATATCCTTCTTCAGAAGTTTAATCGCATTCCCAGAAGGCTGTAAAAGCAATTAAATTTCCAGGCATAGAGATAGATTACAGTTTATATAGGTATCATTTTTAAATAACTCATTTCCTCAAATATGGTTAACAGTTTCAATCCCGAATTTGAGTTTCTAAGTGTAGTTGGGTTTACTCTAGACAAATTTACCTGTGCGGCTTTGTTTCTGGAAATTATATAGATAAACGCCTAATGCAATTAAGTGCCTGCAAGCATCTCTTTCAGTATTAGCTGAATGGCTTACAGTATGGCGTATTTCACTTATCAACAAGGCAAACAAAATACTTTCTCTAAGACCTTGTCAAAACCCTAATTATTTACATTTACAGAATAAACAGCTAACCTGGTTGCCATCTCAAAACTCAGCTAAATATCTTGGCGTTCTACTGGACACTAAAATGACATGAAGTGATTATATTACCGCATCACAACACTTGCTAACTCAAGGCTCATCAAACTTTATCCATTAATTAATAAACGCTCCAAGATTGGCCTGGACTGCTCCATTCTTCTTTACAAATCGACCTCTTCTCACTTATGTAACTCCTATATGGTCCACAACAAATAAAGCTAATATTCATAAACTGCAAGCTGTACAAAACAAGTTTCTCCGCAGAGCTACAAATGTACCATGGTTTGTAGGAAATACGCAGCTTCAACACGAAACTTAACAGCCTTCCAATAGAACTATATATGAAACACCTCTCGAACACATTCTTCAACAAATTAAGCAACGTTACTGGTGCTCAAGCATTTAACTTGCATAGCAACACTCCACACAAAAGGCTGAAAAGAAAACTACTACAACATTTCTTAACAAGTGACACAGAAGACGCCTGCTAATAACTATTCATAATTTCATAATCTTGTACTTTCGTTTATTATAGTTATTATTTTATGCTTTCATTTAATTATAACATTTATTTGTAAAGTTATATTATCATTTCTGTATTAATAACTATTGCCGTTTATGTTAGAGGAGACAACATGGTCAACCTCAAATGTTAATGTATATAATGTAACTATAACTCCATGGCACGACAGCTCACGGGGAGCCTTGGCCTACCGCCCGGCCGCTGCGTCCCCCATCTCGGTCCACTACAGACGTCATGGATGGGGTGCAGTATTGGAGGGTGAGACGTGGTCAGCGCCTCGAGCCCCTCCCGGCCGGTTAATGCGGTCCTCACGACCTGGGGCCGCTACTTCTTCATCAAGTAGCTCCTCAATTGGCCCCCCAGGGACCTCACGAGGCTGAGTGCACCCCGGTCCAGGTCTCCCAGCGGGGGAAAAATCCCCACGCCGGTACTGGGGATCGAACCCAGGTCTCCCGCTTGGTAGGCAGCTGCACTACCACCGCGCTAAGGAGACGACCATGTATATAATGTATTTAATCATTTTGTTATCCTTGGCCTGATTTGTCAACAATAACAGTAAAAAAAAGTCTAATAGGTTAGTTGTAGAAAACCGACAAAGCTGAAATGTATTTAAACTAATTATACTTTTCCTCTGTATTTGCTCAACTACATAGTGCTTCTCACGTAAGAGTTGGCTAGTAGATCGGTTGAGGAATATAATATACAACATACCGATCGATCTGCCAACTCAAGCATGAGAAGCACTCTATTTGGGAAATACTAAAACAATAAATATTCGTAAAAAAGGAAACGAGAGATCTGTGCATGCTGCAATTCGACTAGAGCTTTGTTACTGTACAACAAAGGGATGAAAATATATACGTGCCGTGTCGAATAATAGTTATTGATTGGTATAGAGAATATTCCTTACCCTCACAATGATTTTCAACTGTTCACTACCAGTTAAATTTGCTGCTTGATGACAATAGCTCCCTCTTTTGTTTCGCCTATGCGTTCTGTGCTGTCCATAATGTGTATATGCCAGAACAGAGCTTTCTTATGGGCTACAGCTTTTAATCAATGTCAGTTATCATCTGCACTGTTTTAAAATTAAATGCAACCGCAAGGTTGCGTTTTAGAAACGTTCGTTTTTGACACAAATAAAGTAATAATGCCGGTAAAGCGTATATCATCTCTTCAAATTAATGTCCTTGTTTCTGCACCTAGTTTAACAATTTTGATAGTTCGATGACTAATTATCTTCACAATACTTCAGCTATATCAACAAATAATTTTACCTCAGAATATAAGGATAATATTTACAAGAAAAGTGTTAGAAGAAATAAGGAGATGATGGTTTGGTTTGTGATGGGGATAATTAAATAAAACGCAGCAATGGTCTATCCCAAAAAATCATGTGTGTTACATTCAAATGGCTTTCTCTACCTATTCTGCAAACAAGCTATTTTAGTACTTGCTTCCTTGTAAACAAAAGGGAAATACGGAAATACGTTAGTCTAAAGTGATAGACAGATCTTTAAAAATCAGGTCGCTATGTGAAAAATTGAAATTCGGTTTATTTTGCATTGCCAGCAGCAAAACAAGAGAGATGGATGAGCTGACTTTTCACGCGGAGGTACGGGATTTGAATTCCGGCTGGGGAGGGATATTTTTCTTTAACCAGGATCATTCCCTATTGTTGGAAGTATGATGCGACAGTAAGCGTGCATATGTTTAAACAAAAGAAAATTATTAAAAACCCAATATTAAATAATTTAGTCAACGGTTTATTTCCAAAGCAAAGCTTAGATGTTAAAGGAGCCTATTCAAATACAATTACAAATAAAATAGAGTTGAGACGAAACGTGACCTCTTTGGCAAAAGTTGGAATTTTAAATCTGAAATCACTAACAAAGAAAATATCAGAAATATCAACTTCACAATAAAACTATATATGGCGGTTCGAACACTTCTACGGAGAGACATTTGTACGGAGTGACACTTGTACGGAATCTTTTCCTCTACCTAGCGAAGTTGAATGTTAACACTTGTACGGAAAAAGCATTAATAGCTGGTAATAACAGGTTTAATAATGTGTATATGCATAACTAGTAAATTAAAAATCAAAAAATGGTTATAGTTGCAGAAAACAGAAAGAAGTTCATATGCTATTATAAATGTTAGCTATTTATTCTCAAGATAAATGTTTTATCATAAATTATATTAAAGTGCTTAAGTTACGTTCAGAGTACGGCAGGGTATCAGTTCGACATACCACCGCGATGTGGTTGTAAGGAGCTGGTGCTGAGTAATTACGTTTTTTTTTTTTAATACAAATTGTAAGAGACATTCAGCCGACTTTGACCACAGGGACGTAATCCCTTATCGATCCCCATTTTTTTTTTCCATTTTTTCCCTTTTTTCATTTTTTCCCCTTTTTTTCTTTAGCTGAGTATTAAACTTATTTACAATATTTTCATAACATATCTGCCAGCTTGTAACGTCGTACTGTAGAAGACTTTTTCATTACTGTAATTTCTGTGGTAACTCACGTAAGTCAGAAATGAGTTTAAGTGGCCATCAACCTGGACTCCTTTTTGAGCCTTTGAAATAGCCTCGTCAGAGCTTATTGCTGATTTCTTCCTTCTTTTCCCATCGATATTTAAAACTAACTGGCCAAACTGATGGCCGTTGTACTCTGCGCCTTCTCGAAGATTGTGTATTGATGAATAACTACTGGGATGAACTCTTGAAATTGATTTGTTTATTCTTTGATTCCACCCTTCTGAGATGTTAGTGCGGTGACACCTTACACTGCAGTTCCACATATCTCTTGGTATGTGATCATTATCAAGCCACTGGTCTACAAAATAATCGTAAAATTTTTGAAGTTTTTGGCTCTCAGGTGTGCTCTCCTGAATGCAGAGCCAACCGTCGTCCAACATTTCGCTGGATGCGCTAGTGCTGAACACATTTTTATACGGCAGCGTATCTCTTCGTTTACCCTGTAGGCAGGAACAAGGCCACAACATTGCATACTTCGCAACAAATATAGATTAAATTAATAATTGCAACCCAAAATCTCTGCTTCAGGAAACACACTTCCAGCTGACTGTACAATAGCAGTTTCAAAGTCTATCATGAGAGTTGCAGGGTTCCATCCAGGCACATTCGTTTTAATAGCTTTGAGAAAACGGTAATATGTTTCTCGTTTTTTTGTTCGGCGGCAAGTCTTATACAGCTAGAATTGTGGATGTGTCCTCCCAGGAACTTCTCAGTTAGGCGTGAATGACAAATAACTGTCCAAATTGCTTGCTCGAACTCTTGAAGGTACCGTCCACAAAGAAGAAACACAACCTGATAAAGACAATTTTCCCTTTTCGCTAGCAAACCCCAATATTCTGTCATTCGGACCCCTGTTTTTTTCCATCGTTCATAGGCAAGAGATTTTGTTGAATCTTTAGTAGGTCGGATCTTTAGTAGGTCGGATCTTTAGTAGGTCGGATCTTTAGTAGGTCGGATCTTTAGTAGGTCCCATATTTTTTGCCCTAATGCGATGCAGCGATTATTTGTCACTCCTGTGGATGGTAGCGATGTGGCTAAATCATAGCCCCGATTGAAGAGCTTTCCTACATCTTCAGCATAAATACTTGAAATGGCAGAATCTTTTCTCTTGCACGCTTTTTTGTTTTTGCAAAATGTTTTCGCACTTCAGTTGCAGCTTCATCCGGAATACAAATATGGCTTCCTTCACCTAAAACTCTGTTCTCTTTAGTTGACAGTCTTCCTTTGCATTTTTTACTTTTTCCAAACGTACTATGCACATAGTGTATAGAGGTATTACATTCCACCCAAAAATTTGATACCGAGATTTCACGGAAATACATGTTTTGGGTCCCCCCTTAAATCCAAAAAAAAAAAGCATTTTTGAAATGGGTCCGTGTGTGTGTGTCTGTGGACAGCATACCTCTAAAACGAAAATACCGTTAAATACCAACTTGGTATTTAAGTTTGGTATCCTCCAAGGATGCTACACGAAGATTTTTAAGAAAATCGCCCACCCCAACTAACCTTTACATGGAAGTTTTTTTGAACATTTTGATTTTCTCAAAATTGGCTCTTAACGATTTTGATTGAAATACTCATATATTAAGGATATTTAACTGAAAAATAAAATGTATATCTTGAATTTTCTGGGAATAGCCTCTGAAGACTACTTTATTCTGGATGAATTTTACGGAATTTTGCATAACTGCTAAACAGTAAGAGATAAACAAAAACTTACCATACACATAATGTAGAGCACGTTAAAACACAAACTTTATGTTATATACATTTTATTCGTGGAGTTGGTTTTTTTTTTTTTTTTTTTTTTTTCTTTTTTAGATATTCCTTGTTTTCGGTTTCAGCTGTAGAAAACTTATACATTTCTCATACAAGAATTTGCCAACTCATGTCCATACCAACAAAGGAACTTCAGTTACATAGCAACCAGCATTTGACCATCACTTTAACCTACGATACTCCTTTATTTCGCTTCTATTTACAAGGAAGCAAGTAACAAGACTATTTCTGCTAATTATTTTCTCGATTAGCATGAAGTAAATAGAAGCATAAGCTTTTTAACAATAATTTGTTGCAGAGATGTAGAGAAAATCATATGAATGGAACACATCAGATTTTTTTTTTAAGAAATTTATACAACGCCAATACGTTACTTCTACTTTTTATACTGATGCCAGTTGTACAGAACTAAAGGCTTTCCTTTTGTGTTCTCGCTGAATTCCATTTCCCCACAACAATTATAATTCAGTATACTACTTGACACTCAGATATCAATTGCAGCAATAAACGCCACTTAGCGAGTGCCACTCTCCCCCCAACCCTTACCTGCCAACCCTTATTGTGCTCGCCTCACAATTCTGAGAAATGTATTAGGCCGGGCCAGGCAATTACCTTCCGTACAAGTGTCACTCTCTAAATAATTCCTGTTTAATTTTCTAGACTTCCGTACAAATGTCAACAAAGTCCGCCTTCGTAGAAGTGTCACTCCGTACAAGTGTCACAAATTCTAAATTGTGTGTTTTAATGAGATCTAAGCTTTTTTGTAGTAAGGTTTGTCTATTTCTTACGGTTTACTAATTATGCAGAATTCGGCTAAATTCATTCTAAATGCTAAATGAAAAACTCCTCAGAAGTTATTCCCAATAAATTCAAAATATTAATTTTATTTGTGATGTAAAAATATTGAATGTGCTGTACTTCAATCAAAATAGTTAGAGCCATTTTTGAAAAAAAAAAAAATAGTCTTTCCTTGAAAAGGGTAATTTAGGGTAAGCGATTTTCTTAAAAAAAAAATTATGCCGCATCCTTGGAAGATACTAAACTTAAATACCAAGTTGGGTAGTTAATGGTGGATATTTTTTTCTAAAAATGTTTCTTTTGGGGGGGGGGGGTTCGGGGTACCTTAAAATATATTTCCGGTGAAATCTCGAATCGAAGCTTTGGGTGGAATACAATCTACCTAACATATGCATAGTGGTGTAGAGAAAATAAAAATCGAATTTTTGCTCTAAACTTGATTAAATACGTATTAAATTATAGAAAGAAACATAAATATAATAATAACATAATAGAGAATAAAAGGACAACAAATATGCCAATAAGTAATACGAATATTACGTATGCTATTATGGTATAAAATGTGTACAATGTGGCTAACAGAGAAAAACATGTTGCAACCGAATTAAACCATCACATTATTACAAAAAAGTATTAGCGTGTTGGCGAACTAATTGAGATTCTTTTTAATACTGCTCACTTTAATAGGTATTATGACGTCTCAGGATCGTGGCCGCGAAGGAGATAAAAATTACTTTTAAATGATATACTGGTTTCACTGATAAGATGTTCTTATATAATCTTCAATATCATTGGATACAATAATTATTAACACTGTATGATGGCACAGATAAATTGAGATTACATTCCGCTAGTGTGGTAACAGCGCGTGTTCCCGCATAGGACGCTACCCTTGTGCCGAGCAATGATGATCACATGAAGACTGACAAATAAGGAATGATATAGGTTGAGTGTCTATTCAGCTCCTATATAGGCTCAAAGCTTATTCTACATGTTCCTCCTTATTAAATATTTTTAAGGAAGTTTATAATACAGACTTCCTTTTATTTAAAAATAATTTACTTTTGGTATGTATAATACCTATTTGCGCTTAGCAAATATTTAAATATGGGTATACAACGCTTGGGGATGCGGTATACTAGAAAGATCCTTTTTCATGCACGTAGCAATGAAATTATCATTTTTGAATTTTTTTAAATAATTAGTTCTGATTATAAATGAAATTGTACTTAAAATACACATTAAATTCAATATTCTGATATTCACAGAACACTTACAAGCTAATTACTTTTTGTAAATATTTTTTTTCCCTTTACCACATAGCAATTCACTTCCATTATCAAAAATAAACACTTGATATGAAAACGCTTGTCTTCCATATACTAACGTCTCAACATGGAATAGGAGCTAACGAACATTTACACATAGAATTAAGAAATTGGAACAGAGAGAGAGAGAGCAGCCGTAGTCAGACAGCAGAGTGAAGCAAGTAGATTATATGGAATGAAACCAAAATATATGATAGGGAAAGAGGTGATGAAAACAATTGGTGTAAAATATTGAAGGAGAAACCCGGAGAAAACCCGTCAGGATCCGCTTTGTCTGCCACAAATCCAACATGCAATCCGTTGGTATTAAATCGGGCTATTTTGGTCAGAGGGGAGCGGTTTAACCACTCGGCCACGGTGCTGCTATTTGATTTATACATGGGCCGAAAAATCCGCACATACATTTGTCGATTTGAACCTAAGCGTATTTCGTGGCTGGAAACTTGGTACAAGCTTCAGCCCGCTACGCCATGGAGAAGGATTATATTTGTTATTAATAATATGATATTCCTTGGTTTCAGTATTTTTAGGCACACAGGCATATAGAGGAGGATGTGGCGACGGGGCACTGTTGAAAACAAGTCCTATAATTATGAGCAATTTTTACTTTCTCCATGCGCATTATGTACATAGTGTATGGAGAAAGTATTGCACTCCACCAAAAAATTCGATACTGAGATTTCACCGGAAATATATGTTTTAGGGTCCCCAATATCCAAAAAAAGCATTTTCACAAAAAGGTCCGTGTGTGTGTCCGTGTGTCCGTGTGTCTGTGAACACGATAACTCAAAAACGAAAAGTCGGTAAAATAACAAACTTGGTATTTAAGTTTAGTATCTTCCAGGGATGCGACACGAACATTTTGAGAAAAATCCCCCCACTCCCAACTACCCTTTACATGGAACCTTTTTCGAAAATTTTGATTTTCTCAAAAATGGCTCTAACGATTTTGATTAAAATTTCGTATATTAAACATATTTACCTGACAAATAAAATGTATATCTTGAATTTTCTGGGAATAGCCTCTGAAGAGTAGTTTAATCTGAATGAGTTTTACTAAATTTTGAATAACTGCTAAACCGTAAGAGATGGACTAAAACTTACTTCACAAAAAATGTAGAGCACATTAAAACACACAATTTATGTTGTATACATTTTTTTCGTGGAGTTCATCGTTTTTGTGACATTCCTTATATTTGGTTTCTGCTATGAAAAACGTATACTTTTCTCATACAGGAATTTGTCAACTCCTATCCATATAGACAAAGGAACTTCATTGACATATAAACCAGCTTTTGACTATCACTTTAACCTACAGTTGTCCCTTATTTCGCTCCTACTTACAAGGAAGCGAGTAATTAGACTATTTCTGCTATTTTTTTCTGATTAGCATAAAGTAAATAAAAGTATAAGCTTTTTAAGAATAGTTTGTTGCAGGGATATGGAGAAAGTCATATGAATGGTACACATCAGATTTTTATATTCTATACTCTCTGGGTTGAAGAGAAATGATTGGACATAATATGAAGGTTTTTCAATGTATACTGCAATACTTATATATAACGCGAAATACTTTGATAATGTAATACTGTAGAATCATAATAACATCAATAAAAATCAGTAGAAAATGGGATATGCCATATTATTAGTTATACATAAATTTATGTTTAATTGTGAAGACATTTTGGAAATAGACGATTTTCAAAATAAATAGTTATACAAGTACAAGAGTGCAGCTTGTTCATTATAGATAGCCGATATACTTAGAGAAGTAAAATGAAAAATCTGATGTGTACCATTCACATGACTTTCTCCATATCCCTGCAACAAATAATTCTTAAAAAGCTTATAATTCTATTTACTTTATGCTAATCAGATAAAAAAATTAGCAGAAAAAGTCTTATTTCTCGCATCCTTGCAAGTAGAAGCGAAATAAGGGACAACCATAGGTTAAAGTGATAGTCAAAAGTTGGTTGCTATGTCAATGAAGTTCCTTTGTTTATATGGATAGGAGTTGACAAGTTCCAGTATGAGAAAAGTATACGTTTTTCATAGCAGAAACCAAAATTAAGGGATGTCACAAAAACGACGAACTCCACGAAAAAAAATGTATATAACATAAATTGTGTGTTTTAATGTGCTCTACATTTTTTGAGTAGTAAGTGTTTGTCCATCTCTTACGGTTTAGCAGTTATTCAAAATTTAGTAAAATTCATCCAGAATAAACTACTCTTCAGAGGCTATTCCCAGAAAATTCAAGATATACATTTCATTTGTCAGGTAAATATGTTTAATATCCGAAATTTTAATCAAAATCGTTAGAGCCATTTTTGAGAAAATCAAAATTTTCGAAAAGGTTCCATGTAAAGGGTAGTTGGGGGAGGGTTTTTTTTCTCAAAATCTTCGTGTCGCATCCCTGGAAGATACTAAACTTAAATACCAAGTTTGTTATTTTACCGACTTTTCGTTTTTGAGTTATCGTGTTCACAGACACACGGACACACGGACACACACACACACACACACACACACACACACACACACACACGGACCTTTTTGTGAAAATTCTTTTTTTGGATATTGGGACCCTAAAACATATATTTCCGGTGAAATCTCGGTATCGAATTTTTGGTGGAGTGCAATACTTTCTCTATACACTATGTACATAGTGCGTATGGAGAAAGTAAAAATATGTGTTCCATTCACATGCCTTTCTCTAAATTATAGTTAAAAACTTATTCTTCAATCTAATTCATACTAATCGGGATAAACATAAGCAGAAATGATCTTATTAATTACTTCTTTGTAAGCAAAAGGAGGTACACTAGGCTGAGGGATAATAAACTCTTTTAAAAGTATATTGCAATGTGATTAAAATTAACTTTTTATATAGCCAGAAATTGACAAATTCCCGTTTGAGGAAAGCTTAAGCTTTTTAAAATTGAAACCAATAACAAACAATATCGAAGAAATGGCCAATTTCACGTAACAAGTGTATATGACATAAATTATGTATTTTAAGGATATCTACACTTTTTTTTTTTTTTTTGCAATACGCTTTTTGTTTACCAGTTATGCAAAAGTCATCTAGAATGAACACGTCTTCAAAGGCTACTCCCAGAATAGAAAGATATATATTTTGTTATGTAAATATATTTAATATTCGCAATTTTAGTCAACATATTAGCCTTTTGTGAGAAAACAAAAATTTTCGAAAAACTTTCCAAGCAAGGAATAGTGGAGGATTTTCCGTAAAATGTTCATGTTGCAGCCTTGGAAGATTCTAAACTTTAATACCAACTTTGGTATTTTATCGAATTTTCATTTTTGAGTTATCCGGTTGATACACACGGACATACACATGAATCTTTTTCTAAAGGTGATTTTTTAGATATAGGAAACCTTAAAGCCTGCATTTTCGATGAAACCTCGATATCAAATGTTTGGGTGAAGTGCAATGTCTTCTTAGTTCATGCACTATGTACTAAGTAGAGAAAGTAAAAATGTCAAGAGGCATAAAATTGAATAACAGCTATAATGTGAATGTGCTGCTTTTTGCAGATGATGTAATAATTACCTAAAGGAATAAAATATATTAAAAAAGGTGTAATGTAGGCTTAAGATTACAATATATAAAACAAGGATAATGCCATTCCATGGTAAGAATCCAGTTCGAAGAAAATAGTTATAAGTAATACATTTGAACAAATAAATGATTGCAATTACTTAGGATGTATAATAATATAATACAATAATATAATTTAAATCGGTCATGAAACTTCAGGATATATATTTGTCATTATGAAGAAAATTAAAATTAAAAAGAAATTAACAGATTTAGAACTTTACAGAGTAATGGCTGTACCAACTTCGGTGAACGAATGTGAACCATGAGTAATAAAAATCTGATGTGATCCATTCACATGACTTTCTGTATATCTCTGCAATAAATTATTTTTAAAAAGCTTATGCTTCTATTTACTTCCTGCTAATCGAGAAAAAATTAGCGAAAATAGTCTTATTTCTTGCTTCCTTAGGTTAAATGATAGTCAAAAACTGGTTGTTATGTGACTGAAGTTCCTTTCTTTGTATGGACACGAGTTCACAAAGTCCTGTATGAGAAAAATATAGGTTTTTATAGCTTAAACCAAAAACAAGGAATATCTCAAAAACAATCAACTCCACGAAAAAAATGTACACAACTTGGGTTGTGTGTTTTAATGTGCTCCACATTTTTTGTGTGTCAGTTTTTGTCCCTCTCTTACGGTTTAGCACTTATGCAAAATTCCGTAAAATCCACTCAGAATAAAGTAGTCT
Source organism: Hymenopus coronatus (assembly GCA_030762935.1). Taxonomy (NCBI): domain Eukaryota; kingdom Metazoa; phylum Arthropoda; class Insecta; order Mantodea; family Hymenopodidae; genus Hymenopus; species Hymenopus coronatus. Next base: position 85,111,444 of record CM060882.1, read on the forward strand.
TCAGAGTCTATTCCCAGAAAATTCAAAATATACATTTTATTTATCATGTAAATATCTTTAATATACGATATTTTAATCAAAATCGTTAGAGCCATTTTTTAGAAAATCAAAATTTTCGAATAAAGTTCCATGTAAAGGGTAGTTTGGAGTGGGAGGATTTTCCTCAAAATCTTCGTGTCGTTTCCCCGGAAGATACTAAACTTAAATACCAAGTTTGATATTTTACCGACTTTTCGTTTTTGAGTTATCGTGTTCACAGACACACTGACACACGAACTCACACGCACACGGACCTTTTTCTGAAAATACTTTTTTTGGATACAGGGGGCCCTAAAACATATATTTCCGGTAAAATCTCGGTATCGATTTTTTTGGTTGAGTGCAATACATTCTCTATACACCATGTGCATAGTGCGGATAGAGAAAGTAAAAAATCTGATGTGTACCATTCAGATGTCTTTCTCTACATCTCTACAACAAATTATTTTTAAAAAGCTTATACTTCTATTTACTTCATACTGATCAGAAAAAAAAAAAAATAGCAGATATAGTCTTATTACTTGCTTCCTTGTAAGTAGAGGCGAAATAAGGGAGTACCATAGGTTAAAGTGATAATCAAAAGCTGGTTGCTATGTCACTGAAGTATCTTTGTTTGTATGGACAGCAGTTGACAAATTTCTGTATGAGAAAAGTATAAGTTTTTCATAGCAGAAACCGAAAAAAGGAATGTTTCAAAAAGGATGAACTCCACGAAAAAGTATATATAAATATAAATTGTGTGTTTTAACGTGCTCTACACTTTTTGTGTAGTAAGTTTTTGTCCATTTCTTACGGTTTAGCAGTTATTCAAAATTCTGTAAACTTCATCCAGAATAAACTACTCTTCAGAGGCTATTCCAAGATAATTCAAGATATACATTTTATTTGTCAGGTAAATGAATTTAATATATGATATTTTAATCAAAATTGTTAGAGCCATTTTTGAGAAAATCGAACTTTTTGAAAAAATGTCCATGTAAAGGGTTGTTTAAGGTGGGGAGATTTTTCTCAAAATCTTCGTGTCGCATACCTGGAAGATAGTAAACTTAAATACCAAGTTTGGTATGTTACCGACTTTTCATTTTTGAGCTATCGTGTTCACAGGTTCACTGACACACGGACCCACACACACGGACTTTTTTGTGAATTTCTTTTTTTTTGGAAATAGGGGACCCTAAAACACATATTTCCGGTGATATTTCGGTATCGAATTTTTGGGTGGAGTGCAATACCTTCTCTAAACACTATGTACATGGTAAGTGTAGAGAGAATAAAGAGGAGGAAGGCTGAAGGCTGAAAGGAGATACCTAAGAGCAATTAAGGCATATACAGTAACAGACGAAATAAAAAATAAAGAAATAAGAAATAATCTTCCCAAAACTTGAAAGATTGATTATAGATTTTCGATGGAAACGGTATATACAACGAATGAAAGAAACTCGCTTCCGTAAAGTATGTTTTGAGTACCAGCTGATTGAAGATGAGTGTGACAGAAGACATGATGAGATGGAGAGAAGAGTCTGGAACAGAAATTCCTAACCCGTGAAATGATGATTGAATATTGTTGGTTTTAAGTATGAAAGAGAATCCACAGAAAATATTTAGGTGTATAAGACATCACAGATGCCTAAAGTTTCTACGAACACTGAACTCAAAACCTTTAATTAACAAGGTAAAAATTTCAGAACCTTCCTGAATTGTAGGATATAAATGAAATACTATTTCAATGCCAGTGGAGATAAACGTACACACTGTCTCGTTTTAAGGAACAAAATTCAAACGGTTTGAGGTGTACCTGGAATGCAAGGGCTGAGTCAGCACAAAATTGTGACGTCACGAAACCGAGTAGTGGAAGAAGGTTGTATAAACACTCAACAAGCCGTTCAAAATACAGTAATTTTGGCAGGCAAATAAACAAAATCTGTCTATTGCAATTGATATATATAAAACAATAAATACCTTGTGAATAACTAAAGATATCAGTATATTTATAAAACTTTTAAGTACGACTTTTTACTCACTCTCTTGCTTCAACTTTGAATACGACATGTTGGAGCAAGCTATTTTAAATGGACTCAACTTAGTCAGAGTAATCGCGCGTACTCAACTGCGGAACGAATTCAGAGCCCAGCCTAGAGGGGGAACGTGATAGCGATCACTTCACTGTGTGAAGGTCATAACATAATGCTTTACCTTCCTGGTACTTTATCCCAAAATTTGATTCAACCGTGACAATAGGCTTCCCTCAATACGAGGTTATTACATACTGGGCACCAAAGCTTGAGCAGCTTGTGTTATCTCCGACTGGAAACTCTTTGCAGTGTTTGAGATACAAACAAAGCGCAGATTTGTTAAATGCCAGGCAGTGTCTTTAGATGTGTCTGCTAAAAAGCCTCTGGTGGTACGTTAATACCGCCTTGTTCAATACAAACAGCATGGTTCAATATGCGCATGTAAGTTTAGTTTCTCATTGTATTCCAGTAGGTACTCACTTGCCGTGTGAGTTACGCTTCCTTTTAATTGGCAAATAAAGATGTTTCTAAAACCACGTGTTCATGCGTCCTGTTATATTGCATATGCAAGCTCATGCTCCTAAACTCAAAATAATTGATCGGTACTGCCTTTCAGTTTTACTATTTTCCACATCTTTTACCGTAACCTGAACACGGGCTAACTTTCCTATATATGAGATTTTAATCAAAACGATTAATTCAATATTTGGGAATAAAAGAAACAAAACTTTTTCGCGTCCATGCTTGTTTGGAATCGGTAAAATATTGCAAGCTGCTAGATGAGTCTTTTGGTAAAATTTATTTTCAGAGGGATTTGTGGAGCTCCCAAACTTGGGGTTGCACTAAAATAATGTGGAAACTTTGGTGAAAGTACTTTAACTACCAGTTATAGATAGTAGAACTACCTAACACTAATATACACAAAGCTAATAATTACAAACTCGGAAAGCATCTGAGGCATTTTAATTTATCAAAATTGCCCCAAAATAACTGCCACTCTTACTATGACTCCTTGGCACAGCTCAGTAAGAGCCTTGGCCTACCGCCCGGCTGCTGCGTCGCCCATCTCGGTCCATTACAGACGTCATGGCACTCTTACTATCACCATGTATAAGGTGGTTCACCTGTTCCTTATCGTCCTCCGTGCTGACTTCATATACCCAAGGTTGCGGGTTCAAACCCGGCGGAGGACGATGGATTTTTAGCGGACGTAAAAATCCTTAGCATGGCTTCCTTCGGTAAGGAAGTAAAGCATTTGGTCCCATGTCGTAGATTTACGGCACGTAAAAGAATCTAAGCCTGATAGAGAGGCCTCTGAGCAAAACTAAGCGGCCTTTCACGCCCAGTATAGAATGGGACGCTGAGAACTACAGCAGTTAAAGAGCGTCCATAAATAACACGCCATTTCATTTCTTTTCATTTACCTGCTCCTTATTTTAGGAGATAGACAGCACTTCACACCCTGAAAGTAATAAGGTCGAAATTACCGTGCTTGTCGGTCTTTGTGTAACCATACAAATCTAGCTGCTCTTCATTGGAAAATGGAGCTTAGCAGAAATAGTTACCTCCATTCCAAAAGCATGCGCTTAATACCTCCTGTTACAGTGCATGTTATATCAATAGGATAACTGTCATACGTTCTACAACGTAAATTATATGAATGAAGGCTAAATGAATGGCTTAAGCTACAAAAAGGGGTCCACAACAGTTATAGAGAGATCAGAAGCGGAGAGAGAGACGTGTGATTCTATACCTACAAGTTTTAAGGGAGCAACCGGGCCCAATGATTGTAGCTCAACTGGTTAATTTCATGTTCTCTTATCACCTCCAGCATGTCAGCGGTTTGACTCCCATAGTCTGTGTGTGCTTATTTTTCTTCTTTATGTATTATCCATCAGGGTGCAAAGTTAGTTCTGTGTTTGTCACTCTAATAATTTTAGGTGTAAACAAAAGGGTATATGAATAAGAACAAACGACAATTCATTTTACGTGTTCTTCAGTCTTCGATCCTTAATTTTGTTTATAATTAATTTTCAAGTGTATTTAGGTTTTGAGCACTCATCTTCTTCTAGATTCACCAGTACTTAGTATTAGTGGATAGCGAAATTAATCAGCATTAATGTTTCTGATTCTTTACTTCCAGAATTAGCAATTGACTCGCCAATCCTTTTCTGAAGTTTGTAAAACCAGCATTTTGTAAATGTAAGTCCTAGTTGAACTCAAAATTAACAGAAGGTTAAGCTTAATTCATGCTTTAGAATTACACGTTAAAAACTAAAGAATTCCTTTGGCTGGCCCCATGGCTCAGTAGGTCCGAATTGCTTTGTTAGAGATTCCGGGTTCGATTACCGATTTGGGTTTGGGTATTTTTCTCCTGCCCAGATTATTCCTTGTACTCCCCAGAGTCTGGAAGTATGAACGAGAGTGTGAAGTGTGTGTGATCTAACGAATAAAATTAAAGAAACTAGAAAACACAACGACAACAAGCAGTACAGGAGTTAACACCATTGCCAATAGGCAATATGTTCCACAGGGAAATGCCGCCGTTAGGTCCATGTAGTTAAGGGTGAGGCATAAAGTTATGTAGAAGTAATAATAATAAAAATAAAACAAGAGAATTAATTCCATAAAGGATAGGAGTACTGGTAAAGTTTTGGCAAACGACGGCTGTGAAGAGTCGGGATACCAGAGTTATCGTCGGAAGTGAAGTTAAGATTCGCTCATCTATTTTAAACTATTTTCCAAGGCGTTCTTGTCTAACAGCTGTCATCTTAGAGCTCAGCTAATAGAAAATGAAGGCGATGGAGGGAGGGAAAAGCTGAACGTGACCTAGTCACAGACAAGAGAATACCAGCGTTTTAGAAACTGAACAATTCGTGGCTAAGATGAATGAATATGTCTGAGAGACCAAAGCACGTCATTGCGGTTACAGATCTTAGAACTCATTTTAGTACTCTTTTCTGTGCATAATAATGCATTAATAGCTGCTGAGGATAACTTTTAAATGGTGAGCTTGCCACATGGAATCAAATTTCTGTGATACATCAGGTGGATGGCATTTGGTTTCCCATACTCGAATCTTCATAAATGTTAGCATACTTCGGAAAATACGTTATCTATGACAAATGTAAGTGTACTCTCCTCGCTCCCTTTCCGATAACTTGTGTTTTTAATTAGTAACACAAGAAGGCTACACGTGACCATCCATTCTATTAAAACACATGGACGTTAAATTCTAAAGTTTCTTTCAGTATTATATATTTTATTTTAACTCTCTGTTGTTATTTTCTCAGCATATTACACATGAGAGCAAAATGAAAATTAAATAATGACATTAAAATTAATCGAACTCGTGGAAAGTTGTGTGGATTTGTTTCGATTAAACTTTATGCACAAAGCTTAAAATATAATACAGTAATCAATCGTACTCTGGGCACGTGCGCAAAGTAGTCAGCGAGCGGCGCCGAGGTGAAGGCACAGAATAGAGAGCATACAGAAAGGAAGCTCGACTGTAATCCGTGCTCCAAAAGTCAGTGCGCATGTGCGAATTCTACCATATTGGGACCGAGTAAACAGCTGTGTATTTGAAGTTACACGCTTCGTAATATACATTTTGTTAATGCTATTAATTGTGTATTTTAGCTACTTGACTTATATTCTACTCAACGGCTATATTATACACTGTACAAGTTAGAAATTTGTTGATTCTTCAAGCTTTACTGCTCTTGTAATGAGTAGTAATAAGAGAAAAGGGGCCAATGGTGACGCAAAATAATCCAAATACAATTAATAAGGTAAATAAACATTGAATGTCTCCTGTAAAGTTAGTAATGTGGTTTCTCATATGTTTGCATCAAGCTTCAGCTTTGCGGTTACTTTTTTTTCTTTTTTTGTTGTTGTATAATAGGACTGATTCATTCTGTCTAATCATATTTACTGCCCATTCAGATTCAAAGTCTTAAGTTTCTTTATTATTTTATTAAATAAAACTTGGCAGCCCATTGAATCACTTGGCTATTTATCCTACCTACATATTTTTCTAACCATAATTTCATGTTGCTATGGTTTGTTTAGTAGATATGTACAATAAACAAAACAGTCTTAAAAATCTAATGTGTTCACATGACTTTCTTTTGCTGTTCCACAAACAAAATTTTCTTACAAAATATTATCATTTGATCTACATCATGCCAATCAAGATAAAAATTACCAGAATTGTATTATTACTTGCTTCTTTGTAAGTAGAAGAGAAATAAGAGAATACACAGACTAAAGCGCTACTCAAATCTTTCAAAAGCCGGTCGCTATGTGAAACAATTGCAATTCGATTCTCTTTGTTTACTAGGACTTTGTTTACTGACTTCCTGTTTGAGAAAATTTTATCTTAAACTGAAACCAACAACTAGGAATATTTCTAAAACGGTCAAAAAAAGTACATGATATAAATTGTGTGTTTTAATTTCTCTAGCTAATATATAAAATGTACATAGTAAATAGAGAAGATGTTGTATTCTACTAAAAATTCGATGTCATGATTTCACCAGAAATGTATGTTTTGAGGTACCAAGTCCGAAAAGGCAGTTTCAGAAACACTTCCGGGCATGTGTGTGTCTGTCTTGAGGACTGCATAGCTCAAAAACGAAAAGGCCATTAAATATCACACTTGTTATTTAGGTTTAGTATCTTCCAAGAATACGACACGAGGATCGTCAAAATCCCCTCCCCCCAACTGCCCTTTACATGGAACATTTTTCAATTTTGAATTTCTCAAAAATGTTTCTAGCGATCTTAGTAAAATAGCGTATATTTTATTCTATAAAATAAAATGTACATCTTGAGTTTTCTGGAAATAGCATCTGAAGAGCTCTTTATTCTGGTTGGGGTTTGCAGAATTTTACATAACTGATAAATCCTAAGAGGTAGACAGAAGCTTACTACTTAAAAATTTAATCTTATTAAAACACATAATTTATGTCACATACATTTTTATGTAGAGCTAACGGTTTCTGAAATATTCCTTGTTATTGGTTTCAATTTTAAACTAATTGACTTTTCTCCTACGGGACCATAAAAGCGAACCAAACATTGTTTCACATAACGACCAGTTTTTAAAAGATTTAACCATCACTTTGGCCTAATATAATCCCTTATTTACCTTCTACTTAAAAGGAAGCAAGTAATAAGATAATTTCTGATAATGTTTATTTTAATTAGTATGGTACAGAAGAAAGAATAATATTTTTTAAGAAACATTTGTTAGTGGAACAGCTAGAGAAATTTATGTGATTGGAGCATATCAGATCTCTTACGGTTTACCAGTTATACAAAAGTTAATATAAAGTCATCTAGAATAAAGAGGTCTTCAGAGGCTATTCTCAGAAAATTCAAGTTGTACATTTCGTTTGTCATAAAAATATCTTAAACATATGACATTTTAATCAAAACCGTAAGAGATAGATAAAATCTTACAACAAAGAAAATGTAGATCCTGTTAAAGCCCACAATTTGTCGCGTACATTTTTATGGGGTTAACCATTTTCGAAATACCCCCTGTTATTGATTAAAAACTTTTCAAATACTTACACATTTTCTTTCTTGGAAATTACCATTCAGATTTTTTTTCTTTTCTTTTTCCAAGTTCTTGCAAATAGAATGGGACTACAAAGTATCTCACGCTGCTGGCGTTTACACCTATAACGAAATGCGCAATTAAAATGTACATCTATTATCAAATAAGCAGCCTATAATAGTTTGTAGGAGAGCAAGCAGAGAAGGTTATGTGTATGACACACATGAGATTGTTATTACATATGCTTGTTCATGCTTTTTTTTATTTTAAACGTTTAAATCTGCATAAAACGGTATGCAATAAACAGATTTCGCTTTGCGTATAGCGTTGTGTTTGGCTTCTTGCACATCAAAGGAACCGCCCTCGAGTTTCCTTTCTGTATACTGTCTACTCTGTAGTGAAAGTATGCCAGCCCCTTTACATAGCTCCCTAGGTTGTTGCAGCTGTCTTCCGGCCCTTTAGAACAAGTAGCCGGCGCGATAATGATATTTATATCAAATGGTCCGCGTAACAATCACCTTGTGTGCTCTTCACATTTATGGAAACTTCCTCGGCGGCGGATTTCAGAAAAGCCGCCTCTTTTGTTAAAATTCTGCCAATGTTGAGGGGAGCTGTTAGCGCCAACCTCCCCAGCCTCATTTTCACCCGTCATCCTGCAAACTCCACATTCCCGTCAGTACGTGGTTAAATTCTAGCAAGAATGGGAACACGTCTAAACACACCGTCGGGCTGCCCTCAACCTGCGAACTGCTCGTCAAGCGGGATTAAATTCAATCTCATTGTCAGCTGAGTGCAGTTGGCAGCCGACGGAGCGATAAAAGTTGTTTGGAAATAATGTGGAGTTGCCATTTTGTTTCAAAAATATAACAATGCAATATACCTACTAAAATGACCACTATGTCATCCTTATTGTTGTTACTAAAGCGGTAATCTGTTCATATACGCTCGGCTTGGATCACGATTCTTTCACGCATCTTCAGGCTCTCTCCATTCTGTAGCTGATTCCCATTTATAACTTCTATTTACGGATTAAAACACTCATTTGAGTAATCTTCGGATATGTAGATGTCACAAATTTCATAAAAGTAAGCTTAGATGTATTAAAATGCGAACAATAGACCTGTTATTGGAATGAACCTAGTTGTTTTTGTCAACGGTCTTCTCTTGTACGAACAGAAAGATGTATTTACATTGTAAACATGCGGTGAGCGTCAAAGCTATAACTTGAGAGACCTCGATAGTTAGCACTGATGTTTTAAAATGAATTGTAAAGGCACTGGTGGACAGTAAGGTACTGGAAAACACAGGGAATTTATTTTCTTAAAGTTCAACCAAATTGTTTTACTAACCCAATATCATTACGGATATTTTGTGTTTGAGAGTTTTCTTCAAAACGTTCTTTATTTCCTATCATTAAAAATGTTTGACACCAAGCTATTTCCTTTTCACAGTACCAGATAAACTCTAAGGAAAGTACACCACCTATATTCTGTCGCTGTTTACCAGTAGATGTCAATACAATTGTTAGTTTTCGTTTGAATGGGGATTCTTGGTTTCATTCATTTAAAGGCCAGTTGTTAAAATTAATAGGAATAGAATACTTGTAGTTATTCAAATTTTTATATTTGATCAGATTAAAATATAGTGCTCATATATACAGGTTATTAGAGGTATAAATGGAGATATTTGTATTGCTAATGGAGAACGTTACGTCATTTTCGGAATTAAAATTTTACTTCTTAAGATTAATGTGTTTTAAAGTTTGTTAGTAACTCCAAGTAGATGTAGCACATACAGGATATGTTTATTTTCCCTGAGATGGCGATTGGGAAGGCGTAATCTTGAGTGGGCATATCTTGCTGTAATGAGTGTTGTATCGGAACTGAATTTGAACGTTTTCTGCAACGCCTATAACTCCACACTATCTAGATCAAAATATTTAGGGGTGAAGACGAGTAAACAAAACGGATAGTCTATACTGACGCGCATTTTGTAGTTAAGATCATGTAAAACACACCAGGTAGTAAATTATATGATTGGTTTATGGGAAGACTGTTAGACGAAGAGAAAACAACTAACACTCCGAAGTGAATACACATTAGGGTACCATTTATCACATTATCTGTATATACCCTTACCATTCTAAAGAAACTGACATTTAATCAGGTTGGTCTCGTACCGCATAAGTGCTGTTGTCTCAAACTGTACCTTGCATTACTGAACTTATTGTGTATAGTTTGTTTTATCTTTTATTCGGCGCTGCCGATTGGTCGCCAGTGGATATATTGCATTCCACCCCAGTATTCAATATCGACATTTCACCGTAAGCGCAATACTTTGAAGGGGCCTGAATGCCCAAAACTTTTAAAATAAAATATGTATGTGTATGTCAGAGAGAGAAAGAGGGAGAGAGAGAGAGAGAGAGAGAGAGAGAGAGAGAGAAAAATTTAGCTCAAAAACGAGAAGTCGAATAAGTACCATACCTGGTAATCTCTAAAGATGGTTTTCAACAAAATATCCTCACTCCAAAGAATATCGAAAATAATTATTTTTTCCAAACGTTATTTAATTATCTTGAATAAAATAGATGACGTGTCTACCCCACATTCAAAAAGTCTCGAGTTCCAATCTCGGTTAGGGTGAATTGCCCTGATAGTTAGTTACCACTAAGAAGACAAATGTTGAGTAACTTTAAACTCCGTGTACACCGAGCACATTTAAGCATCATTTCACTTAAAACTAAATAATTGCATTTAAGATGCTTACCTACATAAGAATTAAAATGTATATCTGAAAAAAATTGAAAAGTAGTCTGCTAATTAGGTTCATTCCAAAGGAGTTTTGGTAATTTTTTATCAACTGATAAACTAAGCCAGATGAAATATTACCACACAAAGACGAAATCTTTAAAATAAACAATTTATTTGTTTTTTTTAATTTTCTATTTATAAAGAATTATTATATCAGGGAGGATTACGGTTAGCATCTAGCATTCCACTTTTTATAATCTAATTATCAATGGGTTTTCTATAACTTATATGCCTACAAGCATGTGTAATATAACTAATTTTGCAAAAGTTTATTTAGCACAAAATATTTAAATAATTTTCACTTTCGTAAATTCAGGTATGTAGTAGTTATACAAAACGATAGTGTGTGAAAACGAGTTTTTTCTTTGTATTTTCTTTTAATATGTTGTATATTAGTCTTTAAGAAAGGTGTGTTCTCTGTCGGTGTTTACATGTGCTCTGCTTCCCTGATTTAGTTTCAATAATCATTTTTACTTTGTTGTACAGTTGTCAAGTGTGCTTAATTTTATTATTACTTACAGGTTGTGTGACATGGTTTTGTCTTCTGTTGCGTTAATAATAAAATGATTACCGTCCTATCCAATGTGCGCAGACTCCATATTGATGTGTAATGTCTTAGGCAAACCATCCATACCAGCATAAACATCATCTGCAGAGAAGACACATTTATGAAAACCCATCTTTAAAGTCTTTAATTATGTTCCGTAAAACTAACGGGACAAGAGTGTGCAATAAACCAATACTATAGTAAAACTTTCCGTGATAAGTAGAGACAGACAGACCGCCATCCTCCCTTCTCGTTTACACACAAGCCGTCTCATATACCAGAGCAGTTAGTACTTTTCGACCACGGCCTACAAGCCCGGCAGAAATTTTACTTCAAATGGACGCCGGCTGTGAAAGCCTAAGTACATATAATGGAAGTTGCTAACAATACAAATAGCTGCTAATAAAGTTGCAACTATATAAAACTCTATTTGAAAATAATTAAATAAATATACATATATATAAATGACTTATGGAAACAAATTAATATTAAAATGCTTCCATTAGTTTTGTTCCGCAACAAACTATATAGCCGTATGATAGTTTATGAAACGTCATCACTGATGTATTATAACGTTATTAATTACTCTGCTAAGGGCGTCTGCACATAATGCTTAACCAGTTTGAAAGGCCAAGCTAATTATATTAATTAAGTATACAACAAGAACAGAGAGGTTGTGTTAAGTTACAAACAAAGACTATTTTCCTTTATGATCTGCAAAAACAGCAACCAATACATTCTCAAGCTTTTGCGCTTTATAAATCATGTTTTTGGCCAATGATCTTATTCTTATGAATAAAGAGTATATTTAACCTTAATAAGATATGCATTACCCATTTTAAATAAGTAGGTACACAGTTCACGTTGCAGCCCCGCTATCAATGCACAATATATTGTAAATACAATAATTATGAGCATGTTTCTGTCAGTGGCGATTCGTGGTCAGTAATTTAGGTACACGGCTCCCTTTGTCATCGTTTTTCTTAGACTATAAAATATAGTCATCTCTAGTTATGCGCGATCTTATTTTGCGTTTTCACGTAAAGCGATTTTAAAAAATGCTGATTTTAAAAACTCGTTTTTTCATGTTTACCTTGAAATAGCCTATTTGACTATCACATTCAATTTACCGGTTTTTTTTGTTTTTTTTTTTTGTTTTTTTAAGTTTAACATCCCTTATCCTGGTTGGTCATAGCGGACGATGAATGAATGAAGTTGGTGAAATGATGCTTGTGCTTTAACCAATGTATCAGGTTCCCAATCAACATTGTTTTCTAGTTCTGTCAGGAATTCAAAGAATAAAATCAGGTTATCTCGTTGCTCTTGTACAGTGTTGACAAGACGTGAATTGAAGTTCCAATGTGTTGGAGCCGCTTTTGGTAACTTTATATTCATAAGAATATGCAAAGTTTCCGTTCTTTTAGTGGAATGAGTAAAGAAATTAGAGAGCCCTGATAGAGTTTGAAAAAAAAAAATCTGCACATAGCTGCTGTTGCAGAACCAAATTCAGAATGTGACAGTAGCAGTGAACAAATAATGCCTGTGGAAATGCCTCTTTTACTTTAGATTACCACATAATTGGCCAGACATTAGCGCCGCACCAGCGACTTATCTGAGCGACAAGTTTCTTACAAATATTACATTCTTTAACTGTTTTAAGTACATGGTTGTGGGTCAGCAGATCTGTCTGCACTGACGTCTGCAAAGCCCATGAACCTTTCTTTAACTTCCCCTGATTTGTCCACATAGCGTAAAACGGTAGAGAGTTGGGATTTGTTCACTATGTCTGAGCACTCATCTAGAAGAATAGCCATAAAATTAGCGGATGCAAATTTTTTTGCTATACAGTTAACCAAAACATCCCTAACAGCTTCGATTAAATTATTCTGAATGGATGACGAAGTGCTTCGGGAAACTGTAGCATTTTTTAAATGATCATTTAAAAGTTGATCATACGTACGGAGTAAATCCAAAGTTTCTATGTAATTACATCTATTAAAGGAACTTTCTGACTCGTCGGTCCACTAAAAGCTAATTCCTGCTTCCCTAAGTGACCAACAACATCAATGGGTCTATTCAATACTTTACTGTTCTTTTTTACCAAGGAACTTTCTGACTCGTCGGTCCTCTAAAAGCTAATTCTTGCTTCCCTAAGTGACCAGCAATATCAATGGGTCTATTCAATACTTCTCTGTTCTTTTTTACCATTTCATTATGTTTGAACTTTGTAATGATTTCTGAGCATTTAGCTGCAGGTCTATTCGCGAATAGCCAAAATTACAAAGAGTGAATGCACAAAATATGTGATTTTTTGGTTTTCTATGCTTACTTAATGAACCAATTAGAGAAACTATATTGTGGAATCCTTCTTGAGGCCATGTGGTACTGCTTTTGTTGTTACTAAAAAGAAGACATGACCAACAATAGTTTGTTTAATTTGAGGCAACCAGTTAATCATTTGTACCTGAAATAATTGCTAATGCAGAGATGTCTATTATATTCTCGTTTTCTGTGTTGACATTTTGCAATCAGACCTGGTAGTTTGCAGTGGGCCTGCCGTTGTTTTTTATTTTAAGTCTTTCAGAAAATTTAAAATTCGGAAATCCAGTCCTTAACACATGTTCTACTGCACAGTCACAAGAACCACTAGCTTCAGTAACACTTACATCGGTCGTTTTCACAAAAACTTACAAGCAAAACAACACTAATACAGACTAAAAACGGTTATCAATCGCAAAATTTATTGGTGCATTTTGACAGCTAACGATTAGCAACTCGCCTCTCTAGCGGAGAATTGGAAATGCGTGTCCATCGCTGCAATTTGCGATGGAGTAGATGCGCGCGCACACCATTGCTGGCCTTGCCTAGCTAGCAGAGAATATTGGGAGCACGGCTATTTTAATTTGCGGTGAGATAGATGTGCGCGCACAATTTAACAGCACAAACTTGCGATTATTTCGTATTAACATGCTGACATAAACAAATTCTAATTATTTTGCTTGTATATTGAGAGTCGTTTTGAACCCTCTCAAGTTTAGTACACCGGCGGTGTATGGGAGAATTCGCCACTGCTTTCTGTTTAGAATAGTGCACATCAAAGGGATTGTATATTATGGGTTATCGAATGCACGAAACTTGCAATATGTATACCGAATGTATATACAATAATACAAAAAATCTTTTGTTAGCAAAAAGGAATGACTATCTGGTTAATATCAACAGTTTAATAAAAGCCAGCAGAGGTCATATCTAGCTCTATATTGAATTTTATGTATATTTACTAGCTGGCAAATGCATAGCACATTACACTTGTTTGAAACATCCACTTAAGCCGCGGTTGTCTTCTTCTTCTTCTTCTTCTTTGGTAGTGTTTAACGCCCGCTTTAACTACTTGTGGCACCATAGGCGATGACACTGATGATACATGAATGAGGATGGTGCACCGGTGGAATACGATGGCCGCAGAAACCGGAAAACCCGGAGAAAACCCGTCCCTACGCCGCTTTGTCCATCACAAATCTCACAATGCGTTCGCTTGGGATCGAACCCGAGCCTTCTAGGTCGCGGTTGTGACGAACTTAACGTAAGTTGAGTGAAATTTTAATGAAAACTAAGCGCAATCATTATGTAAGCTTAGAAACTGGGAGCTATGTACTATTATAGAACTATTTATAATGGATCATATAAAAATCTGATTTTTCCATTCACATGACTTTGTCTACATCTCTGCAACAAATTATTGTTAAAAAGCTTTTACTTCACGCTAATCGAGAAAAAAAAAATTAGCAGAAATAGTCTTATTACTTGCTTCCTTGCAAGTAGAAGGGAAATAAGGGAGTAGCATAGGTTAAGGTGATAGTCAAAAACTTATTGCTATGTGATTGAAATGCCTTTGTTTGTATGGCCAGGAGTTAACAAAATCCCGTATGAGAAATGCTGTTTTTAGAGCTGAAAACAATAGCAAGGAATATCTAAAAAACAATTCGTTCCATGAAAAAAAAAAAAAAGTATATATCATAAATTGTGTGTTTTAACGAGCTCTACATCTGCTGTTAAGTAAGCTTTGTTTATCTCTTACGGTTTACTAGTTAGGAAAAATTCCACAAAATTCATCTAGAATAAAGATGTTTTTAGAAGATTTTCCCAGAAAGGTCAAAATATAAATTTTATTTGTCATGGAAATATGTTTAATATGCGAGAGTTTAAGGAAAATCATTAGAGCCATTTTTTGAGAAAATCAACATTTTTGAAAAATGTTCCATGTAAAGGGTAGTTGGGGGGATTTTCTTGAAAATCTTCGTGTCGCATCTTTTGAAGATACTGAGCTTAAATACCAAGTTTGGTATTTAGCCGAGTTTTCGTTTTTTAGCCATGCTGTCCCCCCTCCACACACATGCACACACAAGGACCTTTTTCCAAAAATGCTTCTTTTATTCAGGGGAGTCGAAACATGTATTTCTGGAGAAATCTCTGTATCGAATTTTGGGTGCATTACAATACCTTCTCACTATGCATATAGTACATGCAGAGTAATAAGCATTACATAAACAAAATTAGGAGCATTAGCTTTCATCTTTGACCAGGTCAAACGTAAGATACTAACCAATCACAGAGCGATTACCATCTAAAGATAATTCTGCCATATCTTATTAGATTTTTCGACGTATATGTTGACGCCCTATTACTTTTCTGTGCAAGTCCATAGACCAGGCAGGACTTTTTGGGATGTCCATAAAAATCGTAGCAAAACGAATTGATACTAGGTATACCTTTTTACTTTCTCTCCACGTACTATGTACATAGTGTATAGAGAAGGTATTGTAATGCACCCAAAAATTCGATACTGAGATTTCCCCTGAATACATGCTTAGGATCCCCTGAATCCCCCCCCCCAAAAAAAGCATTTACAGAAAAGGTATGTGTGTTTGTCTGTCTATCTGTGTGGACAGCATAACTAAAAAACGAAATGACGGTTAAATACCAAACTAGTATTTAAGTATGGCATCTTCTAAGGATGCGAGAAAATCCCCCTACTTCTAATTACCCTTTATATGGGAAACATTTTGAAAATTTTATTTTTCTTACAAATGGCTCTAACGATTTTGTTTAAAATATCATATATTAAAGTCATTTCCATCACAAATAAAATGTGTATCTTGAATTTTATGGAAATAGCTTCTGAAGAACTGTTTATTCTGGATGAATTGTGGCGAATTTCGCATAACTAGTAAATCTTAAGAGATAGACAAAAACTTGCCACACAAAAATGTAGATCTCGCTTTTAAAATATTTGACTATCACTTTAGTATAGCGCATTCCTTTAGTTCCCTTCTACATAAAAGGAACTTAGTAATAAGAATATTCTGCCAATGTTTATCTCGATTAGCATTGTGTAGAAAGAAGAATACTCTTTCGTAAGAAGTTTGTCATGTGAGTGTAACACATCAGCTTTTTTTGCAAGTTAAACATTCTATAAGCTGGTACATTCCGGCGCACGGAAACGTGGCGATGAGAAACAGCTGTTTAGGTTGGTAAATGAATGACACCACTCCTGTTTATACCTGTCAGCTGTAGCAAGGCGTGATTGCTAACGTGAAATCTCACGTTTGCGATGGCGGAGGCGAACCAGAGGTCCAGCCAGATAGAGATAGATTTATTGAAACATATGATTCAGAATGTGTCTTATTTTAAATTGATAATATTATCACCGGTTGTTACGAAAAGGAGCAAATCCTTTTTACTTCTCTACACGTATTATGTACTTAGTGTATAGAGAAGGTATTGTGATGCACCCAAAAATTCGATACCGAGATTTCACTGGAAATACATGCTTTGGGACCTCCTGAAAAAAAAAAAAAAAAAAAAAATATGCATTTCTGGAAAAAGGCGCGCGCGTGTGTGTGTATGTCTGTGGGCAACATAGCTCAAAAACGAAAAGACCGTTAAATACCAAACTTGGTATTTACATTTGGTATCTTACATGGATGTGACACGAAGATTTTCAAGAAAATACCCCCTTTACATGAAACTTTTATCGAAAGTTTTTATTTTCTCAAAAATGATTCTAACGATTTTGATTAAAATATCGTATATTTAAGATATTTACCTGACAAATAATATGTATATCTTGAATTTTCTGGGGATAGTCTCCGAAGACTACTTTATTCTGGATGAATTTTACGGAATTTTGCATAACTGTTAAACCGCAGAGATACACAAAAACGTACCACATAAAAATGTAAAGCACATTAAAACATACAACTTATGTTAAATACATTTTTTTCGTGGAGTTGATCATTTTTGAAATATTCCTTGGTGTTCAGCTTTAAAAAACACACTTTTCTCATACTGGAATTTGTCAACTCGTGTCCATACAAAGGAACTTCAGTCACATAGGAACCAGCTTTTAACTATTACTTTAACCTATGGTACTTCCCTATTTCTCTTCTACTTAAAAGGAAGCAAGCAATAGGACTATTTCTGATAATTTTTCACTGGATTAGTATGAAGTAAATAGAAGCATTAGCTTCTTAACAACAATTTGTTACAGAGATGTAGAGAAAGTCATGTGAATGGAACATATCAGATTTTTGAGTAATGAAAAATGTTAACATTTGTATACCTTTTGGGGGTAGGAACGAGGGAAACAAATTAATGGGTTTTATCATCTGCGCATTAAAAACTTCACATTACACATTTATTTACAATCGTACAAAATAAGAACGCTGTCGCTGTTAATTAAAGTTGAATATACAAAATATACCGAGCAACAAAAGCATCCCTAAGGCGTGTTTTCATTAAGTAGACAAACATAAAACATGATCATGGAACTAAAGTGATCTAATGTTCCAACAACCAATTCAGACCCTCCCTTCCTTATAACAGTATCCATTCTGCCAGAAGGTGGAGTTGACAGTCGTTCCACTCCTGTTAAATTGTTTCTTTGCCTCTCCCCTTACAATACTCTTCTTGGTCACGCTCTTTGTTCATAGGTCATTGCTTGTATATCGGACTTGAATACAATCCAATTGGATATTGGCAAACTCAGGACTTGTGTGGAACACACATGGTGAAAAAGTTCCACCAACATTAAATTAACACACGAAAAGACACTAAAGCATCGATACATTTCCGTTCATCGGACTGTACATTTTGTTGATAGCCGCTTTGCAATTTCCATTTTAAATCGCTTGCTTAAGTTCTCTTGCGATTGTCTAATGCTATTGTTTACATTTTACGATGAGAATGACTATATTTGTATTAAGTTTTACGTTGTTATGACTCAATTCTCTTATGAATGGCCTCTTAGTGCACCTATCGTGAATGCCAGTTAAAAAGTTATTTAATTTGATATACACCTCCAGTTACTACAAATATTATTAATCCTAATATTTCTGGTGGAGGAAAGGTAAATGAACTATTAGTTGCTGTAGTTGCAACAGAACAGATCGGAATAATTCAGGCGGTAACGTCTATGGCCCGCGTTCGGGAGGTCCTCATTTCAAATCCCAGGGGCAACCAATATGACTGATTGTTTTTTCTAACTTTTCCTCACCAGTTGGATATTTAATATCACAACCCAACGTTCCAGTTTCAGTCTAAAACAACAATGAAACTGAAAAATAGTTGAGTAATTGTGATTACGCTGCCATCTATTCAGAGATATTGAAAGCGACTAACCGGACGGTATCCAACGTCATCAGCTTGCCACGGAGTAAGGTATGAAACCTGGCTGGCTGGCTGAGTGCAGGTGGACAGCAAGACTCGATGACACTCTTGCACCATCTGCTTGGCGCAAAGCCAAAGTGATATGGGCCCAGGGAAAAGCATCAATCCCATCCCATAATGTTATTATAATAAGGTATTTTACGAAATTCGGAAAATCTACAGTAGGTAAGTTATCGTGTTGAAATTTATTCCAGTATGTTATTTTGCCTTGTTTAAAAAATTCTAGCTTGCATGGTGATTTGAACATTCATTTTTTACTGTGAAAATTAAGTTATCTTGGCTAACAAATCTCATATGAAGAAGAAAAAATCATTAAATCTAACATAGCAATCGCAATGTTACAGACCTTTTTTAACCAATTGTTGTGCAGAAACATACACGCAGTGAATTAAGAAAACATTGGCCATATCTATATTATGCTGCAGTAGTGAAGCTGGATAATATCTAGTGTAGATAAATAAAATTGACTGAGCGGAAATGAAATTTGAAACCTAGGTGGGCTACTCGAGAGTATATATGTAAAAGGAATTCTGAGATAATAAAAGAATTACAAACTGAACTAATCAAGATGACATAAAACAAAACAGGAGAAACTGAGAATCTCATATAAGAAAAATGAGTTGAACAAGAATTCCACGTCAAGTATTGAAGGACCATCAGCAGGAAAGAGAGATTTGGGCAGATCCTTCAACCTTTGGATTGAGAGCGTAAACGGACCACCTGTCAAATTGCAAAGAAAACGAAATGCGTTAACTGTTTTGATAAAATCGCCCCATACAATGCATTATTAAAACCATTTAATCACATCCGGTTTTATAGTAAATAACGGTTAAAAGGAAATGTATCACGTTAGATTGCCTATATTACTCACAAATTGTTTTAGAAAACTTTTACTTTTTTACTCTACAAAGTTATGGATTTTTCAAAATTTGGTAACTTATTTCTCAAAATTGAAACATTATTTTAAAAACATATTTGATCATTTTAGGTATTTTGAGAGGCAGTACAAGGATTTTTGAAAAAAATTAGAACTACTCCTCCTGTGGAGCATTTTGAGTATGAAAATAATATTTACACGAAAAAAAAATTTAATGCTGGGAATGCCTATTTAAGCATGCGTATTTCTATTCATAGCTTAATTAATTGGTAGTTTAATGAGCTAAGTAGAAAAAAAATTAAATATTTTCTAAATAGGTATTTACAATTTATTTTGACTTATTACCAAAGAAACTGAATTTTCCTTTTCACAATGAATTATTTTAAGTACTATTTAACATGTTACGGTCATGCTACTAATTTGAGCAAATGTCATGATGCAGCGACATATAATAGCAAACAAACAATTACCACTTCAAAATATTCCATTTTCATCACATTAAGTGAACTTTTCTATAGCGCCATTTCTTAACTTCCCATAATGCTCCAAAGTGCTGCAAGAAGTGAAATGTAAATTTCGTTTTTATCTAAAGCAGAAATGAAACCACCTGTCTGTTGAAAATTCACAAAGATAAATACGAAACACAACAGTAAACCTCACAGGCGAAAAAAAAATCCTTAGGTATGCTGGGTATTCTACCACAGTTGTAGCATGGTCTCGACGGTACATATGTTTTAAAAGCCAGTGATATCCTGCCACATAATACATCATGCGTGAGGCAGTGGCAGTAAACTTCGAATATTTATGTTTTGTATCTCGAGGCAGTCTCAAGATATTTATACTTTCATTTTTCAACGCATTTCGGACATTCTTTACAGGTGGCAGACGGTTAAATTCATCAGCACCTAGAAAACAAGATAAAAGACTAAAAGGAGTGCATTCTATATCTAAAGTCAATAATGATGCCCTCTAAACTCACGTATGTTAGAAATTGAGTTAATTCAAAATTGTATCTTATATATTGAGTATCAGACACACGGCCCAGTACATCAGAGTGGCACATGTTGAGCGATATCCTTTAGTATAACAAAACATTAAAAAAATAACTGTGATGTGTTTCATTCATATGACTTTCTCTACATCTCTGCTACAAATTATTATTAAAAAGCTTATGCTTCTATTTACTTAAAGCTAATCGAGAAAAAATAGCAGAAATAGTCTTATTACTTGCTTCCTTGTAAGTAGAAGCGAAATACGGGAGTACCATACGTTAAAGTGATAATCAAAAGTTGGTTGATATGTGACTGAAGTTCCTTTGTTTGTATGGACAGGAGTTGACAAATTCCTGTATGAGATAATATAAGATTTTCAAAGCTGAAGCCAAAGACAAGAGATATCTAAAAAACGATCAACTCTACGAAAAATGTACATAACATAAATTGTGTGTTTTAATGTGCTCTAAATTTTTTGTCTGTTAAGTTTTTGTCCATCTCTTAACGTTTAGCAGTTATGCAAACTTCCGTAAAAATTCATCCAGCATAAAGTAGTCTTCAGAGGCTATTCCCAGAAAATTCAAGATATACATTTTATTTGTCAGATAAATGTCTTTAATATGCGATATTTTAATCAAAACCGTTACAGCCATTTTTGAGAAAATAAACATTTTCAAAAAAAGTTCCATGTAAAGGGTGTTGGGGGGAGTTTCCTGAAAATCTTCGTGTCGCATCCTTGGAAGATACCAAACTTAGATACTAAGTTTGGTATTTAACCGTCTTTTCGTTTTTGAGCTATGCTGTCCACACACAGACCTTTCTCCAAAAATTCCTTTGTTGGATTCAGGGGCACCCAAAACATATTTCCGGAGAAATCTCGGTATCGAATTTTCTGGTGCATTACAATACCTTCTCTATACACTATGTACATATTACGTATAGAGAAAGTAAAAGACTACTCCATATATGCATGTACATTTATAAATAACAACCCGTAGACAGCAAAAATAAATAGCTAAACTTCGATAAATGCAAACAACAATGAAAAATCGAAAACAAAAGCAAATGTAAAACCATTTTGATACAAAAAGCAGAGGAGAAAAACAAGTCTTTAAAATGAAATAGGTACATTTATATCGGACAAAAATAATGTTTCTATCGCTTGGCACAATTTTATGTCCCGTCTCTTCGACGATCGTATACACAGTTCTCACTGTTTTGGCGGCCTCTCTAATACAATTGTACTTTCTGAAGGCTTTGTCACAACTGCTCTTCGGTTTTTTGTTGTTTCTTTTTTTAACCGTGGAGAGGAAAAATGTATTATTACGCATTCGACCCCCAGCCTAGTTGCAATGGCTGGGAGGATATGTGGGGCTCTCTGCGGCACACCCACTAAAAAAAATCCCTCCACATTATAACAGTAGATTGTTGAGATGATTGTGCTGAGAAGCTTAGCGCGGTCCTGCATAGCACCCGTGTGAGTAAGTGAAAGGTAGGATGCTGCTGCACGTTATGCGTGAGCTGGTGAAGGGTCTGTCTGCCATGGAACCTGACTGCAGCCTAGGGAATGAAGGGGTAATAGAGAGGAATTAGAAGGTGGAAATTGAGAAGCCAAATGGGCGTAGAAACCTTGCTGTATCTTTCTGTTGCGGTAGTGTTCAACAAAACTCCCAGTCGTCTTCCAGCTGGTTGACTCTCGAAGATCCGCTGGCCGTGCGTGCCCCTCAGGAGGAGGAGCGGTGTTGAGCTAGGCTTCTGGTTTGGAACAGCGCAGGAGAGTAAACAGCTTGCTGCAGAGAACCTGCCTCAGCTGCTGCGTGAGGCCATCGATCCTGGTGGACAGGTTGGCGACTGTGATCTAGTGACTGCTTGCATATCCTGCAGCTTCTGTGTGAGGATACTGCACGTCTCTTCCAGGGCAGCTAGACGAGCGCCGACGTTCAGGATCTCCACGTGGATGTTCTAAATGGCGTCTCGCGTCACTGCGTCTGCTGAGGGTGCAGATGGTGTGGCCTCGGCGATTGTAGTCTGCGGTGGTGTTGTTCGGGCAGAAGGTGACGATGAAAATCTGCTCCTTGGGTAGAGAGGGCACTGGGCTTGCACGGTGAAATGTCCTGTGCCACGGCGATGAGCAGACGTCGACTGTGTGCCCGAAGACACAGCAGCGTCGGCAGGGTCGGTGGCGTTCCTGTCGGCTAGCCCCGACGACTAGGAGTCGCCCTAATAAGGGCAACCCTGACGCCAAGGCAGCTTCCAAGTCAGCCTGGTCCTGCAGCTCCAGACGTACCAACGGCTTTGGCCCCGGTCGCTGTATATGCGGGTAGCCCTCAAACAAGAAGACCACCGCGACTGCAGGCGGTGAGCAGATGCCGGGTGGAAAGGTCCCGAGCGAACCCCTGTACCAAAGTACTGAACCGGGACTCGGCGGAGATGATGATGGTGATGCCGGCAACTGTGGTTGCAGTTGCGGAGAAGCTGCGCTGGTGGCTGGCGGCGAAGCGAGGCTTGTCTCAGCCAGCGGAGACGTGTTTACTTCCTCGGCGGCTGCCGGGGGAGTAGCGATGACTGCTGCGGAAGCAGCGGTGGGTCATTCAGTTAAACATTTCCGAGATATTTTTTTGTTATTGGTTTCAGTTCTAAAACACTTTTAAACGTTTCTCATACGGGAATTTGTCAATTCCTGGCAATGAAAAGAAACGGATTTCGTCATCTTGGCAACGAACTTTTCAAAGATTTGACTGTTGTTTTAGACTAGCGTGTTCCATTATTTCGTTTCTGCTTACAAGAAAACACTTCTGCTTATGTTTATCTGCAATAGCATGAAGTAGACAGAAGAATTAGCTTTTTAACAATAATTTTTTGCAGATATGCAGAGAAAGTCATGTGAATGGAGCACATCATATGTTTAGAAAAATGTGCATGTATATGTGTGTGTTGTTGGTGTGTCTGTGGACACATAACTAAAAAAAACCAAAAGTCCGTTAAATACCAAACTTGGTATTTAAGTTTAGTATCTTCCAAGGATGCAACACAAAGATTTTATCCCCCACTCCAAACTGACCTTTACATGGAACATTTTTCAAGATTTTCGATGTAATAAAAAAAAAGGCTAACGATTTTGATTCAAATGCCGTATTTAAGATATTTCCATGGGAGATATAATAGTTATGTTGAATATTTTGGGAATAGCTTCTGAAATCCTCTTCATTCGTACTTACTTTTGCATAACTGCAATAGTAAGGGATAGACAAAAAAATTACTGAACGAAAATATAGATCTCATTAAAACTCATAGTTTGTCATATTTTGTTTTGTAGGGCTAACCATTTCCGAGTGTTCCCAGTTATGGATTTCATAACTTTTTTTTCAAATGGGTAGTCCTATCCCTTTCAGTCTCTCTTTTGTTTTACTCCTTACCTTGGAAATATAACCTAATTTCAATAACAAAAGCGTATTGGCAGCTTTTAAAATATTTGACCGTCCAATTAGCTTGGTTTATTCCCTTATTTCTCTTCTAATTATAAGAAACTAAATAATAAGACCATTTCCTGGTAATGTTCATCTTGATTAGCATGTTTTAGATAAATGAATACTGCTTTGTAAGACTAGTTCATTTGTCGAATAGGTGAAGAAAGTCATGTGAATGGAACAGATTTTTTTGCTTGGAGATAGAAAATTTGGGTATAACACACGATATGTGCTTTATGTATACTATAAGCTGAATCGTATGCTCAAGCTTTATTCAATTTATTTATTTTCGTGTGTAAATAAATATTTTATTTTTACTCGCGCACTTATACTCGTTCAGTAATGACCACCACCACAGGCTGTTGCGAAATGGATAGAAGCTGTTGTTAGAAGTTATTAAAAAGAACCAAATTACTAATATTTATACTATAACGAGGTAACATTATTGGTCATTAAGCATTTCCTCAGGTTTTATGCGCTTCATCTCTTATTGGAGACATTTTTTTTTTTTTTACTCTCGCAAAACATTTTCTCTTGCCCTTGTGCTCCATGTTTGCCGTCGGCACACAAGTGCGCTAGTAAAAACGTATTTGCATTTCATGTTTGCTAATGCCATCAGTCTAAGCAGCAGCTGAAGCTACAACGTTCATTGAACAAGCAAACTCGCGCATCTAGTCTAGAGTTCTCGAGTTAAATGACGAACTCACTGAGTTAAATTAATTTTCTGTTTAATTCATTGTGGCTTAACTACAGGCGATCATATTGCGACATAAACATTAGAGAACGGTACAATAATATTAAAACATTCTGCATCGTCAATAAATGCAACAATATTACAGTTCTTTATATACTCACAAATTAATTCATACACATCAGCTACTAAAGCAACAGGAGTGGCTGTATGTATAAATAAGATTATATAAAACAATTAGCATTTAAACACACTAAAACAATATATAAAGCAATTATACGCCCATACAAGAGCATATACACTAAAACAAAAATTTTTGATGTGTTCCATTCACATGACTCTCTACAGGTCTGCAATCAAATATTAAAAAGTTTATTCTTCTATTTACTAAATGCTAATCGAGAAAAAATTGACAGCAAGGGACCTATTACTTGCTTCCTTGTAAGTTGAAGGGAAATAATGGAGTACTATAGGCTAAATCCATAGTCAAATCATTTAAAAACTGGTTGCTATGTAATTGAAGTGCCTTTGTATTGACAGGAGTTGACAAATTCCCGTATGAGAAAAGTATAAGTATTTTATAGCTGAAACCAATGACAAGGAATATCTCAAAATCGGTCAATTTCACGAAAAAAATATACATAACATAAATTGTATGTGTTAATGAGTTCTACATTTTTGTGTGGTACGTTATTGTCTAGCTGTTGAGGTTTACCAGTTATTTATAATTCCACAAAATTCATCCAGAATAAACATGTCTTCAGAGGCTATTCCCAGAAAAGTGAAGATATACATTATATTTGTCACATAAATATCTTAAACATAAGAGATTTTAATGACAATCGTTAGAATCATTTTTAAGAAAATAAAAATTTTCAAAAACAAAATTGTTCCATGTAAAGGATATTTGAGGATAGAGGGTTTTTTTTTTTAAATCTTCGTGTCGCATCCTTAGAAGATACTAAACTTAAATATAACGTTTGGTATTTAACGGTCTTTTGAGCCATGATGTCCACCTACACACACACACACACACACATAAACACTTGGACCTTTTTCTGAAAATACTTTTTTAGATTCAGGTGGTCCCAGAATATGTATTTCCGGTGAAATCCGGTATAAAATACTTCCCCTATGTACATAGTACGTGTAGAGAAAGTAAAAAAAGAAAAAATCTGGTGTGTTCCACTAACACGATTTTCTCTAACTGTTAACTGTTCCATAAACAAACTTTTTTACAAAATGTTATTCTTTTATTTACGTCAAGCTTATCAAGACAATAATTAGCAGAATTGGTTTTATTACTTGTCTCTTTGCAAGTAAAAGCGAAAGAAGGGAACACACTAGGTTAAGGCGATAGATAGGTCTTTTAACAGCTGGTTGGTAACTGAAATAATTGGAATTCGGTTCTCTTTGCGTGCTCTTAGTAAACAAACGAGAGACGAAAAGAAAGATGTTTTTCGTTTGAAAAAGGTTTGAATACTCTAAAACTGTAACCAAAAACTCGGAATGTCTTGAAAACGGTTAACCCTACAAAAATTGTATAGGATATATACTGTGTTTTAACGAGGTCTACATGTAGTAAAGTTTTTGTTATCTCTTAGGTTTATTACTTACATAAAAGTTTTGCAAAAGTAATCTAGAATGAAGAGGTCTTGAGAAAGTATTTCCAGATAACTCGAGGTATTCATTCGTTTGTCATGATTATATCTAAAAACATTTCACATTTTAATTAAAATCGTTAGAGCCATTTTTCAGAAAAACAAAATTGTCGAAATGTATTCAATGTAAAGGGTAGTTATTGGCGGGGGATTTTCTTGAAAATCTTCGTGTTACATCCTTAGAGGTTACTGAATTTAAATACCAAGTTATAACGGATTTTCCAATCCCATATAGACAGGCAGACACAGTCACGGACATGTTTCTAAACTGCTTTTATTGGATTCAGGGGTTTCAAAACATGTATTTCATGTAAAACTACAGTATGGAATTTAGGCGGAATACAATGTCTTCATTATCCATTATGTGCATTGTACATACGGGCTAGAGAAAGAAACAACAATTAAAAGCAAATGAAATGAATATTCTGGAAAAATTGTACATAAATCAAGGGCATATAAAATTAGAAATAAAGAAATAAGAAGACCAGTGCCTCTACAGTCAAGTGGTCAGGTTCTGGCTTCTCACGCCAGATATCCCGGGTTTAACTCCCGGCTGGGGATGGAAGTTTTCTTCAACTAGAATCATTCCTTACTCCTCACAGAGTCTGGAAGTATGAATGTGGGAGCAAATGTGCCTGGATTTAATAGTATATAATTGAAAAATCTGATGTGTTCCATTCACATGACTTTCTCTACATGTCTGCAACAAATTATTCTATTTACTTCATCTAATCTTGAAAAAAAATAACAGAAATAGTCTTATTACTTGCTTCCTTGTTGGTAGAAGCGAAATAAGGGGGTACCATACGTTACACTGATAGTCAAAAGCTGGTTGCTATGTAACTGAAGTTTTTTGCTTGTATGGACACGAGTTCAAGAGAAAAGTATGTTTTTTACCAACTCCACAAAAAAGTGTATATAGCATATATTGTGTGTTTTAAGGTGCTCTACATTTGTTGTGTGGTAAATTTTTGTCCATCTCTTACGGTTTAGCAGTTATGCAAAATTGACCCAGAATAAAATAGTCTTCAGAGGCTATTCCCAGAAAATTCAAAATATACATTTTATTTTTCGGGTAAATATCTTGAATATAAGATATTTTAATCAAAAATCGTTAGATCAATTTTTCAGAAAATCAAAATTTTCGAAAAAAGTTCCCTGTAAAGGGTAGTTTGGGGTGGGGGGATTTTTCTCAAAATCTTCGTGTCGCATCCCTGGATGATACTAAACTTAAATACCAAGCTTGGTATTTTACCGACTTTTCGTTTTTGAGTTATCGTGTTCACAGACACACGGACACACTGACACACTGACACACGGACACACGGATACACGGACATAAATACACGGACCTTTTTCTCAAAATACATTTTTTTAGATACAGGGGACCCTAAAACATATATTTCCGGTGAAATCTCGGTATAGAATTTTTTGGTGGAGTGCAATACCTTCTCTATACACTATGTACATATTACCTATAGAGAAAGTAAAAATGAAAAACGTTAAAAAAAACCTTAGAGTTTAGCACGTGATCGGTTGTGACCATAGAAGATTAAGGGAGCTTTATTAATGGAACAAATCTTTGTGTTCCATTCACGTGACTTTCTCTACATCTCTGCTACAAATTATTGTAAAAAAGCTTGTTCTTCTGTTTATTTCCGCTAATTGAGATAACCATTAGCAGAAAGTGTCTATAATATTTGCTTCCTTTTAAGTAGAAGAGAAATAATGGAATATACTATGCTAAACCGATAGTCAAATCCTTTAAAAGCTGTCACTACTTGGTATTTATACTTTTTTTTTTTTTTAGTTTCTATTTACTTTCTATATATAGGTATCATAATAAGTTTTCTTCAAGAACGGTATCATACATTTTTGGAAGTAGAGAATGCAGAGTCAATAAACTTGCTAAGGAATGAGCTCTTTTTTATTTTTTATTTTTTTGTCCTTAGGGACCAATTATATTAAGCTAAGGTCTTCTTTTACTTATTATTTTGCAATTAGTCAATTAAGCATATTTCCTAATGTAAATAACAATAATGCATCTAAGTTTTTTTTTTTTTTTTTTTAAGTGTTTATTTAATCGGTAAGGAAAGATTTGATGCAGGAATATTTCAAGTGGTTATTATTTTTAGGAGCCATGGTTGGAAAGGCGCGGTCTGGCGTTTCTGGATCAGTTTCCATCTCTCAGTGTAGAAAAATTGCCTGAGTTTGGTCAGGGTACAATCAGCGGGGTTGTCCATCATCTGTAACCATGTAAAGGTGCCCATTAATAGCCAAATAAGGGAATTGTACAATGTGGGATGCAGCTTCGGCAGATTCAGATGTAACATGTCGATTGGTGAAGGGTTCCAACCGCCAGGTATCCAATTGCGACATTTTCCCAAAACCCAAGTCCATATGGCTGCTTTACCGGAACATTCGAGCAAGCGATGTGGAAGGGAATCCGCTGCTTGGCAAATTGGGCAATTGCTGGAAATGGTCATCCGGTGACGATATAATTTGTCTGCCGTAGGAAGAACTTCATTGACCACTTCATATGTTACCGCTATCCATTCCACATTAATGTGCGGAATGCTAAAATAGCTCCAAATACGTTTCCAAGGCAAATGAGGATATTTCTCTTGTACATGTGGGGTAACAGCAACAGGTCGCCGGAGAGAAGCATAAACATTTTTCACAGAACTAAAATCACCACGAGCGACCTTCTCCGGTGGTAACGCACTGAATGCATGGTACGTTGCATGAAACAGCTGGGGAATCTTGTCACGTTCTCCCTGAGTCCAAAATGATGCATACTGTTGTTGTAATACGACATCCACAGGGTCACCTTTATCATCCAGGGCAAACAGAAGTAGTTTAAGGATCAATGCCTGGGACTGTAGAGCCACATCCAGTAATCCCCAGCCGCCCTGGCCCTTAGGGAGACGCAGTTGGGTACGCGCAATGCGGTAGAGCTTCCCAGTCCAAATAAAATAACCCATTACCTGTTCAATTCTTTGGCAATGACGTTTCGTCGGAGGTAAAACATGAGCAAGGAACCAAATTCTGCTCAACGCAAAGCAGTTACAGAACCATATCCGCTGTACCAAATTCAACAACCGAGTTTTCTGATTATACATGACAGCACGTAAGACATTAATGCGAGAGGTCCAATTGTACTCCCTCATGTCTGCCACGTTGTCACTGAAGTAGATCCCCAAAATCTTTGTTCGCTGCACAACAGGAATACCTAAAGCTGAGGTATCGGGAGGCCGTATTCCAACCTTTAATATTTCAGACTTCCGCAAATTAAAGCTCATGCCAGTACTATTCTTATAGTGCTGTAAACAATCCCTCAATCGAAGAACATCTTGGTTTGTGGTAACCATCACAGTAACATCATCTGCATATGCTCGCACCGCAAGTCTCTGGCCATACACATCAATTCCAGTAAGAGTAGATTGCAGCCGTCGAATCAACGGATCAACATACAGGGCGAACAATATCATCGACATGGGACAACCTTGGCGCACGGAGCGTTTAACGGGAATAGCCGTCGTTAAAAATCCATTGCAGAGTACTTTGGAGGACGCAACACCATACAGGGCTCTAACTAGGTTTACAAGCTTTTGAGGCATGTTCAAAACCTCCAATCGTTTCCATAGCCCCTCGTGAACAACACTGTCGAAGGCTTTTTCGAGATCTAAGTTTATGATGGCAGCAGACTTCTCGTCCTGTGTACAATGCAATATACAGTCTCTCACAGCAGCCAACGTATGGTGAATGGTCGCTCCTTTATGTAATGCAACCTGGAACTCACTAATCATATGTGGGAGTATGTTTTGCATAACTTGTAATCACAATTCAATAACGTGATTGGTCGAAAATCCTGTGGTGTCTGCGGCCGAGCACTCTTCGGAATCTGCACGATTATACCATCCGCAAAAGTAGGTGGTGCGCTCTCTGCATCCCACATTTCTTGGAACACTTGAAGCAATTCCTTCCGAATATATGGCCAGCAGTGCTTGTAAAATTCATATGGCAGGCCATCAGGTCCAGGGGATGCATGCATTTTGGATGCCTGAATCACTTCCAACAACTCCGACGCCGCAATTGGCATTGAATCCTGCTGCAACTCCTCCGGGACAACGGGAACAAAGTCGGACATATACCTCTCTGCGGTGTGGGAGTAATCTGTGGGTCCTGACAATCGTTGTCTGTAGAAGTCTTGTACTGCTTGAAGAATTCCTGGCGTGGTGGAAACTCGGGCACCACCCACATCTAGTTGTGTGATAATCTTCTGGCGACCATGTCTACGCTCCTTTGCCAGGTGGTAAAAGCTTGCCTTTTCCCCATGCACTATCTCCGCCGAATGCACTCTAGCCAGATTCCCCTGTAGTTCTCGTGCTTTTCGAGCCTTGATGTGTTCTTTGACTCCTTTCACAAGTTGTTGTACATCTTCACCTTGCTGCTGGCGTTTGTGAAGCTCATGAAGGACTTGGAGATAAAAATCCATGGTTTCCCTTCTAACCATAGCGCGACGGCAAGCTGCAGCTCGAAAGAAGGATCGTAGCGCAGGTTTAGCTTTACACACCCACCAAGAGGCTTTATTCGGTGCTAGCAGAAAAGATTCCCGCAGACGGGACCAACAGTCCTGGAAATCGGATAACACTTCCTCATCCGTAAGCAATGAGCAGTTAAGCTTCCAGTAACTTCTGCCTCTACTGTAGCTCGTAACCCGGCCTTGAATAGCATGAATGAGTGCATTATGGTCACTAAAGGATATGGGCACAATTTCCGTGCGATGAATGCGTGGTATCAGCTCAGCCGAAACATACATACGGTCCAGCCTCGAAGCTGATTGTCCTCTCACGAAGGTAAATTGGACTTCGTCGCCATACAGATGCTCCCAGGTGTCCTTCAGGCTTAGTTGTTCCACCAATTGCTGCAAAGTAATACACCCATTGAAGGCTCCTCGTTGATCTTTAGCCGCCAGCGTACAATTAAAATCACCCACAATCACAAAGGGTGCTCCGGATGGTATATACGGCAGGTGGTCTTGCCGAAAAAAAATCTTCTCGTTGTTTTCTTTTATTATTACCAGCAGGGGCGTAGATATTCACGAAGGTAACGTTATCAAATATAGCCGAAATAGCCCTACCGGAAGGATGGTACTCAAAGCTGTGTACATGTAGTCCTTGCCGGTAAACAATCGCTGTACCAGTACCCTCAGGACCAAGATTAGTCTCGTAATCGAAGCCATACAAGAAATCCAGATTACAAATATTCACCTCTTGTAAGAAGCACAGATCTATATCATTACTGATCAAGAAATCCCATAAAAGAGTTTGTTTAACCACCTGTCGCAAGCCGTTAACGTTAAGCGAAGCCCACATTTGCAGACCTAGAGGCATCCAAATGAAGAGTATTTGTATTGGAGACGGCGCCAGATGAGAATAGCGGTTATCACCACAGAACCAAAGCACATCAGTTGTCAGTTTCCAGGTACGCATTATCTTTAGTAAGTTTAGACGAGCGTTGGAGATCCTCAAAACTATCTCTATCATCCGCTGCCGGCCGCTTACCAGACTCAATGTCCTTCACTTTTCCTCGCGTTTGAGTGGAACTGAACAATTGTGGTACGTCCTGCGAAGAATGTCGCGCCGAGATAAATTCTCCCTCCAATCGCCGGTACTGACCTCGTAGCCGAGGGTCACGGCTAGACAGGGAAGAACCCTTCTGCCGCAAGTGTGATATCTCACTCGCCGACAACTCCACCTCTTCATCACTGAAAACTTCCATAGCTTCGTCCTGAGAGTCGGCCGATATAGCAGCTCCTGAAGGGGGTTCCAACAGTTCCCGTGGCTCATCAATGGGTGTTGAGTGCTTATCCTCGTTTACATGTTCGAGCTTCTCAGCAACCAGCGGTGTCTCCTCCATTGTCGGAATGTTACTGTCGGCAACTGAAGATTGCTGTAAGACATTCACAGAAGTCGGTTCCACGGCAGAGTTGCCCGTCGTAATGGACGGTGGTTCCTGATCCCCAGCAGGAGAAGATGTGACAGCACCCACCGCCTCGCTGAAAGTGACCGGTCGATTCCTGGGATTTATGGGAAGCCGCGTTGCACGAAGCGGACAAGCTGCTTTCAAATGCGTAGTGTCATGACACAGGTGACAAGCTTGTGGTTGACCGATGTAACTAATGGCCACCAAATACGAATCAATTATCAAACTAGCCGGTATATTACGTTTCAACCCCATCTTCACTGCATGTACGCCATTGTTGGACGGTAGAAGATACTGGGAACCCCATTTTTCTCGGCGTATGTCATACACTGTACCGTATTTACTCAATTCCTGTGATAACACTGTGAGTGGCACCTCGGAGGGCAAGTTAAACACTCGAACATTAACTGTTTGCTGGTCACCAGGTGTAATTTTCACGTTGGTGATTTCTCCGGAGGCATACGTAAAATGCTGCTCATCCTTATAACGAGCCAGAAGATTATCATACAATACCGCTGATATCAGTTTCACATAGATCGCTCTTTCTCTGGTATGAAGCTGGAGAGTATCCACTTGATCTGCTTGCAGCCCCAAGAAGTTTACTAGCCACTGGTGTATTTCTAATGCACTGGGTTTACTCGCTGATGTATCAAACTGAATTTTGATAGTATTCACACGTTTATAAACTGCCATGATTACCGTTGTATACTTAGAAAACAGGTATGAAAAGGTTACCCAATTCAACCGGTGGACGCGCCGACACTAGAACTGTAGCTGTATGCAGCAGCACACAAAACAAAACAACTCTCGCTAGTTCAAACCGGTTACACACACACAGCGGGGAGACAACCTCATGGTACGCCAGCCGCTTACTTAGTATATTCCAAGGATGCGACACGAAGATATAAAAATCTGATGTGTACCATTCACATGGCCTTCCCTATATCTCTGCAACAAATTATTGTCAAAAAGCTTATACTTCTAATTACTTCGTGCTAATCAGAAAACATTAGCAGAAATAGTCTTACTACTTGCTTCCTTATAAGTAGAAGCGAAATAAGGGCTACCATGCGTTAAAGTGATAGTCAAAAGCTGGTTGCTAAGTGACTGAAGTTCATTTTTTGTATGGACAGGAGTTGAGAAATTCCTGTATGAGAAAAGTATAAGTTTTTCAAAGCAGAAACCAGAAACAAGGAATGTCTCAAAAACAATGAACTCCACGAATAAAAATTATATAGTATAAATTGTGTGTTTTAACGTGTTCTACATTTTTCGGGTAGTAAGTTTTTGTACATTTCTTACGGTTTAACAGTTATTCAAAATTCCGTAAAATTCATCCAGAATAAAAGTACTCCTCAGAGGCTATGCCCAGAAAATTCGAAATATACATTTTATTTGTTAGGTAAATAGCTTTAATATACGATATTTTAATCAAAATCTTTGGAGCCATTTTTGAAAAAATAAAAATTTTCGAAAAAAATTCCATCTAAATGGTACTTGGGGGTGGGGAAATTCTTCTCAAAGTCTTCGTGTCGCATCCCTGGAGGTAGCATCCTAAATACCATATTTGGTCCTTTATCGACTTTTCGTTTTTGAGTTATCGTGTTCACAGGCACACAGACACACACACTCACACACGGACCTTTTTCCGAAAATGCTTTTTTTAGTTAAAGGGGACCCTAAAACATATATTTCCGGTGAAATTTCGGTATCGAATTTTTGGGTGGAGTGCAATACCTTCTCTATACACTATGTACATAGTGTGTATAGAGAAAGTAAAAAAGCACCACAAACTACCCTTTAGATGGAAACAGTTTTGAAAATTTTGTTTTTCTCAAAAATGGCTCTTACGATTATGATTAAAATACGGTATGTTAAAGATATTTACATCACAAATAAGGTGTACATTTTGAATTTTCTGGGAATAGTCTCTGAGGACCTCTTTATTCTGATTAGCTCTTTATTGCACATTTCTGGAAAACGTTAAACCGTAAGAGATATGCTAAAAGTTACTGCCTAACATGTAGATTTCGTTAAAACAAATACTTTGTTATAAACGTTTACGTTGTAGGGGTGACTGTTTTCGAATATTCCTATTCATTGGTCTCAATTTGAAATTGCCTAACTTTTCTCAAACGGATCCATGCAAAGTGAACCGAACCTCAAACGTTTCAAATAGTGACCAAATTTTACAAGATTTGATTATTGGATTAGCCAATGTACATTGTGACCCAAATATATCCGAACCGCTGCGCGGTGTTTTTCCACTGTGTACACGGAAACATGATGAAACACAGCTCGGCTCTGAAAGTGCATTATTGAGCTGACGGACGTCGTGTGGTTTAGTTATTACCAGTGTGCTTTATTATTTTATCCTGCACTTAGTCACAAGGTGTATAATGGTGCAGCATTTGTTTCTAGTGCACCGCGCGTGTTTATTTATTATTCGTATGTGTTAACACATTTGATGAGTGGACTCTCAATAGTGTATAAATGACGAAATTTGCTCACATTTAATATTTTTCACGGACGAGGCTTGGCTCCATCTTCATGGATATGCATGCACACAAAATAGTCGTTTCTGGAACTCTAAGAAAATTAATATTGTTCATGAAGTATCTCTTCATGACGAAAAAAAAAATTGGTGTATAGTGAGTCATTAGAGGAGTTGTAGGTCAACAATTGACGCCCATACATAGGTGAATACAATCCCCCTCCCCCTTTTTAGAGAATTAACAGACGGGGAGCGTGATTTTGCCTTTGTGCAACGAGACTCTGAAATAGCTTATATAGCCAATCTTTCGACGAGAGCAATTGAAGGTGTGTTTCAGAACAGAAGTAATAGTAGACATTTGTGGCCACCTCGGTCCCCCGAACTAACCCCCTACCATTTCAATCTCTGGGGTAACTTAAAGGATATAGTGTACAAGAAAAATCCACACACCTGGAAGAATGAAAACAAAATATTCGTCAGGAAATTTCTCAACATGAACTATAGCGAGTGATGGGTAGTTCCCTAAAGAGATGATACAAATATATGAAGAATGGCGATGGTCAGTTTCAGCATCTCCTTTAATACCAGTAATTTTAAAAATGTTGAATGGTTTCATCCGCACCATCCTATGATTGCGGCAGACGGAAACGAGCCCCAGGGGCGTGGACAGTCAAAACACTGCTCAGCCCGTACGGATGTTTTTGGATCATCCGGCATTTCCTTATTTCCCAATTCTGCCAATGTTTAACTCGTTTATCATGACCAGAGCTAGGAGGTTCGTATAGCAATTTCCTTATGCAGAGTAAAAGCGGCCAGGTTTAGCAATACAAGGCTGCACTATTTGTGCGAGAAGGTCAAGAATGCAACTCATTACTGTAAAACATGTATTATTGCATAACACAGAACCATGTCGTTAGGAAGGAAGGCGTTTGAATAATAATCTTGTTCTGCTCAAATGTGGGAAAACTTAATTTGTTTTACAACCATAGTAAGTTTTCTAGCAGTTACTTATTAAGAAACCAATGGCAGCTCTAGTTTATAAACTGTCAAACGTCTAGTAACAGGACAGCTTGATTGCAAATTTATTCATAGAGTTAACCTATAACTATTACACTGTTAGAGTTTAGAGGTATGGAGGAGCTAAACTGAATCTATGTGGCATATAGAACAACTGTCAAGATGTATCCACCACCATTATGCCTGAAATAAAGATGAAAATGAAAAGGTAATTGAAAAGAATGCAGGTGTGATGTATCACATACAAGCTGCACTTTTAGATCCCCCAAAAATGCTATTTACTTGGTGATACTGAAACAGAACTGATACAATGTTTAAAATATGCCCCGATCACATCATGCGAAGTGGAATTAACTTTTTCGCATATTATTTAACATTCAATCAGTACATATTAGAATACCTTTTATAATTTCTTGGGTGTTTTCATAATATACATTATAAAAACCAGTTGGTCACCCTTATATATGTAATAATTTGTATGTTATAGATAGTTATTAAAATAGGTGTACTTATAACTTATAAGTAATTTTTGTTCTCTGGAAACAGAACTGTTTACTTGACAACAGGTTTGCTTATGTCCCCATCATACGTTTTTATCAATGACTTGCGTTGATGCTACGAGACGGTCGGTCGCAAACTGTATAAGGAATGGCGAACGGTACGAACTTCCTAGCTCTGATCATTACGTAAATAAAAGAATAATCCTTTGTAGGAACAGTTTCTCTATGGAACAGACAGAGAAAGCTATGTGAATGGAACATCGTTTTTTATTTGAGATACTACGTCCTGATTAGAATCATTTTGAGGATATACGGTGGCCTTTCGCGTTGCGTAACCTGCTTTTCGTTGCCTTCATATCTATATGGAATATATTCATGCAATTGTGAATTGTTTTCTTGCTCTTAAATGCAGTGGAATAGCTTTTAATTTCGTGCACTATAGCGTTGCGTGAATATCTGTCATTTAAGGATGTGTTGCTCTTATACATCTGTGAAAACGGTGAAGAAATCGCGGTCATTGAGGGGCCTACACTAGAGTCCGTGATGATATACAAAACACTGTAAAAACACGGAGAAAGTTAACATGCTATTTTTCAGAACATAAAGATAACTTCTATATTCACAAGTAATTAAAAAGTATACTTCACCTATCAATATCCTCCAATAACTAGTTTTGTAATTTTGAAAACACTGTTATTATTTAATATCAGATACTAGACCCTCTAGCTTAAAAGTGGCGCAAAGAACATCGTTACCATGTTTCCGATTATAATTCCTAGTTCGTGAGTTCACCACTGTCCTCTATGGTGAACAGGTTTCAGCTTTTCGTCCAGAGGTGGCACTGTAGGACAATGTCACTGATTGCGGACGCAAAATTGCGGCAAATTTTGCTCAGGATCTTTCTTCTTTCAAGGTATGGCGTTCTTTTACCTGCAATTAAACATTACAGGGAACCACTGCCTTTATTTCCTTTCCGAATGAAGCCATGCCAAGAATTTTTGCGTCCGAAAATAATCATCACCCTCCACTAGGTTTGAACCTACAAACCATTACACCACGGAGAGCGACTAGACCTATTGTAGGGTTAAATCAAAACATTATAAACTGCAGGAATGTGTTGCTGTATTTATTATTATTCATAAACAAAACATAAAAATGTAAAAACAAACAGTCCAGCGTGAGAGCACGTAGAATTTCAGCGCATATTTTGGCAGATTGCATGCAGATGGAGGATATGAAGAAAAAATGATTGCAGGAAATATGTTTAGCTTCAAACAGACGAAGGACAGCATTCTGGAATTTTATTCTAAGCAGCCAAAATTGCCAAGGATACATACTTAATGGAAGTATGTGCACTAAGAGATAAAATGTGTCTTTGATATATTGTTTGAGTAATCTATATATGTGAATACGTGGTATAGTTGTGAGTGCAAGTGTGTGTAATGTCAGATAGTTCTTTCTTTTATTGTTCTGTGGTTCGGTTGTCGTAGCGCGCGAGTGTGTGTATGTGTCTGTGTGTGTAATTCCAATGTTGTAAAAATATATAAAATATATATGCAATTAGTATTCTAAATTCATGTATTTTTAGACAGCATATACAATTACCCGACCCATGCGACTGTGTGACGCAAATATTGTATTATTGTAAACTTAATAAATACTACTACTACTACCACTACTACTACCACTACCACTTCTACTACTACTACTACCACTACCACTACCACCACCACCACTACCACCACTACCACTACCACCACTACCACTACCACTACCACTACCACCACTACCACTACCACCACTACCACTACCACCACTACCACCACTACCACCACTACCACCACTACCACTACCACTACTACCACTTTACTACTACCACTACCACCACTAGCACTACCACCACCACTACCACTACCACTACCACCACTACCACTACCACTACTATCACCACTACCACTACCGCCACTACCACTACCACCACTACCACTACCACCACTACCACTTCTACTACTACCACTACCACCACTATCACTACTACTACTACTACTACTACTACTACTACTACTACTACTACTACTACTACTACTACTACCACTACCACTACTGCTACCACTACCACTACCACCACTACTATCACCACTACCACTACCACTACCACTACCACTACTACTACTAATACTACTACTACTACTACTGCTACTACTACTACTACTACTACGACTCCTGCTCCTGCTGCATTTGCCAGTTTCGTATAAACGCGCAACAAATAAATCATGGAGCACCATGTACTCCAATTCAGATAAGCATATTATATTATAAGGATTATAACATATATATAATACAGCGAGAGAGAGAGAGAGAGAGAGAGAGAGAGAGAGAGAGAGAGAGAGAGAGACAGAGAGAGAAAGTGCAAAATAGCAGTTGCTGTCAGCGTATCAACAAATTCGCTACCTTTAAAATACTTTATTGTGGAAACGATAGTTTCTAAATATTTGACAGTTTTTCACTATATAGTTAACATTTCTGGCATTATTCTACATACCAATTTCATTTTGGGTGTATAAATGGTAAAATAATACATAAAGTAGCAAATTGTGCTACTATAATGAATAAAAACATTACAATTTCCTTGTTAATAACAATTAACTAAAAGCATTGAGAAGCAACAAATTGGTAAATTAAACGATCATATCCCTTTGAATTGCACTGTCTTGTTTTGTGGGACTTACGGATTCGTTTTCACCTTACAAGTGGATCAATATTTGGGTAACGAGATCGAGTTGCAGATACCCGAAGGGTAGATTATAAACTTAGGTCAAACATTTGGCT
The DNA here is from genome assembly GCA_030762935.1 of Hymenopus coronatus. NCBI lineage: Eukaryota > Metazoa > Arthropoda > Insecta > Mantodea > Hymenopodidae > Hymenopus > Hymenopus coronatus. Next base: position 85,150,665 of record CM060882.1, read on the forward strand.
TCTGTAACGAGATTTGTTAATTTCCATGAGTGAGGAAAGCTGTCTGCATGCGTACCTTGGTTGGGGATTGACACATGGCGCCGCTGTTCTGACCTTCACTCTTAGGCTCGCTCCATAAGGCTTCTCTGCAGACGAAACCAAGTTCTGTTATACAATTTTCAGTTGGGAAAGCCTGTTCTAGAGGATTTACGAAAATTCTGTCTCATAGAAAACTGTATATGTTTGTCCTTAAGTTCTTCGTTATTGGTATGAATTTTTAAGTAAATAAATAACAATTAAAATTAATTACAAACCTGTCATATAGTGTTCTGCTTTTTGAAATATGACTATCACTTTAGCATACAAGGAATGCGCAAATATTTAGTGAAAGTTTATTCCAATCAACAAGAAGTAGATAGAAGTATAAGCATTGGTAAGAGTTATCCATAAAATAATGAGTAGAGAAAGTACGTGAATACATATTATTTTTTTATTTCATTATTTTTATGTATTCTAATATAATCTACTAATGCAAGACAAATGTTCCCATTCTTATGCATACGATAAATATTCGAACCCATTGCATTGGTCAAAACGAAGAATGCTTCAAACTAAAAGACAATTTCCCAAACCTGTTATTGAAACGTCTTTTTACTTTCTCCATACGCACTATGTACATAATGTATAGAGAAAGTATTGCACTCCACCAAAAAATTCGATACCGTGATTTCACCGGAAATATATGTTTTAGGGTCCCCAATATCCAAAAAAAGCATTTTCACAAAAAGGTCCGTGTGTGTGTGTGTGTGTGTGTGTGTGTGTGTCCGTGTGTCTGTGAACACGATAACTCAAAAACGAAAAGTCGGTAAAATACCAAACTTGGTATTTAAGTTTAGTATCTTCCAAGGATGCGACACGAAGATTTTGAGAAAAATCCACCCACCCCCAACTACCCTTTACATGGAATTTTTTTCGAAAATTTTGATTTTCTCAAAAATGGCTCTAACGATTTTGATTAAAATTTCGTATATTAAACATATTTACCTGACAAATAACATGTATATCTTGAATTTTCTGGGAATAGCCTATGAAGAGTAGTTTATTCTGAATGAAATTTACTAAATTTTGAATAATTGCTAAACCGTAAGATATGGACAAAAACTTACTTCACAAAAAATGTAGAACACATTAAAACACACAATTTATGTTATATACGTTTTTTTCGTGGAGTTCGTCGTTTTTGTGACATTCCTTATTTTTGGTTTCTGCTATGAAAAACGTATACTTTTCTCATACAGGAACTTGTCAACTCCTATCCATATAGACAAAGGAACTTCATTGACATAGCAACCAGCTTTTGACTATCTCTTTAACCTACAGTTGTCTCTTATTTCGCTTCTACTTACAAGGAAGCGAGTAATTAGACTATTTCTGCTATTTTTTTCTGATTTGCATAAAGTAAATAAAAGTATAAGCTTTTTAAGAATAATTTGTTGCAGGGATATGGAGAAAGTCATGTGAATGGTACACATCAGATTTTTACACGTTGTGCTTGCACGTGCACTTGTTGTGCCTCTCCTCCGCACACTCTCTTAACAACATCTCAGCAGAAAGTTGATATATTTATTGTTTTCATTTTGCACTCTGTTAACTCAACAGAAATGTCAGAACCAGAAATTTCCAGTTCCACCGTGGGCTTAGGAATAAACTTGGAGCAAAAACCTGATATCTTATATTCATTTAAGGTGACACATCTGTAAAATTTGTAAAATTCTCAGTATGCTGACGTCGTATTGAAATTTATACCAGTTATTTTGCAAAATAATAGTAATATTTTTGCCGTGTACCAAAATCCCAACTGCGTGGTCACTAAAGGAATATATTATCTAAATTCATTGTGCTAATATAAATGAGCCGCATGATGCGTTTTTAAAAATCTGATGTGTTACATTCACATGACTTTCTCTGCATCGCTGTAACAAATTATTGTTAAACGGCTTATTCTTGTATCTACTTTATGATAATAATCGCGATAAACATTAGCAGAAACTGTCTTATTAGCTTCCTTATAAGTAGAAGTAAATAACGGAGTACACTAGGCTAAAACGATAGTCAAATCTTTTAAAAGCTGGTTGCCATGTGGATGAAATCCGTTTCTTAGCAAAGGCCAGCAGTTTACAAATTTCCGTGTGAGAAAATTATAAGTATTTAAATCTGAAACAAATGACAAGGAATATCTTCGCGATAAAAACATATATGACATAAACTGTGCGTTTTGCCGTTTTTTGTGTTGTACGTTTTTTTATTTTTCCTACGGTTTACCATTTATGCAATATTCAGCCAAGTTCATCCTAAAAAAGGGGTCTTTAGATGCTATTCCCAGAAAATTCAACATACGCATTTTATTTGCCATATAAAGATCTTTGATATACAATATTTTAATCAAAATCGTTTGAGCCATTTTTGAGAAAATCAAAATTTTGGAATTTTTTTTCCATATGAAGCGTAGTTTGGGGTAGGGGGATTTTTTTTTCAAAATCTTCGTGTCGCATCCCTGGAAGATGTTAAACTTAAATATAAAGTTTGGTTTTTTGCCGGACTTTTCGTTGTTGAGTTATCGTGTTCACAGATATACGGATACACACGGCCCTTTTTCTGAAAATGCTTTTTTTTGGATTCAGGAGATCCTAAAACGTGTATTTCCGTGCAATGCCTTCTCTATACACAATGTATATACTGCATGAGGAGAAAGTAATAAGTAAGGAACTCCATCGTGTGAAGTGTTGGAATTAAGTTTGCGAGAAAATAAAGTATAAAGTTATAGGTTCAGGTAATCCGTAGTTAAAGTGATCTAATTGGGAAAAACGACATATTTTATTAAAGTTTAGAATTCATATCATTCTATTATTATTATATTTTTTAATTTATCACAATACCTTTGTTTCCATGCATTTCTGTGTTATTGAGTATATGATTATCATTTGTTTTGTTTATACAAAAGTTTGGAATAAGTTATTATATAAACTAAATCTTAAAATATTGCTACAACAGCTTATCCTTCTTTCTAATTCTTATTAAGCTAGATCAACTTCCTGTATACATTTACACATCTGATTGTAGGTTTACGAAGAATATCTTAGGTTCTAGCCGTAGATAGATTTAATAAAACGTGACGACTTTCTCGTGATGACCTCGAAATTCCATGCTCTTTGCATGACCACGAGAAAGAAACAAAATAGTAGCTTACCTTTTGAAGAAAGTGTAAGAACACGAAAATTCACCAAATAACGTAATATTTCAGAAATTTTTCCACCAACAATTTTACTGGGTATAAATATTAAGACATCTTAATTTCTTTACTAGAAAAAATGTATATCTCTTGCAGTTTACCGAAAGGTCATATAGAACGATAGATTTCACTGGAAATTCCTAGAAAATTATAAATATAGCTTAGGTCGTACAACTGTAGAATTTTATTCAAGTTCATTAGCCATAAATTAAAAAAAAGAAGTGTTTTCCATAAAGAGCAGTTTGAAATACGGAAATTTCCTTGAGAAACGCTTTATAATACGCCGACTTTTCGTTTTTGAATTCACAGATAAAACAATTGCATACACCACGAAAGTTTTCTAAAAACTCTGATGTCTTCAACTCACATAATTTTCTCTAGCTGTAGCACAAACAAACTTTCCTTAGTAAAGATTATTTTTTATCTATGTCATGCTTATTAAGGGAGTCGTTGCCAGAATTCGTGTTATTACTTGTTTCTTTGTAAGTACGAGGGTGGTCTGAAAAGTTCTCGGCCTCACCCAGAGATGGCGGCACCACTTGCATATTTTTTTTCCTTGCGTTGGTACACATGTTAATAGATCCTATGTAAAGTTACAAGTCATTCTAGGCAATAGTTGACTGAAGGCAGTTGCTTGAAGCAGTGGAATAGCGCATAGCTTTAAAAATGGAGAAATTCGATAATCGTGCTGTGATAAAATTCTTCGTAAAAGAAGGTTTAATACCTACAGAAATTCATTTGCGGATTGTAAATGAGTATGGTGACTCTTCACCTTCAGTCTCCACTGTGAAGAAATGGGCGGCCATTTTAAACGTGATCGTGAAAGCGTCCAAGGCGATTCACGCGAAGGACGTCCAAAAACTGTAACCACACCGGAAATCATTGAAGAAGCGCATGACATGATTTTAGAAGATCGGCGTACAAAGGTGCGTGAAATTTATAATGTTCTTGGAATTTCAAAGGAACACATTGGTCATATCTTGCATCAGGAATTAAACATGAAAAAGCTTTGCGCAAGATGGGTGCCGCGTATCCTCACTGTGGATAACAAACGCATTCGCATGACACTTTCTGAAAAGTGCTTGGCACATTTGCAGAAGAATAGAAGTGCCTCTTTGCGCCTATACGTCACAATGGATGCAACTTAGATTCACCTCTACACACCCGAATCCAAGTGGCAGTCGAGGCAGTGGACAGAAGCTGGTTCTTCAGCTCTAAAGAAGGCGAGGGTGGTGCCATCGGCGGGAAATATCATGGCGTCAGTGTTTTGGGATGCCAAAGAAATTTTGTTGATTGCTTATCTCGAAAAAGTTAAAACCATTACTGGATAATACTACTCTCAACTTCTAACCACACTGAATTCAAGCATTTCTGAAAACAGACCCGTGTTAAAAAAAAAAAAAAAAAAAAAAAAACATTTCCATCAGGACATTACACCTGCCCACAAATTGTTTTGGCAATGGGGAAATTGAGAGATCTGCACTATAAAGTGCTGAAACATCCACCCTATGCCCCAGATTTGGCTCCCTCGGACTTCCATCTGTTTCCAAAACTGAAGAAATTCCTCGCTGGTAGGCACTTTTCGTCCAATGAAGCAATTGCGGCTGTAAATGCAGTACTTCCAGAGGAACGCTACAGAGAGGCGATAATACTTTTTGAGGGAAAAATAACGTATTTTTTATATAGACCCACACATGCACCACAAGCACACAAACGAACCTTTTTTCTAAAAATATGTTTACTTTTATTGAACTCAATGAATCCCAAAACTGTATTTTTGTTGAAATCTTGGTATCGAATATTTATTTCGGTTGAATGCAATACTTTTCATACGTATCTAATTATCTGGCGGAGTAAACTGTTAGGGAAGAAATAAAAGTTGACATTTATTGACTTTGTGAAATTTGAGATACGAGTGACAGGTTAAGGAATTGGACAGGTAGAGTCAGACTGAAATATTCAATGCCATAGCCGGGATTTAAACCACGGATCTCCCGATCTCTAGCCGGTTGCTCTGCCACTGAGATGGCTAGAGATCGGGAGATCTGTGATTCAAATCCCGGCATTGACTTTTTCAGTCTGACTCTACCTATCCTACTCCTGTCCTACACACGGCTTGTGTGAAAAAACAATTTATCCATTTCCTTAACCTGGTAATGGATAAATTGAGAACAGCTTATGCAGTGTACTCGGTAATGAGAGAAGAGCTTGGAATTCAGCAAGTTACATTTAGAGAATTGGTATGTATTAGCACTAGTAAACTATAACAAGGTCTTCGAGTCCATGAATGACGAAGATGTTTTATAAGCATTGGCACAGCAAGAAATAGAACTGAAATGCATCAGAATGCTCTCAAAGTTACATGGCGGCAGCATGACCAATGTAAAGGCAGAGGTAGAAGGAAAAAAGATTGGTACTCGAGAAAGGGAGACCCGATATCGCCAAAACTCTTCACCAGAACCCTGAAGCACAGTCCCGGAAATTGAATTGGGGTCAGAAGTACGCATAAACCAAGAAGGCGTCCTATTAACACATACAAGGTTTGCAGGCTACGTTTTCTGGTGAGCAAGTCCGCAAAGGAATTGCAATCGACGCTGCTAGAGCTGATCAGACAAACTAGAGAGACGGAGTAATAAAAGCACTGCTGAGGAACAAATCAACAGTTTTGAGTATGTCAGAGAATACGTATATTTGGAAAAAAAATCTGATGTGTTCCATTCACATGCCTTTCTCTACAACTCTGCAACAAATTATTGTTAAAAAGCTTATGCTTCTAGTTACTTCATGCTAATGGAGAAAAAAATAGCAGAAATAGTCTTATTACTTGCTTCCTTGTAGAAGCGAAATAAGGGAGTACCATAGGTTAAAGTGATAGTCAAAAGCTCGTTGCTATGTGAATAAACTTCCTTTGTTTCTATGGACAGGAGTTGACAAATACCTGTGTGAGATAAGTTAAGTTTTTGAAAGCTAAAACCAAAAACAAGGAATATCTGAAAAACGATCAGCTCCACGAAAAAATTGTATACAACATAAATTGTGCGTTTTAATGTGCTCCTCATTTTTTGTAGTAAGTTTTTGAATATTTCTTACAATTTAGCAGTTATGCAAAATTCCGTAAAATTCACTCAGAACAATGTAGTCTTCAGAGGCTACTCCCAGAAAATTCAAAATATAAAATTTATTTGTCAGGTAAACATTTTTAATATATGATATTTTAATGAAAATCGTTAGAGCCAGTTTTTAGAAAATCAACATTTTCAAAAAAATTCCCATGTAAAGGGTAGTTTGGGGTAGGAGGATTTTTCTCAAAATCTTCGTGTTGCATACCTGCAAGATACTTAACTTAAACACCAACTTTGGTGTTTTAGCGACTTTTCGTTGTTGAGTTATCATGTTCACGGGCACACGGACACACAGACACACCACACATACAGAGCTTTTTCTGAAAATACTGTTTTTGGATACATGGGACCCTAAAACATATATTTCCGGTAAAATATCGGTGTCGAATTTTTGGTGGAGTGCAATACCTTCTCTATACACTATGTACATAGCATGTGTAGAGAAAGTGATAATATGTCAAGCTAAGTGAGATAAAAATATGGAAAAAATATTGGAGTCTCAAGTTTATCCTGGAAGACATATTTTAAAGTTAAGCCTAAAGGAAGAGTAATAGAAACCTTTGTACTAACTTTGCACTTCGTCTAAGTTCTACATGGTGCAGCGCCTTGTGTTCACCATCAGTGATATAGGATTAGCGGCAGCAACAAATTGTCACAAGTTCCAAATATTAATATTACTAACCCATATGATCAATAATAATATAACCAAACTTCAACCTGTATCAATATTAACCAAAGGTATCAATGGATAAAACATGATACAATTTGTATATTACGGCATTACTAAACTTGCTACCTTCCATGTGTGCTCGCTGTAGCGCTGTGTCAAAATTTAGGTTACTCCTCTGGTGAGGATCACTTCTCGCATGTTATAAACATTTTTTATTCTTCTCTTAATGATATTGAATCAACACGCAGACAATATTTACTTTATACATACTTATTTCATACACGACATTCGGCACAGTTAATAATATGATCGTTATTATGATGCTTCTTTAAGGGCTTATTCTAAGAACGGCAATATGCACACAAAAACATGTGGTGCGCAGGATGGTATGTAAACTCATGAGACACAAACAATTCTCTCTAAATAAAAAAGAAAATTGAATCTGTATGGTATGCAGAAAACGATCTCTTAAAACCTTTTAGGAATCCAATTTTAGGATCTTTTTTTTCTTTTTTATTTAACACACCCTTCACAAGCCGATCCAAAAGGAAAATGCCAACCGCAGATGGAATAATCTGATATTATCAGACTAGGTGACATTTTCTTTCACACGTAAGGGAAATGTGATGTCTATCGTTCTAAGGGGCTCGATACAATGCAAAATACCTAACCTCACAATTCCATCACGGTCGGTATCTATATCATTTTGGGGCTGGATATCGAGAGGCGGTCTAATTGTGCTGTGGCTGCTTGACGATATACAGAACGGTGTACAGTACGCGGTAATACACGATATTATTTTGATTTCCTCTATGAGGATGAGATCTCCGATAGAATTGTTGAATTTTTATAGATAATCCTCCTCAAGAAGCCTGGGACCTTGTAGCTTCTCGTCCACATTACTGCAGGCATTTAATGTTGTCTATGTCCCAAAGATTGAGGCAGTTATTCATCTGAGGATTCATACACCCGATATTTTTATGTTTATTTTTGTGTTTTACTTTTAGAAGATAATAGTTTATTTACACATATTATTTAGTAGAATTATGTTCCTGTGTGCATAGACAATGCCATAACTTCAAATAACAAATTTATATTAATGCAATATTATGTTCTACATATCCAGTCATAAAATTAACAAACATAAAAAAGAAATGACATGTAATGCGAGATTTGAATCTAGGAAATTAATAGTGGAGGTAATGGTTTTTTAACCTCTTGGCCACCATAACTTAGCTCTGTGATCTGTTTCAAGTACTCATAAGTTAAGCACTGCGCTGTAAGTCACAGATCATTGTACAGTTCTTTTGTGTGCATTGTGAATACAGCTTTTACAAGATACACTAAGCTCTTCGATAGACACAAAATCTGGGGATGACTCATATTTTATGTCCATGGCTGTACATAGTCGTGTAGAGAAAGTAAAACTTCAATGCCATAGCCTGAAATTGACATTTTTATATTTATTGTTTTACCTCCCCTTCCCATCATTTATTTAATGCGACACCCCACATTCATTTTAACATTAAAACTGCTGGAGAACATTGATGCTGAAATTAGAAATATTCAGATGTTTTAGATCTTGATCTTTTTTGTATCTTAACGTCCTTTAACCTGGTTGGTCATATCAGACGATGAATGAAATTAGTGAAATGATGCTCAAATTATCTCGGAGTCCATGGAGCTTAAAGTTACACGACATTCGTCTTCTCAGGATAAGGGAAACCCCGAAAGAAAAAACCTTATCCGGGTAACTCACCCTAAACGAGATCCGAACTCACGACCTGTTGAATGTGAGGCTGACACGCTAACACCACTCTACCCAGGCGGGCATATTGAATTTAATTCATATATAATTTCTGAAAATGAATCTCCCGATTGTCATCCTGGTGCTGTAGCCAAGTTAGCTACCATGACAGTATGCCGATACATCATTAATAACATTAAATTCACTAGGTCACACATTTTTCCCTCTTAACTATAGGATGATCTTCATTTCGAGATGACGTGCCCCAATGGCAACTTACAGTGCCGTACGTACCTTAAGAACCTTGCTTCATAGTTTAACCTTCCAGCTCCTATCCTACACACGGCGTGTGTGGAGAAACAATTAGAACTAATTAATGAAGTTGTTATGTCATCTCAAAATAATTTTAGATCATCACGTTACTTACCGGAAAAAGTGCAAATCAGTTGGCTAATTTAATATCGTGTCGGCACATTGCCAATATAGCTCGGTTCGATAGCCGGAAGGAAACTTGGGGACCCATTGCGATAACTTTAATTGTTTTCTCACATAAACCTTGTGTAGGACAGGAGTTAGATAGGTAGAGTAAGACAATAACTCAATGCCATAGCCAGGATTTGAACCACGGATCTCACGGTCTCTAGGCGGTGACTCTACCATGGCAACATGTTGGCATAGTATTGACTTTCTCAACTGACTCGCATGTCAGAGCTTTTGTTCAAATTCCGGTTATGGATTGAATTTTTTAAGTTTAGTAGTATTAACTTTTGTACTCCTGTCCTCATACGCCTTGAGTGAGAAAAACCAAATTAATATTTACAGTGTTTAATATAAATATGTTCATGACCAAGTAACATTTTTACTTGTTTATTAAGGGTACACTGTCGCCCTCCGTGGTGCAGCGGTTACAATGTTAGCCTCTAAAACCTAAGATTGCAGGTTCAAACCTGGCGGAGGGTGATGGGTTTTTGGCGGCCCCGTGACAGAGTGGATAGAGCGCTTGTCCCCGGCGGCTCGGGTTTGATCCCTAGCGCCCGAATGTGGCATTTGTGGTGTACGAAACGGCGTTTGGCGAGTTTCCCCCACCACTCATTTCACCAATTGCTCCATCATCACTTTTCCCACCATCCATTTCGATTTCATATCATCCATTTCCTCACGCTCATGCCTTGTTACGCGTCGACCACTCGTTCTAGGCTCTTCATTCTGTGGTTATGTGCCGTTGGCTCCCCGACAGGATTCTGATCCCTAGGCACTCGCTTGTTAATTCTAGGGGGAGTGGGGAGTGTCACTCCTCAATACGGGGAGTGGTAAGCTGACAACATAACGTATTAAGGGTACAAAATACGTACTAATGTGGTCCAGTCACATGACTTTCTCTAACTTTCCAAAACAAACTTTCGTTACAAAAGATTATTCTAACTACTTCATGCTAATCTAGATAAACCTTAGCAGAATTGGTCTTGTTAATGCTTTCTTGTAACTACAAGGGAAATAAGAGAATACGTTATGTTAAAGTCATAGTCAAATCCTTTAAAAGTTCATCGCTATGTGACACAATTGAAATACGATTATCTTTTGCATTCCCGGAAGTAAAACACAAGAAATCAATCGAGAGTTGACTTTCCACCCGAGGAACGTTTAAGTAGTTTAACATTGAAATCAATAACATGGAATATCTTGGTAACGGTTATTTCTACGACATAAAACTATATATAAATTGTGTGTTTTAACGAGATCTAGCTTTTGAATAGTAAATATTTGGCTATTTCTTTCGGTTTACAAAGTTCAATCAGATTGAAGAGGTCTTCAGAACTTATTCCCAGAAAATTCAAGATATACATTAGTTTCTCATGAAAATATTTTATGGTAGTATACGGTTTTTAATAACATCTGTTAGAGCCATTTTTGAGAAAATGAAAATTTTCTAAAAATGATCCATGTAAAAAGTAGTTGGGAGTGGGAAAACCTTCTTGAAACTCCTCGTTTCGCATCCTTCGGAGATACTGAATTTAAATACCAAGTTTGACATTCAACCGATTTTTTTTTTAAATATTCAGCAAACGGACACACACACACACGCGCGCGGATATTATTCTAAAACGTTTTTTAATTAAAGGGTTCTCAAAACATATATTTAACATTTCTGTCTCAAATTTCTCTATTTAATACATACATTGCACTTTTGTGCTAGAGAAGTAAAAACAGAAATGACATTCCATTATCACTTCCATTACTTCTTAACAAACACAATCAATTTATCGTATATTTCAAAAAGATTCAATTCCATTAGTTAATTTATTTATCGAGACGTTCTTTATAAGTATTAATGATTGCTTCAATATTACGGTTTAGGGTATCTGGGGGGGGCATTACACTTCTGCTTTGAATGCGTTTATATGCAATATTTATAAGAAGCATGTGAATCAGGATACGCCCCTGTTACGTCTCTGGCAAGTCTCCGTGGATGACTAAAGCGTGTGGATCGAGGATTGTGGGGGAGGAGATTAAGCGTTGAGCTGAGAATATTCTCACAAAGCGAGACAGAAATAGCATGGATGCGCGCGTGTTACTGACCAGCAAATATTTGTAGAATGTAGCACAGCATCTGTAATTTATCTCTAAAACGTGTTGCATGTCGGGAAGCGAGGCGCTGCTCGTGGTGAATTGGCGGGGAGATAATGAGGGCATAATGAACATTTGCCGTGCAACAGGATACCACATAGAGAGAGGAGAGAGGGAGAGAGAGCACTTCACCCACAGCAAGAAATCAGTACTTAACAAAAGGTCATAATGGCACGAGGCAATACTCAACATTTTTAGAATGCCTGTTTCTAGAAACAAATGAAGTCTTTTTTTTTTATTTTTATTTATTTATACTTTCTCAAGCACGTATGTACAAATTACAGATTAGATAAAAAAGATATTGAATTCCATCCAAAGATTCGATACCGAGATCTCACTGGAAATATATGTTTTAGGGCCCTCTGAATCCCCCTCCACCAGGAAAAAAAAAAAAAGCATTTTTAGAAAAAAAATGTTTGTGTCTGTAGACAGCATGTCAAAAACGAAAAGTACAAACTTGGTATTTTCGTTCAGTATTTTCTAAGAAGATTTGAGGAAAATCCTCCACCCACAACTATCCTTTACATGGAACATTTTTCGAAATATTTTATTTTCAAAAATTGTAAAATATTTTAATCATATGTTTAAAATGTTTTTATGGAAACGAAATATATATATTTCGAATTTTCTGGAAATGACCTCTGAAGGCATCATTCTGGATGAAATTTGTATAACTTTTATATAACTGGTAAACCCTGAGAGAAATATTTTTTTTTTTACCGTGGAGGAGAAAAATGCATTCCTGCATTCGACACCAAGCCTAAGTGCAATAGCTTGGGGGATATATGGAGCTCTCCGCAGAGTGCGGTATATCTACTAAAAACCCCTCCACGTGTTAATCGTTATATAGAGCAGTTTCGTGCATACATGCGTTTTTTATTGTTTTTTTATATAAAAAATACGGTTCCGGAGGCTTGTTAAGACTCCGGCGCTGTATTCTTTTTTTTTTCCTCCATTTTTTCCAGTTTCCTAAACTTCCTTAGTGGATCTTATTATTCTTAACGTTTTCCTTTTACATATACAAACATAGACACATTTACAAACACAGAAGGTGGGACTCGAACCCACGATCCTTTGTACCACGAAGCGCCAAAGCGAGACACCAACATTAATCGGGTCCCGCATAGCACCCCGGTTAGTAAGTGCAAGCTACTTAGCTGGCGAGCGCGTTAATGCTACTTACTGGGATTGTCCATGAAACCTGAACAATAACATTTCAATTGAAAATTGTTCCGCGAGGAAACATTTTATATTAAACAATTAAATTATTTACGAAATAATTACATTATTAAATATTTGGAGCGTGTGCCTGAAACTTTGCAGTGCGAGACTACTATAAGCCAGAGAAATAAGTGTATAGCATTTCAAAGCTCTCTATTTAAAATGTGACTTAATTGTCCCCTTAACTCTATATGCCAATAACTCTTCACGTTTTTTTTTTCCTTCTTTCTTTCCTTGTGGTTTTATCCTCCTCGTATAAGTGTAAGTCCTCTCATATGGAGAACTTAATACTCCAAGACTTATAAGCCAACGCCTGAAGTCAGACGCCTGTTGAAAAGCAGAGACTGTTGATCAGAGAGAAGGCAGGACGGGTGCTCTCCTTCCCGCTGCCTGGTATGAAAGTGATGAAATAGTGATATGGATGACAAGAAAGATGATTATGGAGCAATTGGTGAAAGGAATGACGGGGGAAATTGGAAGAGACTGGGGAAAAGCGCCCAGACGCCGCTTCATCCACCGCAAACCTCACATAATGTTCTCTGGGTTCGAACTCGGTTCGAACTCGGTGAGAGGCGAGTGATCTAATCATTCGGCCACGGTGCCACCTTAAGTCTTCTTCTAGAAGGCCCAATCATGTATAATTGGTTTGTCTTGCCGTGTGTTCCTACCAAGTGTAGTGAAATAATGTCATAAAGATGTGAAGCCATACATATCGTATCACAGAATTAAAAGGTAGTTATAAAGAATTATATAAATCGTATTAAGAAGGGACAGTTATACATTTGAAATGGTCAGGAAATGAATGTTGTGAAACACATCGAAAAGTGTAAAGACGGAGTTTACTAAGGTGCGATTGTGCCCAGGTTGGCAAGCGACCCAGATAGACATGTATCGTTACTAGTGGGACGTCAAACCGAAGGGGATAGAAGGTGGGCATGACGAAAAGGAATGCAGCGGATTTTTTGTTGGTCGGGAGAAGCCCTTCACTTGCTATGGGAGACGCGGTGAGTTAAGACGTGCTGTTTGATTCAGCGGTGGAAACGAACAGGTTATGTTTGGCCGCTATAGAAACAAGGCTAATTAATACACCGTAAGTGTCACAAGTAATAAGGGATGGTAGGCGCAGTTGCGTAAAGAGAGAGTTGAAAAGGGAGCAGAACTTAGGAGGCATGCGTGAGTGTTTGACGGCAGAAAATAAAAGAAATCAAAGAGTTCAATGGTAATCTGAACTTAAAGGAAATCACTTGTGTCTTAACACTATTCTTGAGAAAGATTTCATGCTGACATATCCTGAGTTAGGGCGTTCACACTCCACACCATTCCTTATACTCCTGGCCATCATGTGGGATTCGAACCCGGAACCCCTTTAAAGCAACCTATTACGGAAACTACAGCAGGCGGCATTTCACAGCGTTTATAATGTCATTCATATGCTAGTTTTTGTGTCCATAATAGCTTTTTTAGCCTAGTTACAAAGAAGACTAATGCCAGCTAAGTGAGGTCAACGTGGAAACTTTATAAAGGGAAAATCACTGAAGTATTTAAGTCAAAGTGCGCTTGAATGAACTTATAGAATAAAAATACAAGGTTTTGACTATATACCTACTTTTATAAGTTCATTTAGGGTGCATGTCGCTTTTTGCACTAGTTGAAGTTGTATAGTTCACATTTTTGCCCACATAATTTGCAAACGCACTGTTCTTATGGTATTTGTTATTTGTACATATTAAATGGTGGAACCATATATCGCAAGTCCTATGTTTGCATGTCTCTGCATTTGGATACTGTTCGTCAACTGTCTGTCATGAAGAATTCGGTGTCTAACTCTTTCAGCGTTTGCTTCTTTCTTGTTACTGCTCTTTTGTGATTTTCTTTCTTTTACCTTCTTTTTATTTTCTTTCTTTTACTTTCTTTTTATTTTCTTTAATGTGATCTGGAGCAATGGACCACGTCTTACTCTCATGGTACACTTACTGCATACCTTGTCTGCTAGACAACCGGAAAGTAACGTAGGATAGGGGCAATTTTACCTCCTCTAGTGCATGAGTCCAATATACATAGTAGGTAGAAAAGGTATTGTGTTTCACCCAACTATTCGATACCGATATTTCTCCGGAAATATACAATGTTTTTAGACCCCACGAATAAAAACATTTAGAACAATTCCAGTGTGTGTGTCGGTCTGACTTTGTGTGTCGTGTGTGCATGTGTGTGTCTATGGGTAGTAAAATTAACAGACCAAAAGTCCATTAAATACCAAACTTAGTATTTAACTTCAGTATCTCCCAAGCATGCGACACAAAGTTGTTAATAAAATCCCCCCCCCAAACTACCGCTTACACAGACAAAAAATTACTGCAGAAAAAATGTAGTTCTCGCCAAAACATTATGTCGTTTACATTTTTATTGTAGTGGTAACCGTTTCCGAAATATTCCTTGTTATTGGTTTCACTTTTAAAACGTTTATCTTTTCTCAGATAGGAAGTCACCGGTGTTAATTTTGTTTTACTTCTGTCCAAGCAAAGACGTGCATTTCGGTTACAATCGCATATTGATAGCTTTTAAAAATCACTTTTACTGTAGCATCGTGCATTCCTTTAGTTCCCTTCTACTTAGAAGGAACTAAGTAATAACAACATTCTGCTAATGCATATCTCGATTTACATGGTGTAGAAAGAAGAAGAATCTTTAGTAAAAAAATTGTAGAACAATTAGAGAATGTCATGTAAGTGTAACATATCAGCTTTTTAAAATTATTTTATATTCGAAATAGCGATTCAGTGAAGAGCAAAGCTAGGGAGAAACATTATTTTATATTCGAAATAGCGATTCAGTCAAGAGCAAAGCTAGGGAGAAACATTATTTTTATTCGAAATAGCGATTCAGTGAAGAGCAAAGCTAGGGAGAAACATTATTTTTCACGGCTGTAATCCAAAGTTGACTTTCCCATTATGTTTATGACTCATTTTATTTTATTTTATTAATGTGCTACTGAATACAGACGTTTGCTGTTAAAGCTAACATTTGCCTCTTTTCAGCGCAAAGTATTGCTGAAAACGTTAAATAAGGTTTTAGGGACTTTGCTCATTTCAACTATTAAACTGAATAATAAATAAAAATATAAATAGAAATAGATCTAGAAATTTTGTTATAACTCTGATGCTAGTAGTTGTGATAAGGTTCCTCCAGCTCTAACACTCACTCTCTCTCTCTCTCTCTCTCTCTCTCTCTCTCTTTCTCCGCTCTCGTCGTGTAACGCTTTCAAAACCAGAAATAAAATGGATTTTCCTGGAGCTATATGTTACAGCTTTATCATTACATTCCTCACTCAACCAGCAGAAAAACCGAAGAAAGGAAAAAGAGAATGTCGTGAATTACGAAAAAGGTTTGGACGTTTGTTGAGCAGAAGAGAGATAACATTATATGTGAACGCAGAAACCGTTTTTCGCTAGTACATCTCAAAGTTACACCCTATTGGCTTAAGGCTTCTGTTCAACAAAGGCGAAACGCAGGAATTGTGTTTTGCATTCGGAAATTTGTTGCGTCTTGTGATGGCTGGAAATGAAAGGATGCGTTTAGCTCTTCTGCAAGTATAGGGGGGGAAAAAAAAAGGTAACAAAAATCCTAAAGAATCCATTATTCATACATTTTAGTAACAATTCTTTAGGGAATATATTGCATAATTTTATTTCCCAATTACTTACCATGTAAACTGCCGCACCCCAAAATGTTATACTGTATTATTTCATTAGAAATAGTTTTCATGGTTAAAAAGCCACCCATATTTTGGAAAAATCTGCTACTCGAGCGTGTGTATTTGTGTGTATGTGTATGCACATAGTGTATAGAGAAGGCATTGTATTCCATTCAGAAATTCGACCCTAGATTTCACCAGAGATAATAAAAAAAAGCATGCTTAGAAAACTATCTGTGCGCGCGTGGGTGTAAATACCTCAAAACGAAACAACCACTAAACACCAAATTTCAATGGATGCGACACGAACATTTTCAAGAAAATCCCCCCCATTCCCATTTTTACATAGTGAACGGCTTTTAAAAACGATTTTTTTTAACGCAATGTCTAGTGTATTGCCATATTTGTTTGTTTTTTATTAGATAGGTATCTTTATTGATGTAGATTGTCCATGCATATTTTAGATACAAGTTAAAGATAAAAAAAGAAACAATGGAGAAAATAAAAGACGAAAAAAGAGAAATATATATAAACAAATTTGATCTGACTTTGCGCACTTTAGCCAGGAAATTGCCCACGTGTTGCCAGTACCACTGCTCAGCCAGTAGATCCCAACATGCCAATCTTCTTCTAGCGTGACTTTACTTTTTTATTTAATCGCTCGTTGGTTTCCCACTGCACAAATTCCGCCAACATAAGTACACAGTCTTCATCTAAACATCACATTGGGTAGATTCTCATACCAGAATTGTCTCATTTTCTGTGACCTCCAATCTCCCAGCCTAAACCATGTCATTCCTGATATTTCCTTTTTTCCTAAGTAAAGTATATAAGCCTCTTTACCCCAATTCAGTTTTATTTCTTTTGCTGGAGCTAAATAAGGTTTAATTTTACAACTAGATGCAATTTCCTGCCGTCTGATGTCTGTTGTCTGTTAACCTTCTTTTGACACTTTCTACTTAGAAGGAACAAATACAATAATTTTGTTAATGTTTATCATTAGATAAACACGATGTAGATAAAAGAATAACCCTTTGTAACAATAGTTTGTAGAAAAAGTAATGTGAATGGAACATATCAGATTATTTGTGAAGGGGGAAAATTATATGTTTGTTAGCTTCACTTTAACTACGACGCTACGCGAACGATACGTGAACATCTGCTATTAAGGTTGCAGCGAAAATACACATTTTAAAATCGCAGTACCAAAAGAGCCAAATTAATAAAGAAACGTTAGCATCTATGGTTAAACACCAAATATAATACTTTTAAGCTGAAAGACGAAAAGTTACAGTAACCTATATTTCTAACCCACACTTTATGTTCAAAACATTACATTTTTATTTTTTAAAATACTTTCCAGTTGTTTTTAATAAAATATCAGCGTTTAAGAAATACGCATTACCATAAAATGTAAATCTTAAAAAGTTCTGCTAATACACTGCGCAGTTCTCAAAATTTGTATTGTGTTCATTAAAATTAGACACAACAATACTTCTAAGAAAGTATAATCAATTTGCATATCTGTCATTTAGATTTAGTTATGGCATTGAGCTCTTGACACACATGTGAAACACAATCACTCGAGATGCCGTTTTGGAACATAGTAATAAATCATGACCATTAATAAATTGTTATGTGCGTTGAATACTTTAGCATGAATTAGCAGTATGCATAAGTACACAACGTAACGCGAGTTATGTATTGTAAACATGCTGCGAGTTTGTTCCTGCGTGATCAATGTAGCATTATTGCGAGAGGAAAGTAGGCAAGAATGGAATTATTTATAATGAACAAAGAACGAGTCAGATAAACAGCAATGGCCGATTGTTACAGTTATGTGGAAATCGTGAGCTTTTTTAACTTGTACCCAGTACCTCTGGGATGAAACGGCCGGAGTTGTACTGAAAAAATATTTCTGACTTGTTTCATTTAATGACTTTTTCTACTTATTCTTCAAGAAACTCTATTTATTCTTTCATGTACTTCATGCTAATCGAAATACAACTAGCAGAAATTGTGTTATTTTTATTTCCTTGTAGATACAAAGGAATAAGGAAGTTACTAGGCTAAGTCCATAATCAAAACATTTAAAAGCTGGTCACAGTTGATGGCATTGAAATTCCATTCTCGTTGCGTAACTGGACTGAAAAAGAAAGTGAATAAGATTTTCCGATTGAGAAAACTATTAAGTATTGAACAATTTAAACGAATATCTCGGATTTAGTACTTCTGAGAAATGAAAAGGTCGGAGAAGTATTGAAAAAAAAAATCTGATGTGTTACTTCACATTCAGCAAAAAACTCTTCTATGTACCTTATGCTGATGAAATGCAATCAGTAAAAATTGATAGGTTTATTTCCTTGCAGCTACAAACGAAAAAGGGAATTCACTAGGCTAAGTCTATAGTCAAATGTTTTAAAAGCTGGTCACAATGTGATGGTATTGAAATCCCTTTCTCTTTGACTGTCTAAACTGAAAAACACAAAGGAATAATATTTCCTCTTGAGAAAAGTATAAGTATTAAAACATTTAAACTAATAACAAGGAATATCTCGGTTTACCCCACACGTGTATGTGGATACACTGTATGCTTTAACAATATCTACATTTTTGTGTGGATTTTGTCTCTTTGCCAGTTATGGAAAAGTCTTCTGGTGAAGAGGTCTTCAGAGACTATTCGCAGAAAATTCAAGATATACGTACATTTTATTTGTTTTGAAAATATTTTAAACATGTGTATTTTAATCAAAATCGTTAGAACCATTTTTATGAAATTAAACTTTTCTAAAAATACTCCATATAAAGGATTGTTTGTGTGGGAGATATTGTCGCGAACAAGGTTCTGCGACGTGGGGGATAACTATTTGAGGGTGGTGAAAGGAATGCACATGGTAGAGCAATAATAACAACGGGACTTAAATTAAGCTAATATATTGAGGAAGATTAAATAATTTGTTGGCGGCGCATGTTTGGTTTACAAAGATGGGGGATTGCAAACTATTCCATTAATATTGTCCAATGTCATTCTGATTACAGGGTTACTAACACAAAGCCTTACCTTAAAAAATATGTCACCGTGTATCTGGACGAAGTGAGAGATGAAGTGGTTGCCGGTTGAGCCCGGAGCGACGCCCCAAGACGCGCAGACGAAGCAGAGGTTCCCAGAAGGTCAAGCCCTCATAGTCGGTGTCTACAGTCCCTTAAATAGATTGAGTGGCATCCCAGAAGGGCATTCCAACATGGTGGCCGTTCTCCTAATACGGAGAACCAACTCCCTGATAGTGGGTAGTCTTAGCCAATCTGCACCGAATGTTTAAATGTTCTAGAATATCCGGTGTGATGTCAAAGTGCGAATGTGCACGTAGACCATTGGAAGTTGGTGTCATCGAAAATTCCACTAGGAGTACCATCGGATGAGGCTAGACTCTTCCATCCTGTTACTTAATCAGTTTATAACAGAGCTTGTATTTTCCAAGAATATGTAAGAATCAAATCCCAATAAATTCATATTAATTAACTAATTCTTAATTAATAAAATATTACTGAAATAATATAAGTTAAACTCTCGCCAATGACACACGTGACAATATTCTTGAAAATTATCGTGTCGCATAAAGTTGTCATTATCTGACTATTCGTTTTTGAGTTATGTGGTTCACGCATGTTACTTAGATGGATACGGAGTATAAATGATATAACAGGTATCGTAATTCCGCCATCTTATTTTGAATGTTTGAATGCCGCAGCGCAACATAACCTTATAGTACGTGTACGCAGAACCGTATAACAACAGATCCCTTGCACACTAAACTTAAGGAGCTACTTTGCTCTTTGGTCATTTTACAGACTTCGTTCACGTCACGGTAACTTTCGCGTAATGCCGAAACGTATCGGCGCTATATACAGACTCCTGCGAGTCGTGAACACTTCGTTGCTCTTTCTAGCTCGCACGCCAGTTGGAAAAGTAAGGCTATAATTGTTATATCCACATAACTCTAAGCATTATCGTTTATATTTATATTTTTTCTACAAAATATTATTTTAAAAAAACTTATTTCACGTATTTAATACATTTTAACTTAATCAATCTATGCAAAAGTGATTTCATTATAAAATATTGTACCCACCGAGAAATACAATACCCTGAAACAATAGCAAATCTTAGTATTCTATTACTGAAAACAAATACACACAGAAAGAAACAAATTTGATGTGTGACATTTTTTCGCCCTCTGTTCTGCAACCAAGCTATTCTTACAGAAGCTTATTTTTCTATCCACCTCATAATAATAAATATGAACATTAGCTTAAATGGACTTATTTACTTTTTTGACGGTAGAAGGGAGATAAGAGAATACTCTAGGTTAAAGCGATTGTCAAACCTATTAAAAATTGTCGCTATACGATGATTGTGCAACCCAGAAATAAAACAAAGGAAAAATGAAGGACCAGTTATAAGTGCTTTTAAATATAATCCAATATCAAGGAATACCTCACAAAACTATCTCCACAAAAACACACATATGATAAAATTTGGTATCTTTTAAAGAGATTTTGTACAGCAAGATTTTGTCCATCTCTTATGTTTACCAGTTATGGAAAAGTTCTCCAGAATGCGGAGGGCTTCATAGGCTATTCCGAGAAAATTTAAAATGTACATTTTACTTTACATTTAAATATTTTTACTATAAGGTGTTTAATTAAAATTGTTAGAGCCATTGTTGAGAAAATCGAACATTTGGAAAAATTGTCCATGTAAGGTTTAGTTTGGAAAGGAAGCATTTCCTGAAAATCATCCTGTCTCTCATCCTTGAAAGATACTATACAAATACCAAGTTCAGTACTTCACCATATTTTTGTTTTTGAATTACATTGTCTACAATTACTCACACACATAAACAGACGCATATACAGGACCATTTTCTAAAAATGATTTTGGGTTCAGGTGCTCTGAAAAGATTTTTCAATAAAATATTGATATGGATGTTTGTATATCTACTTACTGTGTATATACATTGTAGATAATGTAAAAGATGAGTGTGACATAAATTGTGTGCTTTAGCGATAACTACATTTTCTATGTAGTAAGATTTTGTCTATCTGTTACGGTTTATTCACCTAGAATAAAAAAGGCTTCATAGACAAAAATATATTTAACAATAAAATCCTCGAAAAATGTTGAATTTAAAGAATAGTTTTGGATGGAAGTTTTCTCGGAAGAGCTGCACTCTTGGAAGAAAGAGAACATAAATACCAACTTTGAGCTTCCTATTTGAGCTTCCTATTTACAAACAGGAGAGAATTAGTTTTTAAAAGGTATATTTTCACATTAAGGAGACCTCAAAACATGTGTTTTTAGTAAAATTCCTATTTCAAACTTTTGGGTAGAAGGCATTAATTCGTTTGCCTACTATAAGCAGGAGCTAGAGAAAATAAAAATAATTGCTGTTCATCTCCTACAAGGCTTAGGCGTAGTACCAAATTTACATATTATTATTATTATTATTATTATTATTATTAGTGGTAGTAGTAGTAGTATTACTGATATTATTGGTATTATTATTATTATTGTTATTTACTTATACTTTTACAAATATTAGGAATTGAATCCCGTTCCGCGTCAAAGGAGTGTATTTAAACTGATGTCTTCACTTGGTTCTCTCATCCCACATGCTTTAGTTTATAGCTAAACACTTGCTTTGGTAGTTTGTTAGAGGGCATTTAATTGACATGCTCCTGCCAATTTTTTTTATTTAAAATATAACATTATTAATATTTAGATATCTCTCGTAATATACTACTTTGCATAGTTCTTTATAATATATTTGCTTTTGTTCTGTCTCTTATAGAAGTAACCCGCTTATGAATCTCATTATTGTGCTTTCAATTTCATTCTTGTCTTTTTTCATCATTTTAATCCAATTTTTTTACTAAAATAGCATTGATTTTGACACGTGATTATGGCTCTGAGTTGGAATTTACCAAAGTAATTATTAATTCCTTCAATTTTGATCATATTTTACTATATTATTAATATTTTAAACACTGGGGGTCATGGTTTTATATTGAATCTCTGTTAAGGCAATGTATATGTAAAATTTAGAAAATACATAGCGTGAAAGTTATTTTATTGAAACCTATACCAGTTATCCAACACAATTATAATAATATTTTTGCATTGTATCAACATTCTAATTTGCATTGTTATTTAAATAATAGTTTTTCATGGCATATTTCATTATTCTAATGAAGTGTTTTAATTGATACATTTTTAAAAATATTCACATAGTAAATGCAAGTAATTCAGTAAATGTGTTTGGAAATAGATCTATCATATCATAATTTTTTATAGTATCCCTGATGTGTTTTTCAAAACATTCACATAATAAATATTAAGTTTTATAGTAAATGAGTTTGAAATAGATCTGTTGTATCATAATTTTTCACATTATCCTTGATACATTTTTAAAAATATTCACATAATAAATGCAAGTTATAGAGTAAATGAGTTTAGAAATAGATCTGTAATTTCATAATATTTTACATTATCTCTGAACAGTGTAGAAACAATTTAATGTCTGTTCTCTCCAAAACTCTTTATTTTTCAAAATTTAATAATTTATTTCTCATTGACAAAGCATGGAAAAACCATATGACAAAAATTTTAACGTACATTTGAGAGGCAGTATAAGTATTTTGAAACACATTAGTAAAACAATGCATCGTGTGAAACATTTGAGTCCGGAAAAGCTTAGAAAGAAATTTGCAACAAGGTTTTAAGTGGGGAGTGCCTATCAATAAACATACACCTACCAATGTTTAGCTTCAGTTAATTGAGGGGAAAGTGGGGAAAGTGATATATTTCCTTAAAGTATAGAATTTGTATTATTTTTTGGGATTTCTTTTTCAATGTTTCACAATTTTTGATTGGTCAAATTTCACAAATGCATCGCCTTAAATAAAAACTATATTTTGGTTGAATCTATACATTGATATTCATAACCTAAATATTTAAATTTATTAACTGTTTCTGTTATCTGGTCTTCTATTATAGCATTAAGTCTTCTGTTGTATTTTCCTTCCAGAGCTAATTTTGATAATTGAGATTTGCATATTAAAGTTTTCCAGAAATTTAATAATTTTGTTGTATATTCTTGCAGGTCATTTTCAGAGTCATCCATCAATGTATTTGATAACAAGGTATTTATGGATATTTTAATTTCTTGGTATAATATTGATACCTTAATTTAACACTTTTAGTATTTATTTATTGCCAATAGCTGAATCCTTTCATTTATGTACATTTGTGTCGAATATTTTTGGGGAGAAGCTACAATACCTCTGAGATCTCGATTAATTTTAAAAGGTGATTTATATTTCTAATATAATCTATCTTTCCTGAGCCCACATTGTTCCTCTTGCAGGAATGCCACTGATGTTGGTTAAGTTTAGATTTTATTATTGTTGTGCATATTTTATAGTCTGAATTTATTGGCAGTATACTTTGTTTATTATAACTTATATTATTATTTATATATGCCTCTTAACCGTAGTACATAATTTGAAACTTCACATTTTCTCAATTTCTAAAGAAAAACGATGTGTTCCCTTCACATAATTTTCTCTGGCTGCTCCACATACAAACTATTCTAACAAAATATTCCAGGTGGCTTAGTGAAAACGATCAACTGTACAAGAGAAAAATATATTATAAATAATGTGTTTTAACGAGATGTACATTTTTGTGCAGTAATTTTTTCAATCTCTTACGGTTTAAACGTTATACAAAATTCTGCAAAATTTTTTCCAGAATAAAGATGTTCAGAGTCTATTCTCAGAAAATTCAAAATATAATTTTTTGTGATATAAATATATTCACTGTATGCTACTTCAATCAAAATCGTTAGAACCATTTTTGAGAAAAATAAAAATTTCAAACATTTTCCCATGTAAAGGGTAGTTTTTGGTGGGGGGGATTTTTTGTTTTTTGAAAATATTCGTGTCGCATCCTTGCAAAATACTAAACATAAACACCAAGCCTGGTATTTAACGGTGTTTTCATTTTTGAGCTAGGCTGTCCAGAGACACACACACACACGCAGACACACACTCAAGCTTTTTTCTAAAATGTTCTTTCGGACTCAAGGGAGCTCAAAACATATATTTCCAGTGAAATCTCAACTTCAAATTTTTGGGTGGATTACAGTACCTTACCTAGCTACTATGTGGATTGTACATACTGCTAGAGAAAGTAAAAGGTTCTTGTGCGAGAGGCATTAACGAAGGAGTCTATGCGAGTTTCGAATTTCAGAAAGGGTTAAGTGTGTATTAAATGGCGTGAATGTATTGGAACGGACATGACAAGAAAGTTCCATTCTCTATAGTGTTGCTATGTTGTTCGAAACTAATTTCTCTCTGGAGTGTTTTAATGCTGGCGACAGTTATTGGGACTTAAGACCTGACCTTAGCCTTTAAATCCACTTCCATTTGACGTGGGAGAGGCGACGTCGTTAAATAAACGCTGCCCATGAAAAACAAACTCGTTTACGAACATCTTAATGGCCGGATGTTGTAAATATAACAAAGTTTAAGGTGAGGCAGAGGAAGAACACCAGAATTATCCAATAGGATGAGTCAAATCATCCGTTTCCTGCTCCCAGTCATGTAGCCTTCTTCTTATGTTTTTTTAATTTTATTCCTGCTCCTATAATTCTCACATTCCATTTGTATTTAATTTCTTGTTCCTTATCTTGCAAGCACTCGCTTACGTACTTTTTCTTTTCTTTTCTATCTTTAGTTGCAATATAAACTTTTATTTAAATGTCAGTCCCAGCTTAACTTGTTTTTCTTTCTTTTGCTTCCTATTTTAATTTCCTTTCTGTTTAGCCGAGTTTCCTTTATTTGATTGCCTTCAACTTCTTCTCTAACTTTACCTCTACTTAGTTTACTGGGTCATTGGATTTACGCTAAGTATGGACTATATTTTATTCCATTCTCTTAGATATGTGTGCCTTGTAAGCTGTTTGCCCGTACGGTTTGTTGTAGATTTAATGTGTTACTCAATTTAATTTAAATTTGTATCTTATATGCTCCAAATATATTTTTACTTTCTCTAGTACGTATCACAATGTACTTAGTAGATAGAGAAGGTATTGTATTCCACCCAAAATTTGATACCGAAATTTCACCGGAAATATATTTTTTGAGACCTCTAAATCCAAAGAAAGCATTTTTAGAAATATATCTGCGCACGTGCGCCTGCGAGTGTATATGTGTCTATGGGCAGCATGGCTCAAAAGTGTAATGGTTACCATGCTAACTTCATATACCCAAGGTCGCGGGTTCAAACTCGGCGGAGGACGATGGATTTTTTCGGGCGTAAAAATCCATAGCATGGCTTCTTTCGGAAGGGAAGTACATCCGTTGGTCCCGTGTCGTAGATTTACGGCACGTAAAAGAACCTCAAGCTTGATAGAGAGACCTCTGAGCAAAATTAAGCGGTCTTTCACGCCCAATTTAGAATGGGACGCTGAGAACCACAGTAGTTAAACAGCGTTCATAAAGAACACGCTGTTTATTTACATGGCTCTAAAACGAAAAGTCGGTTAAGTAACAAACTTGGTACGTATTTAGGTAAGTTCAGTATCTTCCAAGGATGCGACACGTAGCTTACAGCTATCCTTACCAGGGAGTATTTTTCGAAAATGTTGATTTAAAACAAATGGTTCTAACGATTTTAATTAAAGAGCCTTACGCTGAAGATATTTTCTTTTAAAAACAAACTGTACGCACAAATTTTCTGTGAATAACTCTGAATACCTCTTCATTATTTTATATAACTCGTAAACAGTAATAGATAGATAAAAACCTACTACACAAAAAATTTAGGTATCATTAGAACACACAATTTATGTTCTATACATTCTTTTTGTAAAGTTAACCATTTCGAAGATATTCCTTGTTATTGGTTGCATTGCAGCATAATTTTGGATGGAGGAATTTTCTTGAAAATCTTTGTGTACAAATGTGGAAGATGAATTTAATTTCAAAGTTTGTATTTTAACTGACTTTTCATGTTTAAACAATGCTGTTCATAGACACACCAAAAACAAACAAACATTTCTAAAAACGTTTTTTTTTGTCCAGAGATAATCAAAAAGTGTATTTCCAGTGAAATTTCTATATGAACAATTTGAATGGGAATGCAATACTTCCTCTGCTCGCTATAGATAAGCAGTAGAGGAATATTAGTGTAAGGAATATACATGGACGGGTCTTAGTCACTTTAGGGATCCTCTGCAATTTACTTGGCCTCAGGGAGGGAGGGATAAGGGGAGAGATACAAAGGGCGGCCAAATTCGGAAGACACGGGCGCAAACGGTGGATGGCTCCCAAACGGTTCCAGATTGAACACTTCCTGACACACGAGCCCCGATACGCTGAGCATAGCCATTTCTAGTTATGGTCTAGTCCTAGTAAATATGGCAATGTTGCAACCCATCCTATCAGCTGAGCAACCTTACACGTGTTTCAGAGCAAGATACTCTCCTCGTCTGTGTATTTTTGCCAATATCTTCATTGATATGGTGTCTGTAGCAACGTAACTATTGTATAAACTTGCCAGATGAGTGTGAACTGCCAGGGTGCGTAACAAGTTATTCCTGTAACATAATAACTGAAGATGTATAAGTTATTTTCGGTTTTCTATCGAATTCGATCACCCGAGTAAATGGATCTCGCTGTTTTAAAGGCAGACTGGTCACCATTTACCAGTTCTGTGTTAACGCTTTCAGGAAAGTTACTCGAGTTTTGTTGATAAATGTGCAGACAAGGCTGGAAATGCGCGTTTTGTATACCAATCATCCGGCCATTTCCGAAATTTATTTCCGAATTTAAATTAATGTCTAAGTTATGCGAGTTAAACTAAACGGAAAAAAATCTACAACAGAGAGCAGAAGAAAGTTATTACCTTAGACAGCTAAAGGAGGACGAAAAGAAAGAGATAGAAGAAGAAAACCGAGTACAGGGCTTTCCTAATTTTGCAGATAATGTAGCCCATAACTGCCTATAGAAAAGAGTTGGGCAGTGTATAAAAACGAATCGAGTTATATAGTATGTCGATATACCCAACCATAAAATAATGTCCAGCAATAGAATTAACAGGAATCTGCACATAAATAATGAACGTCCACCAAACATCTTGAAATGTATAGTTTCTAACGTACTAAGGTGTATAAATGCGTAGTTTGCAGAATGAATTCAGCTTTCATCCCTAATAAGGACATTAGCAATTGTTATGTTTCACCAAATAACAACAAAACCACTCTTGTATTCCAAATAATACTCCCCCTATAAGTTTGAATTTGTTGGTAAATAATGAAAAAAAAAATAAAATTACGTTCTTATGTGATGAGTGTAAACTAATATTAAGACGATTTGAAGCCAAATTAAAATGAAAACAAATGGGTCTGTCTGTGTTCATTTGAATTACACTGGAATTGAAAATACAATATCCATTATTACAACATAATATTAAATAATAATTACTCAAGGCAAAGAAAGAGTTGCCAGAAAAATTGAGCAAAAGGAGAAAATTGAAAATATTGTGAATTCATTATGTAAGCTAAAATTCCCGGACCAGGTATTTCAAATAATTTTATTCATATTGAATTTTATTAATTTAATTATTTTAGCAGAAGTAGTGTAACATATTTAGAATCTTTAAATATGACATAAATAATCATTAAAAATCACATTTTTTATTTCATCAACCTGTTCTATCCCCTCAAAAATACAATAAACAAAGCTTTCTTAAATAAAAATGTTAGGAAAATAGTTTTTGTTACAATATCTACTATTTAAGTCAAAAGCCGTAGCGAGTCAAAGATTATAAATCAGTTCTCTCTCAAATACGAAAATCATGGAGGTTTCGTGCATTTAACAATGTGTATGAGGACGGCAAAGAACTCGCTGTGCGATGTTGCCAGGTAGCGAGAACCAGATAATGACTGGAGTATACTATGCACCGAGGTTTTACCGAAAGCACCCTAGTCCTAAACAGCCCGAAGCTTGGTCTCGATCGAACGGTCCCACGGTACTACGAGGAAATAAAAAATAAACCACTATATTGTGACAGTCCAACCGCTACCCATCGAAAGCTGTCGCTATGTCGCTTGGTCCTTCAACCCAAAAATTGATGAAAAGAAATGATGGGAACAGGAGAATTCCTCCATCTTCTTGTAAGTTCTTTCTAGCTGCGTTATCGATGACGTCAGAATAGAAACGTTATGCCAAACTATTAAAGTTAGAAGTTTAAAGTTGCTGCCCATGGAACACTTTTCCTTTCAAAAATGTCAATTGTAAATGAAACTACATCAAAATTCTCAGAATAAATAACGGTCAAGAAATAACTCACATGAGATATTAACGTCATCTTACTGGAGTCTGTTTGCACTGCTGGAAACGTCTTTTCTCTCGGAAAAGGGAAAAGCTGGAAAAACAAATTAAAATATCCTAAAAGATGACCAGCAGAAAATAAAATGCCGTAAAATGCAAAATAAAACAATTAAATTTTCGTTAATCTTGAGGCAAAACGAAATAATATTACAATCAGAATTTTCTGTGGTTTGAGAAAAAGAAAATCAACTTCCGAGCCCTAATAATGGACATATTAGTATTTCTGAAGATAAAGAAAATTATAAAACCTAACAGCAAGAATTCCTTAACAGCTAAAATGAGAGGGAAGTATAGTGTGCTAAAGAAATACTAACACTACCTAGTACATCTAATACAATTTAATTTATGCAAAAGTAATAACACTTTTTTGATTTTTAATTTAATCTGATCTAGTGCCGGGGGGTCATTGTTGCATCTGACACGCCACAAACTGTTTTATAATAGGAGACACTAGCAAGGCGCGTTTAATATCGACACATATAGCACAGAAGCCTGTTCTATAGTTTTTGTATAGTGTTCCGAATCCCGTATTTAATAAGATTATTTCTGTTTCTAACTGATTTTCTTTGCAAAAGCTTCGTCTTCTCAGTATAAAAACAATATTTCAAGTCAAGGTGCAGCATACAAAATTTCTCGGGAATCTTTTGTTAACATTTCACAGAAATCAGAAAACCTTGATCTGTGTGACATACTTTTATCGAAAGTATTGGGAACTGGGAAACTATAGGAAGCCTGCTAGTTTAAACGAGGCAATTAAATAAATAGCCGAGCTTCAACATAGTTGGTGTTTCTAAGGCCTATATTACAGATATGATAAAACTGTTTACAGTGCAATATAGCATTTTAGATCACATATAGCTGTAACATACTTCTATGATAAAAGTTATATGCACCATCACATCTTTAATCACATCTGCGATTAAAAATAAAATGGCAGACATTCAGTGGCTACCGCCAAAGCACATTTCCTATTATGAATTACACGAGATGCCTCACAATCAAAACATAATTATGAAAAAACAGAAACTAAAGACTGGGAATGTATAAAAGCATAGCAGAAGCCATTATGAAGTGCATGAAGAACATACAGATAATGATGTGAGGAAAAACTTAAATGCATTGGGAAGTCAATATTTAGAAGAACAACATGGAAGTTATTATAGCAGCTATTATTAACCATTTTAGCTGCTGGCATTGTTATTCATGCTCACAAATGTGGTATTAATTAACGGTCTTTATGAAAGGGACTTATTGAGGTTAAACTTTAGGTTAGGTTATACGAAAATGTTGCAGATGGAAGTAATAGAAACTTAAAGTAAATTTATTTATAAATATTCTATATAATAGGAACCTTTATTAAAGCTGATAAAGTTAACTATTGGATATGCTTTTATGATTTGAAATAAAAGACGTGATAAAATGTAACGTAGTATAATATACTGGACAGCTTTAATGCGATCACAACATATGATCAAAGGTCTTTACCACATTCTGTGACACAGAAATGTGGTAGCGTAATGTAGTGCCGTGTATTGCCATTTGTTACACATAGCCTACACAAATTTGGTACTGATTATTAGTTTGTATTTGGCAGACATTTCAGTAGGTCATTTAACATGTTTTCGCTAAAATGGAAAAAGTGCATTATCGTTTCAGTGATTCATTCTTTATTTTCGAATGGAAAACATTGCTAAGAGATAAAAGCGAAGTTAAATGTTGTTTATAGGGACACTTCGCTACGTATAAATGCAGCTATAGTTCGACTTTAAACGAAATGATAATTTGTCATTCCATTTTCCTTTTTACTCCTAATTGTGCAAATAGAAATGATTTTCAATCGCAAATAAATAGTTTTTAAAAGATTTTACTACTTATTTTGGCTAATGTATTCCCTTATTTCCTTTCTGGTCGAGCATTCGTTTTTGATGAGGGTCGCCCAGGATGTTCGGCAGATGCGGTTATTGAGGAAATAGTTGAAAATACCACGATATAATTCTCGCTGATCGTCGTGATCATAAGTGTCTCGGTCAGGTGGGTGCAGCGATTATTCATAGTTGACACCAGGTGGGAGCAACTTTTATCTTCAAACCTGCATTTGGAGCTATTTAAGCGAAAACGAAAGACATTTGGCGTAGAGTTTACTTCGTTGAAGAAACCTGCATCCATATTTATACTTCAGAAATTAAGCAACAATCAAAACAATGGGTTACATCCGGTGAATTTGCTCCAAAGAAGCAAATACGGTCCCATTCACGGGCAAGTGATAGCGACTACTTATTTGAATGCTCGTTGATTTTATAGAAGAAGTAAACGCGATTGCTAAATAATACTGCAGTGAGTTATTGGACCGATTCGACAAGAAGCTATATTCCCATCTGGCTAAAAGAAAGTGCTGTTTCCCCACGAAAACACCCATCTGGAGTTGTCGCAGCCAAAGTGCATAATATACGATATGATTTGCTGCCATATCCCCCATATTATCTGCCCTGGTTCCTGTGATTTCCTGTTGTTCCCAGAGGTGAGGAAAGTGCGACAGTAACAAAATTGAGATCAAATGAGGTCATCGTGGAGACAGAAGCATATTTTGCAAAATTTGACAATTCTTATTTGTTGGAGGAGTTAAAAATGGTAGGAACGTAGGGAGAGGTGTAGAGTCGAGTATTTTCTAAGGGGGTATTTATTGAACCAATACTTTCTAAATACTGTGGTGTGCGTACCTTGTGTCCTCTAAATTTCAAAACAAACCACAACATTGTACTTTCTAAAATAAAATATAGAAATAATGTATATTTGCATATAGAAAACGTGGTCCGTTAGCCTAGAATGCAGTAGTTATTGTGTTGGTACTGTCATCCTATAAATTGTACAGATTTTATAACCGATTAATTGTAAATAAAAGTTTTATATCAAATAAATAAATGTAGGCAATATATCCCAACTAAGTTAACTGCAATAATCTTCTGAACAGTGCAAGATCTAGTTTCACAGCCTTCTCTTCAATACAAAGTAACGACATTCCTTTCTCCATGGGTACGTATTATAAGGGGTGATAACATGTATTCATATCTCGAAGTGTTGCACCCGGTTCCGAGAATCTTTCCCTTTAAAATAAGTTTGTACTCGGAAAAACATATTTATGCGAAGCTGAACGTGTGTTCGTATTAATTAAATATACTGCAAGAAGCGCCTCCTTATGGATGTTCCCACGGACAGAAAATAAAAGACAGAAATTGTTGTTCTATAGAAAGTATGTGAGAAAGAGAACCCATAAGAATCTTGATAAATGGCAATGATATCCGAAAACACAAAATTAAGCAGCAGTTGGAGAAGAGTGCAATATGGCAGATACATGATTTTTTACCGTGGCAAACTCCGAAAATATACTTAGTAATGTCCAGGCGCGGAAATCCTGACGGTGCTCCAGGACTTAGACATTTTCAGCGCTTCTGGCTGGTGTTACCAGACGCCCTCAGTGCAGTTAGAACCATACTCCCTCTGAGATATTTAATGGTCACTAAGCAGTTGTTATCCACCATGTCATTAAATCGCAAGGTATTAAGGACATCACACTCAACGGAGCCGGTCAATCTCAAGTGGCCTATTCCCCTAGAATGCAGTAACGTAGTAGTAGTGGTGGTGGTGGTGGTAGTTTTTTCCTTCGTAATATTTCCTTTCAGGTAACCAAACTTTTTGACTTCTTATAACCGGTATCAATTCTCTACGTAACTGGGCTGAAGATATATCAAGGACATAAAGAAAGCCAATATGCGATGCTATAATCGTTGTGAAATGGAATGGTGGGCCACTTATCGTCTGTAGGAAAACTTTTTCGTCCCCATTTGTACATAGTAATTACAACATTATTCGGCATTCTACACGGTGAATGAATTATTTACACATGTTGTTAAGCTGGACAAATGATACGAAACATACACATATACGATCCTTCAGCAGTAACTTTTAGACGAAGGTTAATGTTACTGTCGATATCGAACGGGATTTAACAAATCATTATTAAGAAAACATAACATAGCATAAAATTACAAAGTTTAAGTTGTAATGTTATCCAGACAGTTCAACTGTATTTTGGAGGATGTAAATAACCTGCCATTCCAATGGCCACAGCTATGACACAGGAAGAAAAGGTGGCTACGATTGTAGAGGCTGGGGGCGATATTTGGTCAGTACAAACATAAACAACTCTTTTTAGATTATGGTTACATTTTGTGTTCTAGGGTGCATCCCAAAACATGTAAAACATAATTAAATACACTTAATAAAAGTATGAAGAAATAACTCTGCTATTTAAACGTGAATTTCAAATTAAAATGAGACTGTTTTGTCATAATTCTCTTAGGATGGGTTTTTACAACTAAATAGTTACTCCAAAATGTTAGAGTTAGCAATTCCGTGACGCCCTGTGTCTGTGTTACAAACAATAGACCTTGGTGATGCATTCTACTGTTGTCATTGTGATGCTGTGCTGGTATCTTTCATCATGCTCGAGATGACTTAGATTAATGAGGCAGAGAGCGAATCTCCTCTCACCACATCCTTGTCGCCTCGTTCCCCCAACTCAAGACTGTAATCCATTTTTTTGCTACCATCCATGCTCTTACTTAAAACTTTGTTGTTACGATGTTTAGAGGATGGATAACAAGAGCAACTTCAAGTCTATTAACACTACATTGTAGCACGTCATGCAATCTCGTTTCATATGACGCAGTGAAGTCTATCCTCCAAACTTTAAATGCTCGTTATTTTACATAATGAATGAACTGCGAACTTTCAGAGGCTATACATTTCCTAAAGCCAATAACTAAATAACATTTCAGAGTCCTAGTTTTATGTGTAACATTCACACGACTTTATATACCCATTACTATTTCATCCACCTTACCACATCCTTAGGATTCTGCCTCCGGTTTCCTCTATGGCATATTTTGGTGATCTTCAGTTCGCTAATAGGAATCATTAGAGTTTTGTAAAGGATTTTGTTGTCCTTATTCTATTTATAAGCCCAACAGTATCGTATTTGAGATAGCTCTTCGTGCATTTGAAGAATTGCATTAACATGTTTTCTACATTTTTTACAACGCTTTTCACTTTTGAGAGGATACAGTCACCGTTTAGATCGAGAATTAATTGTTAGTGGGAGTGCACACAACATGCAAAGAATGAAATTGATTAGTATTATTCTAGGGCTAGCATTGTTGTTGCCATTTGTCTCATCTTGCAGTTTTGTGTGTGGTATCTTTCAGGCGGTTTGTTGCACAGTTCGCACACGCAGTCTTTATTGGCTGGTGGAATTTCCTCTTGTGGCAGAACTTAATTATGATGGAATCCATGTCCTGCGTATCCTGCAGGTCGTAATTCGTCTGTTCCCAATCTTCCGTCATCATGGTGTCTTTAGAGTAGAACTCATTCCAGATGTTGGTTGTTCTTAAGTCATGAGTATCTATTTCTCTTGTTCTTTCGGTGTTTGGCAGGAGTATCTGCAATCTGACGTCTTCTATGAAGAAGGTTACTCTTATCAAGACGTAGGCCAGTCTTGATAGCGCTGTCTCCCCGATTCGTTTCATGTATCGGATTTTGACTTTCTCTAATGTTAAGAAGTCGCTGATTTTTAGTTTGTACAAGATTATGCTGATCCCATAGCGATTGGTGTTGTGGCAGCTTTAAATAGAGTCATTGCTGTTTTATTGAGATTTTCTGCGGCTGTTGGATGTTGCAGGTTGCTTTGAAATGCGTGTTGAAGGAAGTTAGTGTTGTTTGAATGGTGACCCGAGATATTTGAATTTTGTTA
This sequence comes from Hymenopus coronatus, assembly GCA_030762935.1. Lineage (NCBI taxonomy): Eukaryota > Metazoa > Arthropoda > Insecta > Mantodea > Hymenopodidae > Hymenopus > Hymenopus coronatus. The sequence continues at coordinate 85,185,277 of CM060882.1, forward strand.
TCTGCTATTTCCAGTGGTTGAGAATTAATTAACACGTCATTATTCCATCCATAAGTATCCACTAATAGTTAGTTTTGTAATTGTGTACACGCTATTCTTATTTAACATTAAAGGCAGGGTTAAATCAGAACAATAAGTCGCCGTAATAAACATATGATTCACATGACTTTTTATAGCTGTTAAACAACCAACCTTTCTTAAAAATACTATTGCTTTATCTACGACATGCTAATCAAGATAAACATTAGCAGAAATGGTCTTGTCAATTGTTCCCTTGTAAGTAGAAGAGATGTAAGGAAATACACTGGGCTAAATCGATAGTCATATCTTTAAAAAGCTAGTCTTTTGTGAAACAACTGAAGTTCGGTTCGCTTTGCATGCCTGCAGTAAAACCAGACAGATGAATCGAAACGTCCGTTCCGTTTGAGAAAAGTTAGAAGTAGCTTAAAATTGAAACCAATAACAAGGAATATCTCAGAAAAGGTTATCTATAAAAACATAGACAAATTATGCGTTTTAACGAGATCTACCTTTTTGTGTAGTAAGTTTTTGTCTATCTCTTACGGTTTAACCGTTATACAAAATTCCACAAAACTCATCCTGAATAAAGGGGTCTTCAGGGGCTACTCCCAAAAAATCAAAATATACATTTTATTTGTATTGTAAATATTTTTAATATACCATGATTTAATAAAAATCCTTATAGCCATTTTGAGAAAAACAAAAATTTAAAAAAAAGTTGTCCATGTAAAAGGTAGTTTGGAGTGTAGAGGGATTTTCTTGAAAACCTTTTTCTTAAAATATGCTAAACTAGATACCAAGTTTGGTTTTCAATGGTATTTTCGTTTTTGAGCTATGCTGTCCTCAGACACACACAGAAATGGAGCTTTTTCTAAAAATGCTTTTTTTCGGCTAAAATCTCGACACTAATTTTTGGGTAGGTTACATACCTTTCCTATCCACTTTGTGCATTTTACATAAGGGCTAGAGAAAGTAAAAAGATGAATGACTTATTAAAGGTCCAGTGTTTTACAATTCATGTCATACTCTACCTCTTGCTCTGAAAATCATTTTTACCAAGGCTTACTCTTTTGCTTACTTCATGTTGATATAAACGTTGACAAAAATAGTTTGCTTACACATACTTAGGACTCACATTTACAATAAACCGAAAATGCAACAAAACGCATTGACATCACGAAACACAAGGCAAGGGTGAACGCGGCGGAAGCTCACTGAATACGCTGTAGAATTCCGAATATATCCATAACCTTACTGGAAACTTATACGGAGCGCCAGTTAGACCCACTATGACATATGGAGGAAAAATATGGGGGTGGGAACAAACAGGGAATCTGGACCAAGTGAGGACCCAATTTTTGAAAGGAATTCTGGGTGTAGGAAGGGGCACGGCAAACTGCGAAATAATGAGGGAATTCGGGGCACATAGTGAAACGATAGAGTGAAAAATCAGAGCAGTTAAATATTGGATGAGAATCGTTCACGGAAACCAATCTCTAATTAGGGCAGTCTGCTACCGTGAACAGTTGCGAATGGAAGGTAATTCGACGTGGGCATCAAAATTAAAGAAAGGGTTGGAAACCATTGGGATGGGATACATTTGGATGGCGAGGCATGCAAACAGGCGGAGTATTTGGAGGAAAATTAAGATATTGACAAACAACAAATAATTGCGCAATGCACAGAGAAGGTTTCATTAGAAGTATCTACAGACTGGGCTAAAATCGGAGTGGGGTATGGAGCAAAACATCAAAACATGTACCAAAATCATTAGAGAGGGGCTCGCGTGTATTAGATTAGGAGCATGGAGGAGCACGAAAATTTCTGACGAGAATGGTACGAGAATCTGTCCAATTGCGAGGAGGAAGAGTCGTGGACTCGCATCTTGGCAAGATGTAGGGGTACGGAGGAATGGCGCGAAAAACATTTACCGCGACTCTTTACCACCACGAAATGTAGGGCTAGAAGCATGTTGGACGCTACTGGCAGGCGCAGAACACATGGACGGGCTAGGTAAATTTATACTTAAGGCAAGACAGCTGAGATCTGAGGAGGCTGCCAATAGAAAAGGGAGGGGGGGGGGAGCAATAAGTTAAAATAAGTTCAACTAAACAAAAATGACTACAATATTCTACATACATATATATTATGTCATACTTAGGTCACTGTTATGTAATGGTTTTTATATATCGTATATATATTATGTGTATATATTTCGTTTAAGTGTAATTATCTATTATAAGACGGTGCGTTTATGAAAGTGTACTCTTTGCTGTAAATTTAAATTGCTATAATTGAATATCTTTGGATTTTTATTTTTTCGGGTTTATCTTTAATTCTTTATTGTTGTTTTAATATTGCTTTTGATTGTGGATTACCTTTGTCTTTTTATTTTCGCGTTTATTCTTAAATATTTGTTGTATTAATATTATTTTTAGTGTGTATTACAAAAGCACGTACGGTCTGTGGACCCGTGCAATTGTTGAAATTCTATGTACATATGATATTATGTCAATAAATACACTTGTTCATTCATTCATTCATTCAACATGTGTTTTCTTGTTACCGGGAAAAATGCTGATTGTCGAAGGAGTTCGATAAACATAGCTCCTTAAACTCAAGCCCACATTGGAATTCTAATTACAAATTATAGCCACTTAAATTTGTTATAAAATACATTGTAGAGAACATGATTTTGCCGCCTCATCTATCAAACCTTTTAAGAACATCTGCATTAAGATGCACTAACATCCATCTAAATGAAACCATGCTTCAATGACAGGAAACACGAAGTAGGAGTCAAAAGCGTGATGTTTCACATTATGCAATAATCTGTGATTGGAATTCCTGAGCTGTAGTTATTTTACACGCTTTTGATTTTAAAATTTGGCGTTCCAAGTCGAGGTTTGAAAATTCCGTATTTCCACAAGCTTTCACAAGAGATTTCTTTGCACTTCATTATAGTTTTTTTTCCGCAATCCAATTTCTCCTCTGTAATAGGTCTTAAAAGAATAGATCACGTTTTTGTAAAGCTATTCAACAGATTACAAACCGTTTCTCTTAAAGTTGCACGAACAGCCGGAATTCGTTCTATAATTCGCCGTTTCAGTTCTGTATAAACGTTTTATCACATTGGAATCATACATGGAATTTCTAAGGAATACAGTGTAAACAAATTCTTTTCGGCTATGGCCTGTAGGAGGGGAAGGGTGCCGCTTGATGCAGATATCTGCCTTTGCACCCTCTTTCTCACCTGCTGCTGGAAATAACGTGAAAAGACTGTATAACATTTTTGCATTAAAACAGCACTGACATGCTGTAACATGGTCTCACAATATGTCAACTCTGTACTGCACGGACTTCATATCAACTAATTTATAGTTTGCAACCATCTAACAGATAGTAGGAGTTACCGCTAAGCAACAGCCAGTAACGCAGGTCTCTGCTCTTTCCCATAACAGGATCACTCCGCGAAACAAAGAATAATTTAACTTTATGTAACTATTATATTATTGTTATTGTTATTATTAAATATACAAGCTATCTATGGTATTCAAAATGTAGCAATTCAAAAAGCATTATAATACCTGATTTGACACGTCAATACTTAGGAAGAGGAAGAAGAAGAGCAGAAAAGAGGAGGATGTAATTAACTAGAACAACTTGAGGCCTGCTTTAGATTATTTTACATAAGTAGTTCAATACAATGCATTATTATTACTGCTCGAACACATCAATGAAATAATATTTGAAATTCTAATTCATGGAATACAAATTGATGCTAGTGGTGTTTTGATACAAAGAATTAAATCATTAATTTCATTTACACTGCAGCATTGAAGTGATCGTGAAGCAAACTCTCGTAACACAGCTGCGGGTAAAATGTTGGCAGCATCTACAATGGCGTTAGAGGGGGAAGCGGTTGCCTAACCTCGCACGTAAGCCTCCCTCCTCTCTCTCTCTCCCACTCCTTCCAACCACTGTGACCCGGCGTAGACTCCTGTTCAGCGGTTTCAACTACCGTATGAATACTTGTTTACCGTGACTTGTCTGTGTTATTTTACCAGTACTATCTTATATACGTGTTATAATTTATTTATATCATTGTCAAATATTATTTACAGATATTATTGACAGAATTATATAATTTATATTATTATTACAATTATTAGTATTACTAGTACTATTATTATTATTTATTTATCAGCATCATCATGAAAGGTTACAGATAGCTCCCCATCGAATCCTATAACTATATTACATGATATAAACAGAGGAAGGCAGGTTTAGATTTTCAGTATGTGGACCAACATGCATTATTATTATTTTTTATTTATTGTTTCATTTATATAGCCTCTTTAACATCTAAGGCCGCACTTGAAACAAGTGGTTGTCTGTAGGTTCTTTTACGTTTGGTTTAAATCATTTTTTTCCTCAAACACACACACATTCACTCTCATATACATATTTCCAGACTCTGTGGGGGATAGGGAATAATTCTTGCAAAAGGAAACTTCCCCGCCCTAGCCAGGAATCAAACCCAGGACCTCCAGGTTAAGCATCCACTATTGTTCAGCATTTCATTCAACTTTTGTTTATGGATGTCTCCCAGCTGTGACATATTCTTGGACACTCTGCTACACTTACAATGATCGATTTGAAAGAACGGGTACTGTTCTTCCTTGTTGAGGACCTCATTCTCGAAACATTATCTCCTGTATATTCTTGATCTATTTAAAGCATGTGGGAAAATTAAAAGCTCTGGATAATCATTTAGTAACTCCTTGGTGATGTTTGAGGTGGAGACTACTGTTATCGTGTACCATTCGTATTTGAGGCATTTCTGCCGCAGAATACAGTGATCGAGCAGTGCAAAGCACTTCGAATATGGTGGTGTATTGTTTCTCACTAATAATTGCACTATGGTGCCAGCACGTAATAACGAGATGGAAGTAACTACCAATCACAGAATTTGTATGGTTGAGTGCTAGTTCCGAACTATCAGCATAATGCTGCGATCGCGAATTTACGAGACACAATCGAATGTTCCAAATGTAAATATTGGAAAGGTACGATACAAGTGCCGCTTAACTAAGGTGGCGTCGAAACTGTTGTAATCTCTCCCCTCTAACCATCAATCGCTAGTCCTTTGCATTAGGCAATGCTTGATAAACTCGCTGTCTAGTAGTGACGTCATGCGCGGGCAAACGACGGCAAAGGCCGAATAAATCTGAAGACCCTATATAATGGGTTGTACGTTTTTAGTGCTTAAAGCGTGTCTTCGAGGATATTCCCTAAGGTATACAGTTTCTAGTCTCCTGTCACGGTCACTTACTATTTTCTGGAACAATATTACAAAGAGCATCTCCTGTAACATTTCCATGCAAAAGATTACCTTGTAAAACATATTTTATTGCGTAGGAGTGGTCAGCGTTCTTGTTTCTCTTCCAGAGGTCCTGGTTTCAATTCCCGGCTGGGGTGGAGAAGTTTTATTCAATCATAATCATCCCCTATCCCTCACAGAGTCTAGAAATATGCACGAGAGAGAAATGTTTGAATGTTTAACTCCACTTTTACTGCATATGGCACCACAGGTGATGGCACTAATGATATATGGAGTGAAGATGGTACACTGCGATGGCGGGGGAAACCTTAAAACCCGTTGAAAACCGGCCCTTGTACCACTTTGTCCACCACAAATCCCACACGTGTTCCGTGTTCACCTGCAATCGAACTCGGATTACCTTGGAGAGATGCGAATGGTCTAACCACTCAGCACGGTGAATCCCTGAATGCGTGTATAATAGTATAGTACTGAAAAAAAAGCGAACGCTTATAAACCCAACGAGAAAACACTAGCAGCTGTATCTAAAGCAAAGCCCCCGGTATGACCCAGAATTTAAATGGGGCACTATGGGGGGGGGGGGGAGGAACAAGCAATCCATACCTCGACATGTTCAGTTTTACTTTGGATAATACATTACTGTGCAATCTAAATTATATGTATACATTTACTCTAAAAGATTGCTCCTTTCAATTACTGAAGCAATAATATTTGCTCAACAGAGTTTGTAATTATACAAATGCAAAATCAGGCATGGGGACTCGAAAAGTAAGGGGGTAGAACATTTCTACGTTGCCCTGTTAGCAGGCAGTATTCGCCGGTACAAAACGCGAATATTAATACAACTCTTGATTGCGAGTCACCAGTGGCGTATAACTGTAATGTTGCCATCTTAAATTGAATAGTATTAAAAGCTTCGGTATTTTATTATTGAAAACATTCTTCATATACGCTTCATACCCTAATACTGGAAAACAAACACTAGCGTACTACTGTGTATATAAGAATATTATATTCTTAATTAGTATTAAATCCTTTTAAAATCTTCAAAATCAGAATTACTGATCCTCAAAACAGTTAATAGTGCGCACTATTCACAAAACGTCATTCAGACTTGAAAAAAGGTGAAATAGTACTAACATACGTTTATATATAATATATGAATATCGGGTGGAAGGAATGTCATACATTAATTTAAACCAGTGATAGATTTTGGAACACATTTTGTATTTTACGTTTTTGTCTCTATTTCCTACGGGGATGTTTTAGTTCTGTCGAATACAAGAAACAGACAAGCTGGCAACTCTGTAGGTTGTGTGGGTGTCACTTGCACTAGGTCAGTACATAAACAAACACGCCTCGCTGTTCTACCATTGCATTATAAGCCAATCACAATGGGTATTTGAATATTTAACAGGAATTGGTATATTAATTAATGTATTTTGATTATCAATTTAATAATAAAACATTGGTCTTGTAAACCAACATTGTCTTACTTTTAAAACTTCATAGGAAAGAAATTCTTGTCATTAAATCCCAAAATTAATTACTTAGCCTACCTAACTAAAAGAATTACTTACAAAAATTACAATTTATTACAATGAATAAAAACAATGCCAATTGCTCTCATTATTTCCCAAAACGTTACACCACTCTAAGTCGCGTTTGCAAGCGACCGACGTGTTTACATCCAGAAACCGGTTGAGAAACTTGACCAACCTCAACGCAAGGTTGCCAAGTTACTTCATGTCTGAAAAAGCTGCTCGGAATATTCTTTTAATTGTTTTAAGTGGTTAATTATTTCGAAACCCTGTGTGATGTCCCATAATTACTATCAAAACTAATGTCAGCATCACATTACTCTATGCGTCTTATAAATAATTATTATCTTCATACATTACTGTGGAATTACGCATTGGATTTGGAACAAAAAAATATATTTTTTTTTCGAAATCGGCTGAACAAAAAACAAAATGCCATTAGACTTTTTTCTTTCTCTTCTTGTACTATATATGTAGTGTATAGAGGAAGTATTGTATTCGCCCAAAAATTCAATACCGAGATTTCACAGGAAATACATGTTTTAGGACCCCGTAAATCCAAAAAAAGAAGCATTTTCAGAAAAAGGTCCGCGCGCGCGTGTGTGTGTGGACAGCATAGCTCAAAAACGAATAAATCGTTAAATACAAAACTTGGTACTTAACTTTGGTATGTTCCAAGCATGCGAGACGAAGATTTCCAAGAAAATCCTCTCTGCCTCAAAATACCCTTTACATGGAAAAAAAAATTAAAATATTGACTTTCTTAAAAATGGCTTTAACGATTTTGACTAAAAATCTCTTATGTTGAAGATATTTATATGGAAAATAAAATATATATCTTGAGTTTTCTGGGAATAACCTCTAAAATCCTCTTTAGTTTGGATGATCTTTATCGAATTTTGCATAACTGGTAAACCGTAAGAGATAGACAAAAACTTACTGTATTAGAAACGTAGATCACGATAAAAACACAATTTATGACCTACACAGTTTTTTCGTGAAGTTGGCCATTTTAAAGATATTCTTTGTTATTGATTTCAATTTTAAAATACTTAAACTTTTCTCATACGGGAACTTGTTAACTCCTGGCCTCGCAAAGAAACGGATTTCAAATCTATATCAATCACATTTTTAAAACATTTGACCGCTGGTTTAACCTGGTGCCCTTTTACTTATAAAGGAACTAAGTAATAAGACCGTTTCTGCTAATGTTTTAGCGTTAAATGGATAGTGAATGGAGCACATCAGATTTTTTGTTTGTTTGTAATGTTTCTATGAAGCAATATTAGAAGGGATGTAATAAGTTCCCTTCCACCCGGTACATATTCTAGATACATAGTACAATTGTGACGGTAGTTCTGTGTCAGTGACTTCCTTTCTTAACGCATTGAAGAGAGTCTATACCCAAGCGTCACTTGGCTTGTGCTGGCAGCTGGCTTACAGAAAAATCTTGTGCGGCGGATCTGTGGCTTAGCTAATAGCTCAAGAAAGCGAATTAGCCGGTCCTCGTGACTATTCTGGCTAGTGTGTTTGATGTTGGTGCTCCGTAGAGGACCGCGGGTTCGACTTCCGCCTCGGGCGTGGACTTTTCTGTTCGTGTAAATGTGGTTTAAGAAAACGCATCATTGGAGATTTTAATTAAAGGATTAATTTTGCTTAAGGATTTGTACATTAGATAATTTATTTGTCGTAAAGGTCGTTTATAAATATTAATGACTTTAACTACTGCAATTGCAATTAATAATAGATGGAATTATATTTTTTATTTAGATTGTATAATAAATGAAATTGAATTATATTTAATTTCATTTTGGTAAACAAACAGTAAAAAAAACAAAAGAAAAAAACAGAAAAATATTCTATCGTTTATCAATAGAATGAAGGCTATTACTGGGTACGAGATCGCGCAATTTACAGGAGAGTTCGTATTGCACTCGTTACAGAATACCTAGTTAATATAAACCATTTTAAATTTGGTTCAGTTAGTTTCTTTTCCGTCCCTCCCACACAGAAATTTATCAACAGGCATTCTAATCATCTGACAAATGTTAAACACCTGACAGTTGACTATCGTGTTGTTCTTCCTCCTCTTCGTCTTCCTCTGTTTCCTCACCTGCGCTCCTCCCCTGCCTCTTGATACTTGTACTATGAAGCTCTCTACTGTAATTTTGAAGATTTCTTCTGTTTCAATGGAATCATTTTCAATGTTTGTTTCAACATGCAGACACACACATTAGATCAGATAAGGGTAGCGTGTCTGCCTCATATTCAAAAGGTCGTGAGTTCGAATCTCGCTTAGGCTGAGTTACCCGGATAAGGGTTTTTTCGAGGTTTTCCCTTATCCTGAGAAGACGAATGTCGAGTAATTTTAAGTTCCATTGACCCTGATATCATTTCATCGTCTGAACCAGGTTAAAGGACGTTAAACTACAAAAAAAAAAAAAAAAAAAATAGTCTAATCGCCATTCCGATTAACAATAAAAGTTTCTGAAACTTACAAACCTCAATGTGCCGGCTCGGAAGCGGTAGAAGATGGATTGATGTTACAGTCTCGATACTAGCCATTTCAGATAATGCGCATGACTAAGAATGAAGGTTCGGCAACTGACACTTAACGACTAGTCTTCGCCGGCACAAATCTATCGTCCCTGCTGTACTTGTAAAATCCCACACATTAATCCTAACAACAATGAAAATCTTACGTTGCAATACAAAACAATACTGCGATTCCTAAAAATATCTGAAAAAAAATCTCGTGTGTTCCATTCACATGAGTTTCTCTACCTTTTCTTCAAACTTCTTACAAAATATACTTATTCTTTCTATTCAATGCTATCATTATTGATAAACATTATTTAATTCCTTATAGTAGAAGGGTAAAAGGGAGTACACTATGCTAAAAGGGTAGTCAAATGTTTATAAACTGTCGTTATGCGATTGCCATTGAAATTCGCTTCTTTACAGCTGTAAAACAAAAGAAACAGGCATGTCTTTCAGTTTGAGAACAGTGTGAGTATTTTAAAATTTAAACTAATAACAAGGAATATATTGGAAACCTTGAGCTCCACAACGAAAATGCGTGAGACATAAATGGTGTCTTTTAATAAGATATTTATTTTCTTGTATATTAAGTTTTTGTATATCTCTTACGGTTTGACAGTTATGTAAAATTCATCCAGATTGAAGAGGGCTTCAGATGTTACTCTAAGAAAATTCAATATATACATTTTATTTGTCATTTTAATCAAAATTGTCAGAACCATTTTAAAGAAAATAAAAACAATTACCGTGTAAAGGTAGTTTGTGTTGGGTTTTCTTGTAAAATTTTGTGTTGAATCCTTGGGAAATACTTAAATACCAAGTTTGGTATTTAAGGGAATTTTATTTTTGAGTTATGCTGTCCATAGACTCACACTAACCTTTTTCTAAAAATGCTCCCTTTATTTGGATTCAGAGGGTCTCAAAACATAATATATTTGCAGTGAAACTTCTATTTTGAGGTATAGGGTTTTTGGGTTGAATAAAATGCCTTCTCTATCTACTATGTAAATTGTACATACGTGCTAGAGAAAGTAAAATACTTAACGTTAAAAATCGTACACATTTAACAGTTGCATATTCTCAATTTTGTTTTGTGACGACGATAGAATGCTGGAAGCTTTTATTTTCAATTATGTGTTTTATGTTTGGATGGATAGTATTACTAGCAGAACACAATATACAGAGGAGTTTATTATTATTTAAATTAGATCGCCGAATTGTATTGCTTTGGTTCATTATTGAAAATAACTGTTCACATCTTTATATGAAACCATAGTACATGGGTATTAGGCGTCCTGCAAATTTCTTCAAGTGTGTCCGTGGTTGGGAACAGATAGATTTAGCCGCTGTAATGCTTGTATATCCAGCATAAGGCTTCTGCACCTCCAGTACTAACTATAGCGCATATCACAGTATCATATATAGGGAAAAATAGTGGAGTGAATTAAGTGCCAAATATCCGGAACTCTCGCGTCCAAAAGATCACAACTTTGATATGTGGCAGGACAAACAATACCTGTCTACCCTCTCTTCCACATCTTCTTTCCTAGGCATCTTTGCTCTAGCTGAGCTCTTGAACCAAGGCCAAAAACTCCCAAAATTTGGAGCACGACTATTTTCGTATGAATAAAAGCATATAACCAACGTTTTTGTTCCTGCCCTTGAATGAAAGATGGGACACTCAGTCAGTGAGTGGAAGGCGTTGATTCATGTGAATAATGAACTCACACTTGCTTGACAGAAATGAGAGTCGAGTTTTACTGAGGCGGTTCGGTAGCAGACTTCTGTTGTAAGATGTTAGTATGGTGTACGTGTTTGCTTGTTCAGTGGTGCAATATATTCAGAAAGTGTATGAAAGAAAAGAAAGTTTATAGGGGGGCCCTATACATTATTATAAATTGTTAAATCGATTTAACGTAGAGAATGCTGAATAGTTATGAACCATTTCATAAAATACAGCTATCCAGACCATAACCTTAGGGAACATATAAGTGAAAATCCTAATGGTAGAACTCTCCAAGCTTTTTATTTATATCTCTTAGTTATAGTAGTTTCTCTGCAAATTTTCTATTGTCAACTCGAATTAGTTTCTAATTTTAAATTTTTTAAATTAAGAATTTAACTATTGACCTAAATGCTGCTTGTCGAACACGTTTCATGTTTCATTGATAATATTTGGTAAGCATGTTCAAATAAAATTGGATCTGAATATTTCTGGATAATAAAAGCACAATGTACAGACATTTTTAATTTAAAAGAATTAATTTGTAAAATATTTCCACATAAAAGCTAAGATAATTATCGTTAAAACGTGCACCAAATTTGACAAAAAGGTCCTAAAGGAAGACTTTTTCCAAGGATGTGACACTAAGTTTTTCCAGAAAATTCCCCATTACAAACTGTAGTTACTCTTCACATTGAAGATTTTATGGACATTTTGATTTTCTCAAAATCACTAAAGATTATGATTAAACTATCATAAGTTCATGATATTTTTATGACAAATACATGCTTATTTTTAATTTTTTGGGAATAGCATCTGTAGACCTCTTTATTTTGGATGACTTTTGTACCTATAACTGGTAAACCAAAACAGAGAAGCAAACACTTGGCACACAAAAAATGTAGACCTCCTTAAAACACACAATTTGTGTCAAATACATATTTTGTAGAGTTAACTATTTCAGAGATATTCCTTCTTATTGGGTTGAATGTAAAAATACTTTTCTTAAAGGGAGGTCCTCATTCGTTTCATTTGTTTCATTAATATTTAAAGAGAACCTAATTTCAATTGTTTCACTCGCGACAATTTTAATTGTTTTATTAGCGACAGTTGTAAAAGAATTTTACTATTTCATTAACCCAGTGTATTCCCTTGTTTTCCTACAAGGAAGTAATAAGACTATTTTTGCTAATGTTTATCTCAATTAGCGTCATGTATGTAATAGAATAATCTTATGTAAGAATAGTTCGTTTGCAAAATGGGTAGAGAAAGTCATGTAATTAAAACACATTGCGTAGATAATGTAAACTGTTGAATAATGGTTAACATCAGACGTCGAAGCTATCTTTGTGCAGTGTCGGAAGTCTACAGGACGCTAAGCGCTAACTCAGTAGCAGATAAACAAATGCACGAACATAACATTCCGAGGGCTATCACTATAATTGCTACTTACATTATGTGAATGTGGAAAATAAACACGCCTTTTTTCATATAAGGATATTATATGTGAGTGTTATTGGGTGCCATCACGCGGGTGATTTCTACTGAGATCAGCTCACATATTTCAGTGAAACGTTCCCCTTAGGGACTTTTGCAGTCTGCGATTCCAATCCAATCCCTTTTTCCATTTGCTTTCTTCTGGCAACCCATTTCCAAACATGTGTTCCACGTGGAAAATGATCGAACTCTGCCATCATCCATCACAAACCTCTAATCTACTCCTTCCCGTCTTTAAGTAAATAGTAAAGTAAAAATACGATACCTATACATGTTGTATGTCTATTGCAATGAAGATTATGTAAATGCGTGCGTTTCTAGAAGAATCGAGAATAAACAAGGTCTTCATAAAAAATAACCTTGCTCACCTCATACGCTACCCCCTACACTCAAGGGGTCGCAAGTTCGAATCTCGCTTAGGGTGAGATACACGGATAAGGTTTTTTCGGGGTTTTCCCTTATCCTGAGAAGACGAGTGTAGATTAGCTTTAGGCTCCATGGGCTCTGAAATCATTAAAAAAAATGACGTGTTCCATTCACGTGACTTTCTCTACATTTCTGCAATAAGTTACTTTAAAATTCTTCAACCCACTTCATGCTAATGGAGATAAACATTAGCAGAAATAAGTAGAAAAGAAATAAGGGGATACATTACGCAAAAGCAATAGTCAAATCTTTAAAAGTCTGGTTGCTATGTGATTGTTTCTTTAAAAATTTTCAGAGAAGAAACATTTTTAGTCTTTTAAAATTGAAACTAATTATAAGGAAATCTAGGAAAAAATGTATGACAAAAATTGGGTATTTCAGAGAATTCAAGATATGTATTTTATTTGCCGTGTAAATATCCTAATATGTGATATTTTAATCAAAGTCGTTACAGCTATTTATGAGAAAATCAACATTTTCAATTTTTTTACACGTAAAGGGTAGTTTGGGATTGAACTTAAATACAAATACTGACACACACACACACGCACGCACATGGACGCACGCAGCCAAACAAATGCGGAGCTTTTTCTAAAAGTATTTTTAATACATGGGACCCTAAACGTGTATTTTCCGGTGAAAATTCGGCATGAAATTTATGGGTGGAACGCTGTACTTTCTATGCCATACAATACTAGGTAGAGAAAGTAAAAAGAAGAAAATGTGATATTTTCCAATCACATGACTTCTATATCTATTCTGCAAACGAACTATTATTACAAAAGATTACTTTCTTCTATCCACATCAGATGATGGAAATAATTTGGAGAAATGGTCTTGGTACTTAATAGTTACAAGGAAAATAAGGGAATGGGTCAGGCTAAAACGATAGTGAAGTCTTTTAAAAGCTGGCTACTATGTGGTAATTAAAATTGCGTTCTCCTGCATAGCCAGGAGTAAGACAAAAGAAACAGAATGACAAATTCCCGTATGAGAAAAGTTTAAGTGTTTTGTAACTGAAACCAACTACAGGGAATATCTAGGAGATGGTGAACTGAAAAATGTAATGACATAGATTGTATGATATTGTTTCCTTGTATAATACCTCAATAAACTACGAGTTTTAAGGAAATTTACATTTTTTGTGTACTAAGTGTTTGTCTCTCTCTTGTGTGTAACCAATTCTGTACACGTTGTCTAAACTAAAAAGATCATGGAGGCTATTCTCAGAAAATTCAAGATATGCATTTTTTAGTCATGTAAATATATTTGTTATATGACAGTTTGATCAATATTGTAATAGCTAGTTTTCAGAAAAACACAATTTTTAAACAATTTTCCATGTAAAGGGTGGTTTTGAGGTCAAGGATTTTCATAAAGCTTCGTGTCGCATCCTTGGAGGGTGCAGAACATAATTATCAAATTTGCTTTATTTTTTGATGCAGAGGGCTTAAAACGTGTATTTACGCTGAAACTCCGGAATTGAATTTTTGGGTGGAATGCAATACCTCTACCTATGTACCAACTAGAGAAAGAAGTAATGCATAAGCCTACGTGTATGTTTTATCCTTATGCTGTAAGAACAGATACCAGGCCACATTCCTCCAGATTACCGAGTCAGATCTGTAAATTACATTCGGGAGGTTCCGGGTTCGATTCCAGACGACTGCGTACTTTGCCCATGTTCTTTTGTGGTTTACCTGGACTGCTGAAGCGAGTATTGGTCTATTACCGCAAATATTCATCTCCACAATCTCATCATTCAGTCTGGTTGACTAATCGTTCGATGGCCTGCAGATAGATGGTGAGGATTTGTGCATTCTGTATAATATTCTTCGGTAGTCATGCTTGTAGCTTCAAGTTTGGGTTCTTCGGTGACGTTCCTCGCCAGATGTCAGGGTGCTCAAACTGGAATTGCCGTCTCTGTCACGTGTCGCCGTTTCCTAGGTACCATTTTATGTGGTCCCCTCCACCTCATCCCTCCCACTGGATATGTTAGCTACAATAGGTCGTTCGGTACCCTCCTTTCCTAGACTATTATCTTTACATTTCTTAGCATTTTCCTCTCCTGATTAGCTAAAAGTGTTCCAGCTATAATTTGGGTCTTGTGTGAAGGACACAAATTGAGAGGACAAAAAATTCATTACCACCATGAACATAAAAAGTCTGTTGTGTTCCATTCACATGACTTTCTGTACATCTCTGATACAAATCATTGTTAAAAAGCTTATTCTTCTATTTACTTCATGCTAATCAAGAAAAAATACCATAAATGGACTTATTACTTATTTCCATTTCAGTAGAAGAGAAATAAGGGAGTACCATAGGTTAAAGCGATAGTCAAAAGCTGGTTGCTATGTGATTGAAGTTTCCTTGTTTGTATAGACAGCAGTTGACAAATTCCCATAAGAGAAAAGTGTAATTTAAAGCTGAAACCAATAACAAGGAATATCTCAGAAACGA
Source organism: Hymenopus coronatus (assembly GCA_030762935.1). Classification (NCBI taxonomy): domain Eukaryota; kingdom Metazoa; phylum Arthropoda; class Insecta; order Mantodea; family Hymenopodidae; genus Hymenopus; species Hymenopus coronatus. Next base: position 85,200,833 of record CM060882.1, read on the forward strand.
CCAACTCTTCAAAAAAAAAAAAAAAAAAAAAAAAAATACATATAACATATATTGTAAGTTTTAACGAGATCTACATTTTTGGCGAAGTAAGTTTTTGCCTATCTCATGCAGTTTATCAGTTATGCAAAATTCATCCAGAATAAACATGTTTTCAGGGACTATTCCCAGAAAATTCAAGATATACATCTTATTTGTAAACATCTTTAATGTAAGGTATTTTAATCAAAGTCGTTAGAGCTAATTTTGAGAGAATCAAAATTTTATAAAATTCTTCCATGTAAAAGTTAGTTGGGGGTGAGGGGTTTTTCATGAAAATCTTCGTGTCGCATCTAAGAACGCACACACGCGGAACTTTTTCCAAAAATGCTTTCTTTTGGATTCAGGGGGACCCAAAACATTATTTCCGGTGAAATCTCGGTATCGAATTTTTGGATGCAATACAATACCTTCTCTATGCACTATGTATATAGTATGTGTAGAGAAAGTATAAACAAATCTAATGTAGCGCATTCAAAAACTTTCCACGACTTTATTACAAAATATTCTTACAAAAGCTAATTATTTTATCCACTTCCTGTTAAAACAACTAAGTTTTCATTACACGTTCACATATTTCATTGTAGGTAGTAGAAAGATACAATGAGCTAAAGCGATAGTCAGATTTTTAAGAAATGGGTCACAATTTGGTGATTTCAAAATTTCTTGCTATTGCAGGATCAATAGAAAAATGTACAATAATTTACCACTTGAAGAAAGTATAAATATTTAAATTTCAAACGAATAACAAATAATGTTTGTGAAAGAGTTCTTTTCACCACTAACAAATATAACTTGATGTAAGCTAAATGCTTTATGGAGATATGCACATTTGTTTAATAATTTTTTTTTCTGATTTATGGGCTGCCAATTATACAAAGATCATTTACATTGCAGAAAACGTCACAGGCTGATAGAATAAAATTAATATATAGAGTCTTCAGATTTACTTTTGCCGCCAGTCGTTTATCCGAGCATGATGTCAATACTAGGTACCGAGTTTATCACGTATTACCTCTAGCAGAGGACTACTGAACTATGAGTAGAGGGGGGAGGGTGAATGTCGATAGCTGTAAGAAGGTTGAATAGTTTGTTGTAGCACAGATAAAAAAGTTATGTGAATGTAACACTTCAGATTTTTTCACTCCGTTTCCTCTTAATAAAGTATTCACGTTAAACGTACTAGTGTTTATATTCTACGCATAGGCACCTCCTATGCTTAAAGTATTGAACTTTTATGACTGTAGCTCCAGATATTTAAGAAAGAACGATATACGGTTTTTAAAATATATGGTAATTGTTTTAATATACTCTATATTCTTTTCTGGAGTAACATTTTTTGTTCTGCGACTTCATAGCTTAGGTTAAATGAAAATAACTGACAAATCATAATATGCGTTTTGATTTAAGACAGTATTTTCTGAAAGTTATGAGAAAAATAGTTGAAGAAGAGAACAAATTTGTATTTGAGACGAATTTCCCAGTAACATACCGGAAAATGTTCCTATTTATTTTAACGTGAGAAACTCGAAATAGTAACTCAAACTACTTTAAGCTTATAAATAGTACATTTTGTAACGATATGTCTGAACAGAATACCAAATTCATATCCTATCATATTTCATTAATGCAAAGCGCTAATATAAGCGAAATATTCGCAGCAAAGTTCCAGCTGTATTTATGTTTTTCTTTTTGTAAACCGTAACGACGAACTCTTTACACAGTTTCACAACAACCTGAAGTCCATATGCTTCCGAGCAGAAGCAATGGAAAATAGTTGAAGAGTTGGCACAAGAAACCTCTTTAAATTCATTTGGCAGAAACTAGGGTTTAAGTTTCCGTTTGTTATTGTGAGAAATGTTCTGGAGCAGCAGAATATGCTGTAGTGCCTTCTCCAGTGAACGTTTACTTTTAAAATTAACTTCTGCATTATGAAATAGCTACTCTGATATTAGCATTTCTCAATGCCAGCGTTCCTCCGTTCACATCTGTTTAACGTTCAAATCTTCATAATGTTTAATGATTAATATTCACGTTTTTGTAATGTACATTATAAATAATGGACCTTCCTACGCAGTAGGAAATGGCACACCCACGTAGTATGGTAGACGTGTTGTCACAAATTGCCTCATTCATTTGTTCACTCATTGTTAGTGACAACAGAAGGCACCCACCTCGTGCTTCGTCATGAGCACTGGCTGGTCCATCATTGAATTATCTAACTCACTTTCTCACCATTCCATCTGTCATTAGATTTTCATCGTGAATCAACTTGACGATGAGTTTCCGCTAGCTTAACATTCCTTGGATCAAAAATCATATTAGGGACCGTACTTCACGTCGGCGGGATCAGAAATCATCTTAAACACTTTAAACGATCACTAACATCTGTGCACACAACACGATCCAGCTGTAATGCCGTCAGTGGACAGACTATGAACTAGAGAGACGAGTGCGCATGCGTAGAACTCCGACAGGAATTAAACTTTTCATTTGGTTTGCAACAATATATGGTTAAAACATGTTTTTAGACCTGCAACAACATGAGCTTTAAGTTTTATTTTCTTTTTTACAGGTTACATAGTTTTATCATTAATAACAAGTAAACTTATAGACCAACAGGTAATAGACGGTCAATGTGTATACCTTTTTTGAACAATCTTATCTAGCGCTGCGGTGGCGGTGAAACGAAATGGACTTACTTTCCGGACACACCTCGTATTTAACATAACAGCATATATACTATATCTCTAGTATTCCATATTATTTATCTATTGATTAGCTTCTAATTTACCGAGCGAGGTGGCCCTACGATAACGTGTGTGGTTTGCATTCGGGCGCCCGTGGGTTAGATTCCCGTGGCCGGCCTTCCTGATCCATATGATTTTTTTGAATTCACAGAGCTGACAGGCGAATGCTGGGAAGGTTGATTACTAAATGTCCTGTTCTGTTTCCTAAATCTGTTTCAGAGTAGGAGGATCGATAATTGTTTTCTGCGGCTGGACGGTAGCTTTGCACACTGTGGAGACTAATCTTGATGTCGTTGCGGGATTACACTATTGAGAAAGCCTTCGGTTGCTTTAGAGCTAGAGCCATTTCGGGGGACCTCCAGGAGCTCGCAGCTTGTGCGTTGGGCCAGGGACCCCGAGCATGCCTGCTGATGTGGTTTTGTTTCATCCCTCCCTTCATGGGCTCAAGTAAATCACAAGCCTACATGCGTTGCTCTGCTCCTGTGTCTGGGAACCCCGACTCTGAGCGAAACTAATTAATCTCTAATTCTCCTGTCGGCTCCCGTGGCTGCGTTCGCTCAAGTGCTTAGCTCTGATACTTCGTGGCGCAAGGATCTTGGGCTCGAGCCCCGCCTTGGGCATAGGTGTTTGTGTGTTTGTAAATTTGTATATATCTGTGTATGTGTAAGTAAAAGGAAAGCGGTAAACAAATATCAACAAAGAAAATGTAGCAAACTGGAAAAAAAGGAATAAAGAAGAAAAATAAAAATAAATACAGTGCTGGATCCCTGACAATACTCCAGAATTGTATATTTATAAAAAAAACATTCTGGAGGTGTATCACAGCCTGCCAAATTTCAGCTTTACAGTGATGAAAAACGAAATATTTTTACTCACATTTCTGGATGCACCAGATTCTCTACAGCATCAGGTTCTCTTCCACATGCTTCAAAACAGATATCTATACTTGATGATAAAACAATCGTGTTATTGTGTTCCCTTTCAAATGTACTCCCGTTCGAATGGTTCATGATTGAGTACAAGGGTAAGAGCGTTCTTGAAAAGCACTGCATGGCAATAAAATGCGTAAGTGCATCACTAGACAAGGAAGGGTTTTTTAACACCAGAAAAATTCCATTATTTTCTACTTTCGAAATTTTCCATAAATTTGCTACATACTTAACGCATTTGTGTTGCATACTATTATTTCGACGGTATTAAATAATAAAAATAATACTTATGCGAACATAAAATTAATTAATAAGAAATGTGCAACATGGTGGTTCCAACATCAAGACTAACAACATTAATCTTAGTGGTAAAGGCCTAATTATAGTGCTAAAGTATACAAGCGTGGTATTTAAACCCAAAAACTATAGCAAACTTCGTTATACTTAGCTGCTGCGTGAATTAAATATACCTATGTAAACATTAAAATATTAGAAGCAGGTATAGAGAACTGCAAGATTTAATGGGAGGTAACTGTGAAAAATGAAAACTATAAAGTATTCATTACATTTTCTTCTAATTTTTATCAGTCTTTGATGTAAAAAAAGGCACATTTCTAAGTATTTAGGTTTAATATTTCTCTGAATATTAATTATTTTATATATCGGAATCAAGCAATAATGAAATTAATGTACTACTTAACACAGTTTTAAAAATTAACAAATAGGATATTAATTTTAATATATATATATATATATATATATATATATATATATATATATATATATATGTTAGTTCACTCAACACATAAATGATTTGTTACCTCAAGTGAGGGAAACGTTTTTAAAGATTGCTTACTTCGTATTTTCAAAAGAAAAACATTTCAATCTCTCCTATTATTGCTCTTAGGATTTTCGCTGTTGTTTCTAATTTTTACTATCAGATCCATTTATAATAAGTGTGTTTACTTCTATATGTTTCCATTGGCAAGGTCATTTGCCTTGTAAAATTTCAATTTCTTTTCATGTCTTTATTTTAATGTTCACCTCATTTTCTCTTTTAAGGAAACCAAACTGTGAAAATCTTGAAAATGTATATTTTTGAATTTTAGCACATTAAAATATTATTTTCAGCCACTTGCAATTTAAACACTTACCACGTGACTTCTTAATAGCAGCAAATGACACTTCCAATATTAAAAGGCGTGTTTCTTAAAATGTATTAATTAACCGTTTAGATTTTTATACCAGGGAACCTTAACATCATAATAAATAAAAATTATCGGATTAATGTTCTAAGGAAGTAAAACTAGTGATGTATTTCAATTCAGAGGGTTAATTATTCCACAAAAATAATGAAAAAAATATCTTCTTCCAATACACACACGTATATTTACACAATGCCCAAACATATAAACATCCACGACCAAGGTAGGTCTCGAAATCACGATCCCCTGCGGTTCAAAGCACCAAAGTGAGACACTTTAGCGGCTATGGGGACCAGCAATTTTATTTTAATGGACTCTACTACAAGCCTAGGAACTGCTTCTCAATGAGCGCGATACCCTCGACGTTCCGCTGATAGGTAAGAGGAGTGGAATGAAGGTCACTTGCGGATCTGTGCTAGTACCCTAATGACCAATTTTTCCGTTAGGTTCTGCAAATTTTTAACGCACAAAGGGATATTTACACAGGTGAATTACGGTGCTGTGGGTCACCTGGTTACTTATAGTACTTTATTTTATATTACACAGAAGTTATTTTTTTTTGATCTTTTATAGATTCTAAATATGACGAAAGGGCACAACCTGCCCCTGCAGCCCTTAAGACCGATCGTCATTGATAGACAATGTTTAAATCCGTGGCAATTTATTTGTTTCGCGGTTTCCATCAATTGAAACAATGAAATGTGTCAAATTCACATTAATTTTTCTAGCAAAGAATACTGTCTTACAACATATTGTTCTTTGATCCAAATCATTCTATTCGAGTTAAATATTAGCAGAAATGGCCTTATTACTTTATTCTTTGTGTGTAGAAGCAAAATAATAGTATATATTAAGCTAAAGCGATGATCAAACCCTTTAAAAGCTGATCGCTGTGTGAAGCAATTGAACTTCCGTTCTATTTGTTTGCCAGAAATAAGCAAAAGAGACGAAAGGAAGATGACTTTGCGTTTGAGAAAAATTTAAGCAGTTTAAAATAGAAATCAATAACACGGAGAGTCTTGGAAACGCTTAACTACTGTACAACAAATGTTTATCACATAAATTGTGCATTTTAAGATATCTACAGCTTTTTATATACCTAGTAACTTTTTGTCTATCTCTTACGGTTTGCCGCTTATACAAAACTCATCCAGAACGAAGAAATCTCCAGAGGCTATTGCCAGAAAATTCAGTATATACATTTGTTTCTCCAAAACATTTTTTGGACATATTGTATTTTAATAAAAATTGTTAAAGCTATTTTTGAGAAAATAACAAATTTCGAAAAATGTTCCCTGGGTTTGGGGGTGGAGGATTTTTATTTATGTCACAGCTGATACTGAACTTAAATACTAACTTTTCGTTTTTATGTTGTTCACAGATACACACACACATCACGCATAGTTGCTGAGCTGTTTATGTTTCAGAGAACCCTAAATCATGCATTTGCGGTTATATCTCGTTAGGTATCGAATTTTTGGGTCGATTACAATATTTATTCTATTTGTACTATATACACAGGTGCTACAGAAAGGAAAATATAAAGACAAAGGTTATATCCACAAATAATACGAAACAGAAATAAAACATGGGGCAAATGACCGACTTGAGATAACTTATGTTTCAAAAGGATACTGACCATCATACTGCAGCCACAATTCGATAGATACAACTTCAGGTTCTCTCAAAAATAGTCACCTTCATGTTCCATCTAAGGCTAAGTACACATCAGGTAGCTTCTGCAAACTAGTCTTACAAAATCACATTTTTTCTATACACTTAACTTTATTGAGGTAAACGTGTGACGGAATAATGGATACATATTTCACCACAGGCACATGAGATATCTTAGAAACCAAAACGATAGTCGCTATGACTATAGTTGCTTGAAATTCTATAGTTTTACCATGCGATTGCGAGAAACAATTTATTAATAATAAAACGATAAAGTTACGAAATAATCAAACGATTACTAGCGAATTTCTGTAAGCAGTTGATACCAAACATAATTATTTGAAATGCATTATGTATTTTTAAGATATCTACATTTTTTGTGTAGCTTTGTATACCTATCTGCTATATTTTACATGTTTTATAAAAGTATAAAAGTATTTCCAAACGAAAAAAAATCATATCAGGACATTGCCAGAAAAATCAGGATTCCAGAACATTGGAGAATGTTTGTGGGATTTTCCAGCGCTATATAAACGATGAGAAAGTTGCTGAGTGCGTTTCTGATACGATATTAAGGGCGGTTTTATGATGGCGTTTGCGTCAGCTGTGATATACAGTAGGTGCTATTACTGCGAGAGATTCGAGACGCTTTTTGTTCATTTCCCAGCGAGTGAAATACCCGAAGAGGAGACTGCTTTACTCACATTCCATTATGGTACTAGGTCGCGAGGAAAAGCGAAGTGGCAGTGTGAACCAAGAGAAGTTGCAATACAAATATATCCTTATTATATTAGTGAAGTAATAATTGAAAACTGGGCGAAATACAAGAGTTAATTTGATGTATGACATTTTTGAAGAAGTGCGAAATAACAAATCATTTTCCATATAAAGGGTAGTTTGAGGTGGGAGAATCCTCTTGAAAATCTTAGTGTCACTTCATGTCGTGCCCTAGGAAGACGCTAAACTGAAAGTTTTGGTTGTGACTTATGCTGTACAAAACGGCCATGGAGGATTTTGTAGCTGATTCTGTATTTGTTTAATGGGAATTTTGCTATTATATATTCAATTAAATTCAAACATCGAATAGGTATATTCTTTATCTACTAGAGATCTCAGGTTGTTGCAACTACACTCTGCTTAGTAACAGTACTCGTGCGTATGCGAGCTTAACTAGAGGAGGAACCAATAGGTACTTTAGCATTAGTTCATGCGGTTTTGCCATAGCTTATCCCTAATTTCGAGCAGTATTGCATGCTATAGGTAGACCTGTTATTTTTTGGTAGTGTTTAACGCTCGCTTTTACTGTTCTGGCACCGCAGGCGGTGACACTTGATGATACATGAAGATGGAGCCCCGGTGGAATGAGATGGCGGGGGAAACCGAAGAACCCGGAGAAAACCCGCCCCTGCGCTGCTTTGTCCACCACAAATCTCACATGATCGAACCCTGGCCGTCTAGATGAGAGGCGATTGGTCTGACCACTCGGCCACGGCGCGGCCCGACCTGTCTTGAGTAAGTACACTATTGTCCGTAACGCGCAACCAAGCTACGGTTTAGAATAAGCAAACATTTGATGTGTGCCATTCACCTGACTTTTCTCTACATCTCTGAAACAAATTACTGTCAAAAAGCTTATTATTCTATTTACATCATCCTAATAGAGATAAACATTATCAGAACTGGTCTTATTACTTACTTACCTCCTTATAAGTAGAAGAAAATAAGAAATTAACCAGGGTGAAGCGCTTTTCAAATCTTTAACAAACTGGTTGCCATATGATTGAAATCAGTCTCTTTGCATGGCCAGGAGTTAACACATACTCTTATGAGAAATGTTAGGCATTTTTAAACTGAAAACAATATACAATGACCCCTAAAACGTGCATTTGCGATGAAATCTAGGTATCGGTTTTTGGGTGAAGTACAATAACTTATTTCTATCTACCATGTAGTATGTAGAGAAAATAAAAATTGGATAGGTAGTCAGACTCAAAAATTTAATGCCATAGGCGGGATTTGAACCACGGATCTTCCGGTTTCTAGCCGGTTGCTCTACCACTGAGCTACCATCTCAACGTGTGCCGGTCCCCATGGCCACGCTCGCTAAAGCGTCTCGCTTTGGTGCTTCGTGGGCAGGGGATCGTGGGTTCGAGTCCCGCCTTGGGCATGGATGTTATATGTTTGTGCAATGTGTATATGTTTGTAAAAGAAACAGTAAAACCAGTAAACCAGTAATCAGTAAAACCTACGGGGGGAAATGTAAATGGGGATACAGTACCGGAGTCCTGATCAGACTCCGTTACTGTTTTTTTAAAAAAAAAAAAACGTGCCAGCCTAGTGTTAAATTTTCAAACTGACTCGCATGTTTTCCGGTAAACCACAAGGTGATCTCAAATTATTTTGGGATGATATACCCCAAGCATTAAACGTTGTAAGTCACCATTGGGGTATGTCATTTCAAAATAATCTTTGTTTCAATTCCCGGTTATGGTATTAAATGTTTCAGTTTGACTCCACCAATCCAACTCCTGTCCTGCACACGGCTTGTGTGAAAAAACAATTAAAGCAAACTAAAAATGAATGCATAGATCCAGCATTTGAAGCAACGAGGCCCTTATTACATTAATATACATATAAATCAATTCTAACCACATCTTTTAATTTATTAATTTGAACAGTAACTAACCGATATAGGCATTTGCAGCCTATAAAGTTATTTAGTACCAATAACGTAGTAATTGTGTTTTGTAGAGTTAAAATTAGCGAAGGAGAGTGCCTCAGGAGAGAAAAGGAATCACATAAAGGATTTAGAAACAATTTAATGATTACACTTAAAACAATTTCGCCTTTAATTACCGTCGTTAATTACAGCTATATGTTTAGCAACCTAAAATAATTATGTATGTCATGGCTGTTGAAAATGAAGCAGTAAAAACTTCAGCAATTGTAGCTGCGGATATAATGCTATTGCTGCCTACAGTGAAATAAAACGTGCATCGCAGATTTTAATTTCTATTTTACTACCGGTTTTGTGGATGCTCTGTGTATATGATTAATGTTCCCACATAAAATCACATAACGTATCCTGGCTGACCTAGTTTTAAATTTATGTTTTATACTTCTAGAATATTTTCCTTATTCAACCTGCCATCCGCGAATTAAAGTGGAAACCATTGCGTTCAACATAAAAAAAAAACATTCGTAAATATGTACTATTTCCTCACATTAATAGCTGCACGAATCCTTAAACTTTTAGTAGAGTAAGAGAGAAATACAGAAACGTATTAAAAGGTAATAATAATAATGATAATAAAAAGTAATAATAATACAATTCTGATGTGTTTCACTCGCATGTCTTTCTCCACATCTATGAAACAAATTATTACTAAAAATCTTATACTTCTATTTACTTAAAGCTAATCGAAAAAAAATTTAGCAGAAATAGTCTTACTACTTGCTTCCTTGTAAGGGATTACCATAGGTTAAGATGATAGTCAAAAGCTGGTTGCTATGTCACTGAAGTTCCTTTGTTTGTATGTACTGGAGTTGACAAATTCCTGTATGAGAAAAGTATAAGCTTTTCAAAGCTGAAACCAAAAACAAGGAATATCTCAAAAAAGACCAACTCCACGTAGAAAGGTATAACATAAATTGTTTGTTTTAACGTGCGTGTGTAACTCTTTGTCTATCTCTTAAGGTTTAGCAGTTATGCAAAATTCGTAAAATTCATCCAGAATGAAGCAGTCTTCAGAGACTATACCCAGAAAATTAAAAAATATACATTTTATTTGTCAGATAAATATCTTTAATATAAGATATTTTAATCAAAATCAGTTTCAAAAGTTCTATATAAAGGGTAGTTGCGGGCGAGGTGATTTTCTTGAACATCTTCGCGTTGCATCCTTGGAAGATGCTGAACTTAAATACCAAGTTTAATATTCAACGGTAATTTCGTTTTTTAGCTATGCTGTCCAAGAACACACTCATACAAATACACACATGACCTTTTTCTAAAAATTATTTTTTTGGGATTCAGGGGAACCCAAAACATGTATTTCTGATGAAATCTCGGTATCGAATGTTTGGGTGGAATGCAATGCCTTCTCTATACACTATGTACATAGTACGTGTAGAGAAATTAAAAAGTAGTAGTACTAATAATAATGTCAATAATTATAATTACAATTACAATAATAATAATAATAATAATAATAATAATAATAATAATAATAATAAGTAGAAGGGAACTGAGGGTAGGCGCTATGCTAAAGCGATACTTTAAAATTGAAACCAAAAACAAGAAATATCTTAGAAACGGCTAGCTGCATAACAGAAATGTATAGGACATAAATTCTCTTCTCTACGATATCTACATTTTTTGTGTAGCAAATTTTTGTCATCTCTTATTGTTTACCAGTTATGCAAAATTCGCCTAGAATGCAGAGGACTTGAGAGGCTATTCCCAATAAATTAAAGATATACATTTTATTTGCAATTAAATATTTTTAAAACACGGTGTTTTGGTCAAAACCGTTAGAGCCGTTTTTGAGAAAATTGAACATTTCAAAAATATTCCATATAAAGGATAGTTCGAAGTGGGGGGCGGCGGGGATTTCCTGAAAATCTTCGGTCACATGCTTGGAAGATACTAAACTTAAACACGAAATTGGTATTTAACAGACTTTTGGTTTTTGAGTTATGCTGTTCACACACACAAAAACACACACGCTGTCAAAACACACACGCGGGTAATTATCTAAATATGCTGTTTTTGGGGTCTCAAAACTAGTATTTCCAATAAAATTTTGACAAAGAATTTTTTGATCGAACATAATACCTTCTCCCAATGTACTTGCATAGTTCAAGTAGAGAAAGTAAACATGTATTAAAGAAAAATGCTGAAAACATTGTTCTCCTTCATAGATTAAAATGACGATCATAGGTGACTTTCCACGATTTGTAAGTCTTGTCACGTACATTCACCTCTTACCCACTTCAAGGAAAGAAGAAGACCTGGGAGTTATATTTTTAAGAAGAAATTCTCCGCGCCACACAAGAATTTATTCCTGGATTTCTAAATTTGAAAATTAGCAGTTTAATGAGCAAAGGAGTTTGTACGCAGAAGTGTTACTCATCTTCTCAGTTTCCTGCAAGTGCATCTTACATGCATTGATGATTAATTGATGGGTGGGAAAACAACTGAATTGTTCACTATGGTTAATTCCAACATCATTGGTTTACAATAGAATACTGTATGTTGCTACCGAGGTATGTTATCTCAAAATGAATTTGAAAATGCTTTGCATTTATTTATATATTGAACAAGGTATATATAGTATTATGGTTCATACAAATTTTATTATACATGGATATAACTAAACATAATGATTTAGTTTGAAGAGAATTTTTGATGATCAAAATGTGTATTATAGTTTAATGTAGTTAAGAGGATTTAAGGTATACTGGTAAAATGTGAGCTATGGTGGAATTTAATGTCGTGCCGGTATGCCATGGTAGCCAGTTGCTAAAAAAAGCTGCATGATAGGCGTTTCAAATCCCGAAAATTGTATTAAATGACTTAGAGGTAATCTCTCTTTCTAAAATAATAATATTGTCTGGATTAATTGCTTCTTTCACACTAGCTTGTGCAGAACAATATTTGGAAATGTAGAGTTCAGACCGAAAAATTCAGCACCATAGCCAGCATTTGAACTACAGATTTCTTGGTCTCCGTCCAGTTACTCTGACACTGAGCTACCATGGTAACAAGCCGAAACATTGCGAGTCAGTTGGGGCATTTAGTACCGTGGTTAGAATAACTGGATGGAGACCAGGAGATCCGTAGTTCAAATATAGCATTGCATTTTTCGATCTGATTCTACCTTTCACATATAATTTCTGTTGAAGCCGTTATAAATTTTGGTGTTTATTGTGGGGTCGTGACCCCTTCAACTGCTGTGGACGGGCACTACAGAATCCAAGCGCTCTTGGTAATAGTGAATTTTCTAGAAGGATGTAGAGACGGACTTCTGAGATAATGTCTGACATAATGTCTCTGAGATGTTGTTTGGATTGGGTAGGAGTCGGCGGACATTGGTTCCCGATACAAGAGGGATACTGATTACTCTAGGCTTGTGTCCTTCTGTACCAATCTGGAAAGCTGGGAGACGTGCTCTAGAACCATGTCACCCTATTGAGGCTTTTCGGTTGTCTTCCCTTTTGGAAGTGGTGTATTCACTTCGGTCACTACGAAAGCGAAAGAGTTCTTTTAAGAAATCCGCTATTGGTCTAATGGTAAAACTCACCATTTTGGTGCCTTTCCTTGTCTCCAGAAGACAGGCTTCGGGTCCGGGTAGGCATCTACGCTCTAACACGGACTATATAATATATATAATACACCGAGTGCAACAAACAGGTACGTTAAAACTTTGAGAAAACATTTCTTGCTTATAGAGGATAAAAACATGTTGTATGAACATAGGTCCGGAAATTGTTTATTTCCATGATAAAGTTCTTTTTGTAAAACTCTGTTTACACAGTGAGATGTGTAATACGTAGCTATCCTGTGGCCATAAACCCATAACAGAACAGTTTTAATTTAAATCAGCTTAAATTGGGTGGAGATGATGCATTTCACCGTGATCATTGTGCTGCAGTACAATAGTTAATAACGGATACTCAGTTGATTGTTTTTCGTATCGCCGAGCACAGTAGTGTCTGTTCTACGAGTTTCACATGCAGTAACATTTACATTTAGATTTGGATTTGGCAGATTCTCATTTAATGTATGCATTAGGTGAAGGTAATACAGTTGTATACTAAGTGTCGGTTCTGCGATTACTGTGTTTCAGGTACAGGAACATGTAGTCAAAAACGGAATTGGCGCTTGCTCATTTAATGTTCGGATTAGCTGAAGGCAATGCAAGTTATGCACAGCGTTTGTACCAACAAAACTTTCCAGACCAACGAAATCTAGATAGGAGAACGTTACAAGCAATAGATCGTTGTCTGAAGGAAAATGGAACCTTTAAATCTTCTACTCGTAAGTGGAGAAGACCCAGAACGAGAACACCGTAACTGGAGGTGGCGATTATTCAAGCTGTTGAAGAAGACCCTAGTGTCTGCACTCGACAATTAGCTCGTAACATTGGTCAAATGACTATCTGGAGAGCATTGCGTGAGAACTACTTACATCTACTGTGCAAGCGTTGTCCCCGAGCACGATAAGCGTTTTGCGACTGCTTTCTCCACCAATGTACTAATCCAGACTTTGTTGGAAGTGTGCTGTTTACAGATGCGGTTTCATTTTACCAAGACCAGATTGTGAATTTTCACAATCGGCATGTATGGGCCTAATTCAGCGCATTAGGAAGTCCATGCAACGGCGGGTTGACGGATGTAGAGGAGCTAGTAGAGGTCATTTTGCTGCGATTTCGTTTCCCCATGGTTCTCGTTGAGTCTTCTTGTGTGAGGTTCATCTTTGCTCAAAAAGTGCTCTAAAAAGTTTCTAAACCTATGTTCACATAATATATTTTATCCTCTATCAGCAAGAAATGTTTCCCCAAATGTTTGATTTTTTATTACATCCTGTATAATATATAATACATAAATAAGGTATTCACTCTTAATTATTATAGAAAGATTGAGTCATGTGGCTGTGTACGAAAACAAAAGAATACAATAAATATACATTGTCCGTGGTATATACCATAACTACAAACACTAAATACAATCAACTTTAAGTTGACGCGTGAGCTAGGCTACTGAAGAGCGAAGCCTATTAGATACATGTCATATATATTAATCTTGAAATTTTTATTGTACTTTAAAGATAATAGGGATTTCAATTCTAAACCGCGAAAGATGAACTATGAACGGAAACGACGATAATTCGAAGCTCAAGCAGTCCGTTCGACTGAGTTCTAAGGAATATGTAAACTTAGTTGATTCCAGCAGACATGTATTTGGAATTATTTGCTGCATCTGTAACTGCTAGCAATACGCTAGAGATATTTGAATATTAAAGCATTATTACTGGAAAACTTCTAATTGCCTAAACACAATAGATTTATTATGGAGGATAAATCATCTCCATTAGACATAATAGAGAATATAATTCTGCTCACAGGAAACTATATGAAGTACTGTTTTATTCTAATTTATCGAACACGTTTATAATGGCTTGGATTAAAATATTATATGTTCTGAGATATTCATAAAACAAAACATATGCCTGTAAAGAGCCTGTGAAATCCTCTTCACTCCTATTGAATTTTGCATATTTCTGTTCGACTGGGAAACCATAAGTTTTATTTCTCTTAGCAATAAATGGTTTGCCAAATAACCTTTTTATATGATTTGTTATTGATTTGCTCTTTATCAATGAAAGTCATTCTCCGAGGTCTAAGAGCAATATGCTAGCCCCTGGTTCCCAAGCTCACGGTTTCAAACCCGCTGGAGAAGATGCATTTTTTCGTGTGTTAAAATTCTTATATAATGGCTTTATCGAAGGGAAGGTGGTCTCATGTCGTACATTTACGGCACGTAAAAGAACCTCAAGACTGAGCAAAATTAAGTGATCTTTAACGCCTAATACAGAATGGGGCGCTGAAAGTCAAAGAAATTAAAGAGCGGCCATTAAACTCGATTTTCAACAATTATTGTACAATTATTTCACCGGTGAATAGTTTGTATTTTTGAGGCTGGGAACACCAAGATTGAATTTCTTTCTTCCATAAATGCCTTTTTAAGGTACGAGCACTGACATATTCATAAGGAGTAAGTATGAAATTCACCTGCAATATTGTAAGTTATGTGAGCATTTTCAAAAATTGTCAGTTTCCAACGAGCATTCAATTGCTATAGGTATGTTACAAACAGGCAACATCGCAGGATCTTTTATATATTTGCTCCGAAAAAATCACAATATCATAGAGATCAGCTGGTAGTTTTGATGTGTCTTTAACAATATCATCTTTATGGAATCTTCCTGATATTCAGCTTTTGTAACAACAGAGAAACTTATGTAAATATACGAGGATTTTATAAATACAATATTGTATTTTAATCCATAATGCATTTTGTGTAGTAAATTCGGAACAATTTTCACAGCATTCACTGACATTGATTTTCAGCGAATTGATGTGTCAGACATTATAAATTAATAATGGTTGATTAAATATGTTTCAGGTATAATATCGTGGTAATTTTTTCATCTTCTTGTAATATAGCAGCAATATATTAAAATAGTAATATATATTTTAATATATTGAGTATTTAGTAATTACGTTGCCATTTGTAAATATAGCCGCAAAGTTTAGAAAGTTTGAATCCTGTAAAATTTTTGTGCACTACTTGGATAGAAATTTCAAGTTGGCCTAAGACTCGGTCATACAATCTTTTTAGAAGATTTTCAGTATTTTATGGCATTGCTTTCCCTTAAGACTTGGTCAACTTGATGAAACGCCACGAATAGTGTCAGTGCAATTAATTTACCTGTTTCAGAGACTTGCGAGGGAAGTTAGGGTACAAAAGTTGAAACTTCTAATGCTTCCTCAACCGGGATATTGTTCCGGAAATTGATTCTCTTGGGGGAAGTAAGTGTAAGGGAATCCAAGTTGCAGAATTCTGCACATACACTAACTTCAGTTCTCAGCTTTAAAGAATTGGAAGTAGATCGGATCTTTAGTGTCGTGAATTTCAGCTTGGGCAGCTATGGACATACTTGATTTTTTTAAAATAAATAAGTAAATAAATACAGTTATAGAGTCAGGACTTAGGCGCTGTTTTTCTTTTTCTTCTAATTCTTCCTGCATTAGCTTCGTTTTTCTATTTGCTGATCGTTTTCTTTACGCTTAAAATAAACATACACATTTACATACACAAATACCAATGCACAAGGTGGGACGAACCCACGATACCCTGCAGCACTAAGCTTCAAAGCTAGGCACTTTAGCGAGCGCGCCCAAGGGGACCGGCACATTCAATCACTTTTCTACTGTCGACATCGCATCGGCCGTCTTCAATGTAGAGCAATAGTGGAACACAGATACATCCCACAATAGTTAGTTGGACATTTTCGGATGAATTAGCTCTTTCACATTTTATAGTATATATACACACACACACTCACACTCACACTCACAACACATACGGGGTGTTAATGAACTACACCGAAATAATTTGCGAGATTGTGCACGTGACTGATATAATTAATTTAAGATCGGCGATGTATAGTCCCCGGATAAACATAACGTAGCTACAAAGCGTTAAACGTGTGGGTATCAGGTGCTGATAAGTCGGTGTTAAAGCAAAGCAGGTTGAAAAAATGGCTTAGAATGTCTTTAAAACTGCTGCCCGAGTACAGAAATATCGATTTTAGCAGCTTGTTACTAGCGTTCTCAAGATTTAATGTCGCAAAAATCTGTTAAATCTCGAACAAATCACTTGACAGTGCGACACTGAGCATTCATTAACTACATTCTTGAGTTATGTAGCCTACTCTGGATGCGTTTTTTAATTGCTCTGATGGCTTAATGCATAACGCGGGAAACTGCTATCCCAAAGGTTATGAGTTCGATTCCTCTCATAGAGTAAATTATTATTATTATTATTATTATTATTATTATTATTATTCATGACGAAGCACCGCGATACGTGAACGGGAACTATCTTTCACTTGAAAGCTAGTATCATAACCACTACGCTAGAGAGGTACGTTGTAATTTGTCCCTTCGTTTTTCGTGTTATGCTCTCGAATGGTTGATAAATTAGGCAGTGGCGTACTGGCATTCAGATACATATAGCCGTTACTTCGAAATTTCAATAAACAAGCCATAAGTCTCCTATCTCAAAATACTTATTTAAGTAATTTACATATTTTGTGAAAATATTTTGATATAGCACATCATCACCCTGTGTATTGTATTTATATAATATATATAATTATATTCTATGGGATTTTAATGCCAAATTCAGTTTCTTACAAAATGAGAGTACCATAAAGAAACAAAATATGCTACACAGTTCACAAAACAGATGCAAACACATAATTGCAATTTTAAATAATACAAATAATTGTTATAGTTTCAACTGTAATAAATATATAATAAAATAATTATAACCTGCAAACCTATAAAAATTGTCATTATCTAAAGCAAACCTGTTTTGTGTATTCAAATAAACTATATAAAATATTAGCAGAATTGGTCTTATTACTTCCTTCTTTGTAAGTAGAAATGAAATAAGGAGATATATTATACCAAAGCGATGGTCAAATCTTTCAACAGCTGGTCACTGTGTGAAACAATTGCGGTTCGATTCAATTTGCATGGTCCCATTTGAGAAAAGTTAGGCGAAACTAAACAATTAAAACTAAAACCAATAACAATGAATACCTAAAAACGTTCAACTCTACATTAAAAATGCATATGACATAAATTATGTGTTTTAACATCTACTTTTTTGTGAAATAAGTTTTTGTCTAATTCCTACGGTTTAACCATTGTGCAAAATTCTGCAAATCTCGTCCACAATAAAGAGGTTTTAGAGGCTATCCACAGAATATTCAAGATATACATATTATTTGTAATGTAAATATTTTTAATATACGACATTTTAATCAAAATTGTTAGCCATTTGCGAGAAAAACAAAATTTTCAAAAACGTTTCAATGTAAACAAATAGTATGTGGTGGAGGGAGTTTTTTTTTTAAATCTTCATGTCGCATTCTTGGAAGATATTAAACATAAATATCAAGTTGACACACGCACGGATCTTTCTCTAAGAATGCTTTTCTCGGACTCGGTACCTCAATACATAATTTCCGGTGAAATCTCGACATCGAATTTTTAGATGGAATGCGATACCTTCTCTGGCTACTAAGTACATTGTATGTGCATATGTGTTAGAAAGTAAAAATGGGTTTTCAATATAGTCAGTGATCCTTTAATGACACCGGTGCACACTGCTTTAATAAATGAATTCTGAATTTCTGTAAGGTTCTACAAAATGCATGACAGTTCACTTCATTTCAATTAGAAAGCCAATGTGAATTGAAGTGGGATTGTGTTTATTTACTGTAAAAACGGCAATTATTCATTGTTGTTTGTTTATTATTCTGCAAGTTTCACATTTATTACTTGAATTTGACAATCATTAGGAGCTATTTTAAATTCCAAGCTTTTATTGCATGAATAGAGAACTTGCTTTTTTCAGTTATATGCACACTTTTCAAAATAGACATTTATATTCTTTTCAGACTAAGTATCCATTACGCCACTGCTTCGATAGAGGGTACACATTGCATCATGGTGATCCCTCCATCACCTTGCCTCTTCCAGTTCTCCGCGGGTATCTTTGGGTAGATCGCCGTGAATTCCTGCTAAATGTAGCAGATAAAAATATTTGAAAAATAAGATATGTTAATTCCTATTTTTTTTAATTCCTACAATTTTGTTGCTTGGTAAATTTAGAAAAAGGTGTGTGTGTAAGAGAGAGAGACAGACAGACAGATGGAGGCAAGGAGAAAGAGAGGGAGTGAGGGGGAGGGAGAGATTATCTGTGGATAGCATTAACTCAAAACCGAAAACTCCGTTAAATACCAAACTTGGTATTTAAGTTTACTATCTGCCAAAAATGTGACACACCAATTTTCGAGAAAATCCTCCCAACCTAAACTACCCTTTCATGGGGTATTTCGCGAAATTTTCGATTTTTAAAAAGTAGCACTTACGATTTTGATTAAAATACCATATTATTAATATGGCAAATAAAATGTATATCCTGAACTTCTCGTGAATAGCCCCTGGAATCCTCTTCATTATGAATGATTTTTACATAACTCATAAGCTGCAAAACTGGCTAGTGTGGTGGTGGCGTGTCATATTCAACAGATCGTAAGTTCGAATCTCGCATAGGGTGAGTTACCCGGATAAGGTTTTTGCCGGGATTTTTCCTAATCCTGAGAAGACGAATGTCGGTAACTTTAAGCTCCATGGACTCCGAGATCATTTGAGCATCATTTCACCTATTTCATTCATGGCCCGATAAGACCAACCAGATTAAAGGGCGTTAAACTATCAAGAAACCGCGAGAGAGAGAGAGAGAGAGAGAGAGAGAGAGAGAGAGACAAAACTTACATAAAACTGCATAAGAATGTAGATATTTTGAAACACACAATTTATGTCATATACACTTTTTTGTTGAGCTGACCATTTCCGAAACATTCCCTGTTATTGCTTTTAACTTTAAAATATTTCAATGTTTTTCAAACGGGAATCTTCATTCGGATATCGGTTTTATTTTTTTACTGGTCATGGAAAGAGAACTGATTTACAACTAAAATTACATAGGGACAGCTTTTGATATATTTGTCTATCGCTTTGGCCTAGTTGGTTCCCTTATTTTCCGTTCTACTTATAAGGAACAAATTAATAAGAACTGTTCTGTTATGTTTGTATTAGTTGATATCATGTAAATAAAATAATTGTTTGTTTGCAAAACAGAATGGAACAGAATTACACACTCCTATCTTTAACACGGTTAGCTGGACTTTATGATAGCGTCTCTATACATTTTTGTTGTGTTAACTTACTGGATCTCTGACGCCAATCAGGTAATCTCAAAAGCAGTTTTGCTGCCTCTTAGTTTTCTGTCTCTCTTTCAGTGTAGTCAGAATAACTTGTATAACTCTTTCAATGATATCCGGTCTCCTCACCCCAGATAGAGGTGGCGTCGACACATCTGTTGAACGTCACATGCTCAGTAAATCATAAAACACTTGCCACATCGCATCAGTAAATAGCAAGGTAACTCGTACAGTTTGAAGTTGGCTACAACTTGCGCTGACATGTCACCAGGTTTACTTAAAAATCTGCTGCAGGTAACATTTTCAGGATAAATTGTTATTGCATCATAAACTGCTAGGTTCTAAGTAGACGCTCTTGTCAGGAACACGGAGGATTGCATCCTATTTATGGTCCTGGTTATAGAACCCTCCGGATCTTTGGAGATTTATTCAGATCAGCTGGTAATTGTCTACGAATATTTAATAGGTTGGAGGAGTTTGCAACTACTTCATGATAAGTAGCCTCGTGGCACAACGTTTTCAGTGAAGTTCCTTGACAAATTACATAATCATATATTGAATGACAGGCCGCGTAGTAGCCGAGTGGTTAGACCACTTGTCTCTCACATGTTCGGTCCCAGGTGATCGCATGTGATGTTTGTACTGGACAAAGCGGCGCAGGGGCGGATTTTCTCTGGGCTCTCCGGTTCCACCCTCCATCGCATTCCACCGGAGCTCCATATTCATTCCATGCATTATCAGTGTCGTTGTCTCCAGTGCCATGTAGTAAAAGCGGGCATTAAACTCTATTAAAAGCATCGAATGACATTTCGGAAGCATTTCCACACGTTTTACTTGAGCGGACTAGTTTCAACATAATGGAACCCCTTTATTTTGTCTTATATACCTGGATTATCTTTACCCTAGCAGATGGATAGCAAAAAGAGTTATTGTTACTTCACCATCTCTAAATTTCATATTAGGTTGCCCAACTGTCCAATATTTGACGTTTGCAGATATTCCTTCATGCATTAAAGGAGTTGCAGAGCTCAACGGGGCTATTTCAAGTTAAAACCAACCAGTGGAGAACTGGCGAGCACGAGCTTCACTTTACCCCTCTCAGCCATCACGTTAGTTCACCGTCACCGCTAATAAGCAAGAGTAGTAAAACGAAGATCGCCCAACCAGTTTCCCACTTACCAGCATTAGCTTAAAATAGTCCCGTTGAGTTCTGCAACTCTCTTGACCAACGAATGGATCTGTACATGCCAAATGCGGGACAGTTGGGCCACCTGATAGGAGTGAATTGCTTTTCTTGTCGCCATGTAAGATATCAGACTATGAGTCCTCTATGCGAACTGATAGCTATGGTTATTCGTTTTGAGGTTTGAAGACTCAGGCTCTTGCAGATATTCTATGGTCAGTTACAGACGATACTTGGGCTACTTGTGCGCCATGTTGAGTACCTCCTTTAGAAACAGTGATCGATGAATAATATTTTTTCACAGTATTTGTAATTTGTGTGGTACATATAAGTGAAGATACACACGAACTTGAGTTCGAATGTTGAAAAAAAGAGGAAATCATTGAACAAAAGAGTAGAATTGTTTCTTTTCCTGCATTCCATTCTATTGACAGAGAGAAAATCAAAAAAGCTGATATGTTCCATTCACATAACTTTTTCCAGCAATTCCGGACACAAACTTTTCTTGCAAAACATTATTATTTTACCTACATCATATTAATCAAGATAAACATCACAAGAATTAATCCTATTACGTGCGTCTTAATAAATAGAAGGAAAATAAGAGACTGCATAGGCTAAAGCGATAGTCAAATATTTTAAAAGCCGGTCGCAATATGAAATAATTGAAATTCGTTCTCTTTGCTTGCTAGAAATAAACAAAATATAAAATAGAGACGAAAAGAAAGATGTCTCCCCGTATGAAAAAAAGGTAAAATGGCTTACAATTGGAATCAATAATTCAGAATATCTCGAAAAGGCTAACTCTACAAAAAATATGTATGACATAAATTTTGTTTTAACGAGATCTACATTTTTGAGTAGTAAGTTCTGTTTATCTTTTACAATTTACCAGTTAACAAATGCTATACAAATATCTTCCAGAATGAAGAGGTCTTCAGAGGTTATTCCCAGAAAATTAAAGATAGACATTTGGTTTGACATGCAAATATATTAATAATATGTGATTTTAATCAAAATCGTTAGATCCAATTTTTTAGAAAATCATCAGACACATACTCGGAGACAAACACACACATGGACGTGTTTCTAAAAATGCTTTTTTGGGTTCAGGGGTCCTAAAATATGTATTTCCGGTGAAATTTCGGTATCGAATTTTTGAGTGGATTGCAATACTTTCTCTATCCACTATGCACATTGTACATACGTACTAGAGAAAGTAAAAATGCATTACGGCAGGGATAAAATTGTTATCGAAGTTATGAAGCTTTGTAGTGGAGATTCAACGGCTGCTTTTTTAAACGAAAGTCGTTTCATTTGATACCAAATCTTATCACAGTCTCACAATATAGTAGTTACATTACTTTCGCCTGCATTGTTTTTAATAAAAGTAATGACATATTTCTGTGTTGACTGGAGGCATTTCTGCTGCAGGGCTCAGCTAATTGTTAAGGTCATAAAAGAAACAAACATTCTCTGAACAAGAAAATAAGTCCTTAGGCTCAATTTTAATCGTTAATGTTTCCGCGTGATTTCAATAGCAACCATAGGCAATTCATCTGAACTCTGAACTAATTGGATGAAAATGTGTCTATAAAATTTAAAATAACCGTGCTAAATCATCGCTTATTTATTTATATTCAGTTATCTAAATATTGGATAAAAAACCCTTATGTGTTCCATTCACATGACTTTCTCTGCACCAAATTATTGTTAAATAAATTATACTTCTATTTACTTCAAGCTAATTGAGAGACACTTAGCAGAAACAACCTTATTACTTGCTTCCTTGTAAGTAGAAGCGACATAAGGGAGTACCATAGGTCAAAAGTGTTACTATGTGACTGAAGTTCCTTTTGTATAGACAGGAGTTGACAAATTCCTGTAGGTATATGAAAAGTATAAGTTTTTTTTAAAGTGAAACCAATAACAAAAACCTCAAAATTCTCAACAAAATATCTCAAAAACGATCAACTCCTTGAAAAAAAAATGTATATGACATAAATTGTGTGACTTATCGTGATTTGATTTTTTGTGTAGTAAGTTTTTGTCTATCTCTTACGGTTTACCAGTTATGCAATATTCAATAAAAACTATCCAGAATAAAACTCTTTAGAGGATATTCCCAGAAATATCAACATATACATTTTATTTAGCATATAACTATCTTAAATATAATGAATTTTAATTAAAATCGTTAGACCATTTTTGACAAAATCAATTTTTTTAAATTTTCTCCACGTAAAGGGTAGTTTGGGGTGGCGGGATTTTCTTGAAAATCATCGTGTCGCATCCTTGGAAAAGACCAAACTTAAATACCAAGTTTGATCTTTAACTGTATTTTCGTTTTTGAGCTAAAATGTCCAAACACACACACACACACACACACACACACACACACATACACACAGACCTTTTCGAAAAATGTTGTTTTTTTTTTTTTTGATTCAGGGTGACCCAAAAACATGTATTTCCAATGAAATCTGACATCGAATTTTTGGGTGCAATACAATATCTGCTCTATACACTATGTACATAGTACGTGTAGAGAAAGTAATTATAAATTCGTATAGTCAAGTCGCAGCTTTTTTCGAGATATTAAAGGAAGTATCCTTGATTTGTTTTAAATAATATCAGCTAGAGCTCAATTATGACTAACACTCTAGTTCCTCCAACCTGATGTCCCGGGTTCGGTTCGAGACTGAAGTGAGAAATATTTGTTTTACCAGAATAGTCATAGGTCACATTCACAATGAAAATTAACCGTAAGAATAATGTAAACCTAGACTTTAATGTAAACGCAATGAAATCTTTCACAATGAATCCGTAGACATAAAACATCTGATGTATTACACTCACATGACTTTCTCTAGCAGTCCTACAAACTTCTTACGTAAGATTATTCTTCTTTCAGCACCTTGCTAATCGAAATAATCATTAGCAGAATGTTCTTATTACTTAGTTCCTCATAAGTAGAAAGAAAATAAGAGAATACGCTGGGCTAAAGCGATAATCAAATGTTTTATAAGCTTTCGTTATGCGACTGTCATTGCAAATCGCTTCTTTGCTTGGTCACGAGCAGAACAAAAGAAAAACGGATACTTGCTGTCTGAGAAAAACATATTTACTGAAACTAATAACGAATATCTCGGAAACGGTTACCTCCACAACAAGAATGTAAAGGACATAAATTGTGTGTTTTAAAGAGATCTACATTTTCTGTGTAGTGAGTTTTTGCCAATCTCTTACGGTTTAGCAGCTAAACAAAATTCGGCAAAATTCATCCAGAATAAAGAGACCTCCAGAGGCTATTTCCAGAAAATTAAAGATTTACATTTTATTTGTGGGTCAATGGCTTTAATATATGGAATTTTAATCAAAATCGTTAGAGACAATTTTTAGAAAATCAAAATGTTCGAAAATGTTGTCATGTAAGTAAAGGGTAGATGGGAGTGGGTGGGATTTTCTTGGAAATCTTCGTGCCGCATCCTTGGAAGATACTAAACCTAAATTTGGTATTTAAACGTATTTTCGTCTTTGAGCTATGCTGTCCACAGACACACACGCACACACACACACCACACACACACACAGACACACACACCGAGCTTTTTCTAAAAATACTTTTTACTTTCTCTACACCTACTATGTGTATAGCGTATAGAGAAAGTATTGTAATGCACCGAAAAATTCGGTATTGAGATTTCACCGGAAATATGTTTTAGGACCCCCTGAATCCAAAAAATCATTTTTAGAAAAATGTCTGTGTGTCTATCTGTGTGTATATGTGTGTGTGTGTCTGTGGGATCATAGCTCAAAAACGAAAAGTCTATTAAATACCAAACGCTAGTGGTTGTCTGCGGACTCGGGTGATCCGGGACTATGGCGGGCTTCTGACACTCCCCGCGTCGAAATGAAGAACTGCTTGAGATCTGTTAGGGACCCTCCGCGGCTGCTCTCTCCCTGCAGGCTGTCGGCCGCCCTCTGAAATTACTCATCTAATCCTTCTAGGGGTCTGACGTACAAATAAATAAAATGTGCAATACTCCATCCTGGCACCTAGTTACCTATACCGGGACCTATATCTACTGATTTTAACTTTTTTAAATCTTCACCAAATACAAACATTATAATTTCACAGATATATATATATATAAAATAAATAAATAAAAATATATCTAAATATAAAAAGGTGTATAATTTAACACTAAATAAATATAAACTAAAACATAAAAAAAACTGTATACTGGTGTACAGAAAACCATTCAATGGTAGAGGTGTGGAATCCCCTCCGGTATACTACTGCTGTTGCTGCTGCTGCTAGAGTTTATGCTCATATCTGCAGTATGAGCAGAATCAAAAGGAATTTACAGCGAGTTTAAGAACAGCAAAAGTGTTGCGAAATAATCAGTTATAAAATGTTTCATAATTCGGAGATTTTTAATTTGATACATGCAACCTCTCAAGCGGACTGTACTTATATTCACTTTCTTGGTCTTGGAGGCACCAGGACCTATTTAAATGATTATATCACTTGTGCGCATGGAGCATATTTGACTGATTTTTGTGCACGAGTTACGCGCGGTTGTTGCTAGTGAGTAGTCAGCAGTTGCGCGCGAGCATTTTCCCCAACACATTGTCTCGCTCCAAATCAATTCTTTGTTAGAGGTGTGGTTAAAAATATGAATAAAAGTGTTCGTACCATGAAATGGTACTTCATCTAAGAAATATAATTTTATACTGTAATGGCGCCCAAGCGTCCAAGTGTAACATGAGAAGAATCACGAAACAAACTACGAAGAGTGGTTAATAGCTAGGTTCATCGGGGCACTTAGTGCTAAAGCAGTCCTTGATTTTGTTTTCTAGGATAAATGAAAAAAGTCGAAGCGTTTCCAGTACTTCCAAGCATTATATATAAATAAACATTCAGAAAAGTGCGAAAATGTTATATGTTACAGCTATAACACAGTGGTGGTAACTATGTGATTGGTGGAGCTAACATATTTGAAAAGAACTTTCAAACTCTAACTTATTTATTAGCACGAAGGCTATAGTGCGTAACTGATGTGCATATACAGAAAATGTGCACATATAATTGATTTGTTTACATAGAGACAGTTCGCGCGTAACGGACAAGTGATGATCACAGCGTCAAATGGAGATAAGTTTAGAACAGCTCATAAAAAGTCATCACCTGTGCACTCCTGGTTACACATGAATTAGAGAAGTGGCAGGGTTTATCAATCTTGTAAACCGTGTTTATGTCAAAGGAGCTTCTTTCATTCAAAAGCAAGTTCTTGCCTTTTATTTATACAATTTAATATGTTAAACTGGAAAACAAATTTAAAGCCAGAATAAACATGTGGATTAAGATATATAGAACGCGGGAGGGAAATTTTCGGTTCTTATGCTTTTGGGCATCCGCCTGTAAATCCTAGGGGAGTGTCAGTCCTAAATATGGGGAGAGTAAGCCCAAATACGAAAAATAAAATATTTTTAGGTATCCGTGATACCTCTTGTTTTGGTCTGCCTGGTCATATGAAGCGAGAGGCAGACATAGAGGAAGGAATTGAAAGGCGAGAGGGAGTGGGAGAGAGGGACGGAGGGAGAGACTCGTGCAAACGGGTGACGAAACTGTTTGAAATCCATAAAAGTGTTATCTGTGATATCGCAGGTACAGGACGTGATTTGTTGTGAAGGTTGAAACTCTACCCGCCGCTCTGTTAGCTTCCAGCTATAAATTATATATTACTGCGTTTATAGTTTATTAGTTTTGCAAACCCCATCTTGCAACTCTCTGCATATATAACATTTGCGTATTGGAAACCTGATAATGTTATGTTGCGAGTAGGCGAAGTAAAACACTGCTTTGATTTAGCTAAAGCCGAGTGTAGGACAGGATGGATATGTATAGTCAGACTAAAAGATTCAATGCCATAGCCGGGATTTGGACTACAAATTTCACGGTCTCTAGACGATTGCTCTACCACTGAGCTACTAAGACAACTTGCCAGCACGGCATTAAACTTCTCAACTGAATCGGATGTTAATTTCCTGCCGGCATAAGGCCATGATAGCTCTAGCCTTTTACATGGAACTTTTTTCGAAAATTTTGATTTTTTCAAAAATGGCTCTAACGATTTTGATTAAAATTTCGTATGTTAAAGGTATTGACCTGACAAATAAAATGTATATCTTGAATTTTCTGGGAATAGTCTCTGAAGAGTACTTTATTCTGGATGAATTTTGCGTAACTTTGAATAACTGCTAAACTGTAAGAGATGAAAAAAACTTACTACATGAAAAATGTAGAGCACGTTAAAAAACACAATTTATATTATCTATATACCTACATTTTTTTGGTGGAGTTCATCGTCTTTTTAGACACTCTGATTTTTGGTTTATGAAAAAATTTGTCAACTGCTGTCCATAAAAACAAAGGAACTTCAGGGACTTAGCAATCAGCTTTTGACTTCACTTTAACCTACTCTCTTAATTCCTTCTACTTACAAGGAAGCAAGTAATACGATTATTTCAGCTAATTTTTTTCTGATTAGCATGAAGTAAGTAGAAGTATAAGCTTTTTAAGAATAATTTGTTGCAGAAATATAGAGAAAGTCATGTGGATGGTACACATCAGATTTTTCATTGAAGTATGTTTAGCTTATATTTGATATTTAAATCATTTTAATATAAAATATTATGTGTTCCATTTATATGACCTTCTCTAGTTTTTCTGAATATAAACTGTTACAAAAGATTATTCTTTTATCGTATCATTAATATATATATATATATATATATATTAAACATTAATATATATATATATATATATGATCATATTAATTGCTTCATTTTAAGTAAAAGGGAAATAAGGGAACACAGTAGGCAAAAGCGATAGTCAAATCCTTTAAAATCTGGTTGCTCTGTCACAAATCTTCGTTTGAGAAAGATTTTAAACATTATATGCAGATATCATAACAAGAAATATCTTGGGAATGATTAACACCACAAAAAATGTATGCGATATAAATTATGTTATAATATCGAGATCAAAGTTTTTTGTGCGATATGATTTACTCTACTTCTTACAGTTTCTCAGTTATGGTAAAGTCACCCAAAATGAGCATCTTCAAGGACTATTCCCAGAAAAATTTAAGATATACAGTTTATTTGCCATATAAATAACTTAATATACGTTATCGTGATAAATATCGTTAGAGCCACGTTTGAGAAAATAAAAAAAAAATCGAAAACCGTTTCATATATAAGGTTGTTGGGGAATTTTCTTGAAAAAACTGAATTTCAATATCAATTTTGGTGTTCAATCGACTTTTTGCTTTCGAGCTATATGTTCACACACATGAACCTTTTTCTAATAACTGTTTTTGATTAGATAATAAATATCCAAAATGAATAGAAATTATTAAATATTTGCGAAAATGGCTAAACTGGGTAAAATTACGTAAAAGGTTGGAAATCCTTTTAATTGAAGACTAGCACATCTTACAGAAACGCTAGATTTAGGCATACATTTGCAAAATTGATATCACTGTAACTAATATAGCTAAAAGAAAACCTCCGTGCAATTGTTTTGCTTACATCGAAGTAGTTAACGCGTAGCTGAGCACATCTATTTAAATTCCTTTGTTTTTTAAGTGCAGGACGGAGGGAAATCACAAAAACTTGTTAACTTTAGACCTCTTCGTTCGATGGAGTTTTCCTCTTATCTAATCCGGTTTTAAGTAGCGTAGACTGACGTCGGAGTTTTACGGCAGCTAGACAGTTTTAACGGTGCATATCTACATAAAATCGCTGGGTAGCAGACCTTGTAGTTTATAGCCAAAAGCAAGAAAGACATAACTTATGTCGTCAGTTAAGCACAAATAAAAGTTGACTGGATTAATGTAGAAGGCGGCAAACATTCCGCTCTTTAAAAACAGCCAACTTAACGGGACAAACTCCGTTAAGAGTGATAACTGCTGAAGAGTTGCCAACATGAGGAATATAAATTATCCTCAGCTTGCATATGCGACCATTCGGAGTTAAATATTTAAGTTTGTTCCTGTAGGGGTGGGAAACATCTAACACTTTGCGGTGTTCTAATCCAGGTACTTGTTAACTTGCTCCCCTCCCCACCCCCCTGGCGAGGTTTATGTCGAAACACTCCCTCATTATAGCCGAAGTTTCCCTCCGAGTGCTCACTTTTGAAGCTGCTTTCGGGAAATTTAATTTTGGTTAAGCTTTGAATGTCACTTAAGAGGAACACATCCTTGGTAAACATATCTTGTTACCTTGCAATATGTAGCTTCAGAGAATTTATTCTCTCCAAGGTACAGCTACACCGCTAATGATGATTTAACACTGCTTAATATTGTAATACTGCAATACAGTTTGAAGTTATTGACTATTTAGCTTCTTAAAACGATTGCACCTACATTAACTTCAATTAATTTCTCCACTAGTACAGAGGTAGAGAAGGAACTGCATTTCATCCAAAATTTTGATACCAAGATTCCACGGATAATAAAGGTTTTAGACTCCCCTGAATCCACAAAAAATAGCAATAGGTCCATTTATGTGTTCGTGTATGGAGAACACGAAAACTAAAAAATGGATAGTCGTTAAAATACCAAACTTAGTATTTTAAGATGAATAATTTCCAAGGATATGACGCTGTAGTTACAAAAATGTTGATTTTCTGAAAAATGGTTCAATTACAATTTTTATTATAATACCGTATATTAAAGATATTTACATAACAAATAAAATGTATATTTTGAATACAAATGCTTAGACTTTACGACCGGCGTTGAGTCAAAAGAATACATTTTTCGGGCCGTGGTCCAGTAGATGATAAGACACCTAACGTTTCTCCGTCGAGGTCCTCGAATCATGGCAGGAGTAGCTAGAGTCTAGAGGTAGTCTAGCTACTCCAGTTACTCGATGACCGCTTAAGATGTCAGACGGAGAGATGGGTAATGAGAGATGTAATGTGAATGATCACAAATCATACATATCGCAAAACATGATGCAAAATAGAGAAGAAATTAAACTCCCTAAAAATAAATAAAAATATTATATTTAATGTACAAAAAGTAAAATAAAATATAAGTAATAGTACCAAAATCATGAATAAAATTACGCTTAAAATTTATAATAAATAAAAGAATAACTAGCTTAAACTATTAAATCACAAATTCTCCAAAAATTAAGAAATGGAAATAAAAATATTGAAAAGGTAAGTACAAAAACATGTGCACAAATTAATAACAATGAATCTAATGGACTAAATAACAATAATAACATTAATAATAATATGCCTTATTATATACATATCAGAAAACTAATGTGCTTCAATAATTTTAGTTTCAACTGTAATGTAATAATTTTATTAAGCTTAGCAGCCATCATAGAGCGATCTCTACCAGTACTACACGTACATAGTTTGTAGGGAAACTATTGTAATCCACCAAAAATTCGATGCCGGGATTTCACCGGAAATAAATTCTCCGAAGACCTCTAAATAAAACAAAAACCATTTTTGAAAAAAAAAAAAATCCGTATGCATGCTGTAGGCAGCGTAACTAAAAACGAATAGTTCGTTAAATACCAAGCTTGATATTTAGGTTTAGTACTTTCCAAGTATGCAACAGAAATATTTTAAAGAAAATTACCAACACCAAACTACCCTTTATATGGAAAAATATTCGAAACATTTTATTTTTTAAAATATGGCTCTAATAATTTTAATGGTCTTTTAATAATTGGTAAATGTAACAAATAGACAAAAACTCCATACACAAAAAATGTAAATATCGTCTTCACATACATTTTATGTCATATGCACTTTTGTGGAGTTAACCATTTCTGAGTTATTCTTTGCTGTTGGTTTGAATCTTAGCATTTTGCTCAAACGAGAATTTTTCATTTTTGATAGTGTAAAAAGAACTAGCTTTTAATCAATAGAAATCACCTTTTAAAGGATTTGACTATAATTTTAGTCTAGAGTATTCCCTTATTTCCCTTCTACCCATAAGGAACTAAGTAATAATAAGAGTTTCTGCCAATATTTATCTTGTTTAGCATGAAGTGGAGAGAAGATTAAGCTTTTGTAAAAGTAGTTTGTACAAAATAGGTAGAGAATGGTACACGTCGACTACCACTTTAGCCTACTGGACACTTACAACGAAATAATGCAGGTTATCTTGATTAGCAAGAAGTAGTACTCTTTTGTTAGAATAGTTTGCAACAGAGTAATTAGAGAAGGGCACATGAATGCAATGCACCATATTCTTTATCAGTTTTTGTTTTACCATTTTGTCGTGCCTGCGTACATTCTTTTTTTCCTCCTTATTAATAGAACAGCGCAGTCGAAAGGCTTTTTGTTTCATTTCGTTGATGCTATATGGCTTTATTTCTGACCATTAACAGATTTAACAGATTTTAATAAAAATATGAAACAATGTATTGTTATACTAAAAGCTTTATTATCTGTATCTAGCTGGATTGGGCACAGAGGAAGAGAATGAGCTATGGCGTAACTGAATTAAATGATCATATATTTTGTTTGTATTATACCCACTTACACCGCTTTATTTTCCTTACTTCATTTTATAATTGAGTGCGTCTGCGCGAATACTCTGGCACATGTTTATTACGTGTTAATAGCAATAGAGAGAATGTTCATGCCTTGTTTTGAACATTTTTCATATCTAAGAAACAATTTATTCAGCCGTGAGGTCAGCCAGCCCTCAATTCCAAGCTGTATTGCATGCGTAGGAAGACTCTTTAGAGTTTTGAGAACTTTGCTACACTCTGACGCACACTGAAACTAGAACAACCTGGCCTAAGGTATTCTAACTATGAAGACTTTGAAATGGGGTATTTATTACTGCAAAGCAAGTTTATTAAGGGAGTTCTACACTTAAAATTCTTACTTCCACAGCTTTTAAATGAAGTGAATTAACATATTCGTTTCGTAATCGGCTTACACTCCCCATATTCGTAGGCCTGACACCCCCCCCCGCTAGGACTTACATGCCAATGCTTAGGGGTTCAGAAACCTGTCGGGGAGCCAACAGCAACGGTTCTCATTCTCTAGAACTGACCCCCCCCCCTTAGGACTTACATTCCAACATCTAGGGGGTCAGAAGCCTGTTGAGGAGTTACCGCCACAAAACTACAGAATGAGAACCGTTGTAGAAGTAAGAATTTCGAGTGCAGAACTCCCTTAATAAACTTCGTAGCCAGGTATGAACACGAGGAAGTAGATGATGTGAAGTGTAAGCAAAATTTATTATAGGAAAGGTAATGATGGAGCAATTGGTGGAATGAGTGGCGGGGGAAACCGGAGGACCCGGAGAAAACCGGCCCAACGCCGCTTAGGCCCCCACAAATCGCACATGCGGGCGTTTGGGATCGAACCCGGGGCGCCTAGGTAGGTCTAACCACTCAACCACGGCGCCGCCGAATCAACATATACGTTTCTCTAATATAAGTGGATCGATATTGCGGTTTAACATCTTCGGCACCTTGGACATTAATATAAAAAGAAAGCTTTGGAAATATATATTCAAATAAAATATTTTAAAAAGATATAGTAATGAGATTGTAAATTCAACTTTGATACTAAGTACTTCTTTTTATGCATGCCATATAATTTTGCTTAAAATAATACAGTATATATTTCATTATATTTTTAGAAACGTGTTTGCAGCGTTTATTTAAAAAGTTGACTTGGCTGTCGTAGTGAGGAATTGGGTTGTAATTATTCTTAAGGCAAGCTGAAAACTTAAGGCCTGCTTCTTTTACTTTTGTTTTAGTTAAACGTCTTGCTGATTTAATTAGTGACAGTACCTTGTTAATAACATGTTTATAGGCCCAGAAATTCACATCTTTTGCCACTTAGTAGAGATTATATGAAAGACAGAATCACGGGTCTATCCGAGAGCGAAAAAAATCTTTAGAATATTTATTGACTTTTCAAGAATTTAGTTTGAAACCTTCAAATATGTTGCAAGAAAATTCTATGTGTAGAGTAATCGCCCAGTGAAAAACGTTTGTTAAAAAAACAGTACAATTATCGTAATTAATTGTTCTTTCACACAGTTGTGTGTTGGTTAACGCTAGAAAAACAACTTTACTGCTATTCTATAGCCGGGTTTGAACCACGGAAATTCCGAGTTCCGTCGAGTTGCTCTAACCAACTGAGCTAGCACGACATGCCAGCACATTAAATTCCCCAAATGATTCGCATTTTCCCAGAAGATCTCCTTGTGAATTACCAGAAAGTATGCGAGTGAGTTGGAGAATTAAACGTCGTGCTGGCATGTGCTTTGAAAGCTCAGAGTAACCGCACGAAAAGTGAAAAGTCAGTGGTTCAAATCTGGCCTTGGCATTGAATTTTTGAGTGGGATTATGCATTTCTAGTAGTAGGATTAAAATTCCTATCACCTTATAGAATACTGATTACTTAAATTTAAGTGTTTTTTCAGTATTAAGAAATAAATATTTTGTGGTTTTGAAAACAAATAGCTATTTATTAAACTTTTAATCATCACAAGCAAGAATGAATACATTTGGAACTGCACAACACCTGTTTGAGAGAAATTTCTGATTATGCATTATCCCTGAACTTTTCCTATCATGGTATTATACTTTAAAATACCTAACTTCCCTACTCTGTTAGGGTTAATAGCTTTATAATGATCCTTATTAAAATAATTGGTGTGTTTCATTCACATGACTTATTCTTGGTGTTCCACAAACAGTTTCTTACAAAAATTATTCTTTTATGCACATCATTCTAATGAAGATAAATATTACCAGAATTGCTTCTTTGTAAGTTTACGGAAAATAAGAGAATGCATAGGTTAAAGCGATAGTCAAAGCTTTTAAAAGCCGGTCGCTATGTGGAACAATTAAAATTATGTTCTCTTTGATTCCTGGGAGTAAAAAAAAATAATAAAAAAGATGAAAAGAAGTATGACGTTTGAGAAAATTTTAGGTAGCTTAAAACTGAATCAAATAGCTCGGAATCTCTCGCAAAGTGTTAACTCTATAAACAAGCGTGTAAGGTATAAATTGTGTGTTTTAACGACATCTACATTTTTTCTATAGCAAGTTTTTGTCCATCTCTTACGGCTTACCAATTATACAAAAGTTATACAAACGTCATTCAGAAGTCATGAAGAAGTCTTAGGTTAGTCCCAGAAATATATATTTCGTTTATCGTAAACATATCTTAATATATGGCATGTTAATCAAAATCGTTAGAGATTTTTGAGAAACTCAACATTTTCGAAAAAGTTCCAGTAAAGGATAGTTGAGATGGGAGATTTTCTAGAAAATCTTTGTGTCGCATCCTTGAAAGGTACCGAACTTAAATATCAAGTTTGGTATTTAACTGACTTTTCGTTTTTGAGCTATGCTCTCCACACACACACACACACACACACACACACACACACACACTCACACACACACACTCACACACAGACATGTTTCTAAAAATATTTTTTTTTTGTATTCAGGCGTCTCAAAATATGTATTTTCGGTAAAATCTCGGTATTGAATTTTTGGGCGGAATATAAAAGCTTCTATATCACTATTTACACTGTACATACGTGCTAGAGAAAGTAACAATTAATCCATATATTCACATGTCTGTGTTAGAATCTTTGAAACAATCCTACTTAAAGATTATTTCCTCACTGTACCTGACAAAATTACATTTTCATTCACCTATCATTGTCTCATTGAATTGCAACTCTTATATGTCAAAGTCAACTATTTGCTGTTCTTTATTTGCAGATAAATAGGATGATATTCCTAAAAACGCGCATAATAAAATAAATTAGATGCTCTTTGCAGTCTCAGCACTGAAAAGTCTGTACAGTGAGCATTCATTCATCCTAAGCTGTATCAATTTTTACTTTCTTTGCTACGAATATGTAGAAGAATTGCTATTTTTCACCCATAATTTCGATTCGAGTTTCACGCACATATATGCTTTGACGTTCTCTGAGCCGAAAGAAAAATAAGATTTGAAAAATGCTCATTTATGTTTGTGTTTGTGTACCATAGCTCAAAATATTAGCCCAAAAATCTTACTACAAAAAATCTAATGTGTTCCATTCACATGACTTTCTCTACATCTCTGCAACAAATGATTGTTAAAAAGCTTATGCTTCTACTTGCTTCATGCTAATCGAGAAAAAATAGCAGACATAGTTTTATTACTTGTCTCCGTGCAAGTAAAAGCAAAATAAGGGAGTGCCATAGGTTAAAGTAATAGTCAGAAGCTGGATGCTATGTGACTGGAGTTCCTTTTTTTTTGTGTGTACATAGGAGTTGGCAATTTCCTGTATGAGGAAAGTATCAGTTCTTAAAGCTGAAACCAATAACAGGGAATACTTAAAAATGATTAACTTCAGGAAAAAATGCATATGACATAAATTGTTTGCTTTATCGTGAGCTACATTTTTTGTGTATGGTATGTTTTTGTTTATCTCCTACGGTTTACCAGTTATGCAAAATTCAATAAAAATCATCCAGAATAAACAGGTCTTCAGAGGCTATTCCCAGAAAATTCAACATATTTGCATGTTAAATATATGAGATTTTAATCAAAATCGTTAGAGCCATGTTTGGGAAAATCAAACTTTTCATTTTTTTCCATGTAAGGGTAGTTTGGGGTAGGGGTATTTTCTTGAAAACTTTCGTGACGTATCCTTGGAAGAATCCAAACTAAAATGCCAAGTATAGTATTTAACGGAGTATTCGTTTTCACACACACAACGCACGTACCTTTTTCCAAAACTGTTTTTTTTTATTCAGGGGAGCCCATCACATATATTTCCGGTGAAATCTTGGTATCAAATTTGTGGGTGGAATGCAATACCTTCTCTATACACTATATACATAGTACGTGTAGAGAAGGTACACATCTTGCTACTTTTTTGTGGATCTAATTATTCTTAAGGCATTCCTTGTTATTGGTTATCTCTGGTGAAGTGTGCTATCTTCCAGATGTAGAGGTCCTGGCAGGATGATGGAGATTTTTCTTTAACCAGGATTATTTCCCATACTCCTCAGAATCTGGAAGTAGGAATGGTGGTGTGAATTCGTTTGTCTGTTTAATAGAAATACAACATCCCGATGGCTAAATGGTCCTTGAACAGCAAAGACCAAGCCAAAGAAATAAAAAGAGAACCATTACATAAGGATCAGCTCTTAAAAGTTTTCGCTATCATTAAGCTTTGTGTATTTTTTTATTCTCACGTTAACTATGAGGAAATATGTTAATACTATATATACAAATTATTATGAAATTAACATAAATGATATCAGCTTTGGCATTTATAATTCTTTTAATGAAAATGTTGCACGTGAGTTTTGTTTTTTCTAAAACTTGTAATGTCTGAACTATTTAATCGTTTTAGTAATCTATATTTCACCTTTTGTTCCAGGACGTTTGCTTATTTTCA
Source organism: Hymenopus coronatus (assembly GCA_030762935.1). Classification (NCBI taxonomy): domain Eukaryota; kingdom Metazoa; phylum Arthropoda; class Insecta; order Mantodea; family Hymenopodidae; genus Hymenopus; species Hymenopus coronatus. The sequence goes on from CM060882.1 coordinate 85,237,689, forward strand.
TTGGAAGCAAAAAGTTGAATTTCCTTCCTTCTCATAAATACCTACACTGCACAGTACTCTAATGTTAATACATAACAATACAGATCAATACTGGAAAAATGATCACTAACAGATTATGATCAATTTTTGCAATAAAAACACGTTAATGGTGTCGTTTCTTCGTTAATACTCAGTCCTTTCTTTACTGTTGCTTGATTTCTGGAAAATATCATTCATGACTTAGGTAATAATATTTTAAATTTGATATTAAATATTTACTATTACTTGTGTGAAAATGGTAATAAAGACGAGGTGTACACAGGAAAAATATTTATCTTATTTTATCTCTGAAATACAGAGTACGCGTCCCACTTTAGCCGAAAAAAAAAACTATGAGGAGGCCGGTAAGACACGAGTATAGCGGTATTCTGAATACATACTTTTCTGAAAATTCTATTCATGACCTTTCACTAGTTTTATGTAATGCACACAATTATTGTTACGTTTAACTAATCTGTTATAGTAAATGCTCAAAGTGTGTCCTTCAGCTTCGTTCCAAAAATCCCTCTATAAAGTGTATTGTCGGTATTGCATATAAATATTCGTTGTTGTAGCGTGCATTTTTCAGTCAACATTTCAACTATCTAAATCATTAGTTTAATCCACATCATACACACTTTAAAAGCAATTCGTAAAAAAGTACACAAGAAAGCACGTTTTCTAGTACTTCAAACTATACAAAGTAATATAATAGTAACATAAAGCCCTTGCAAATTCCTCTTCTATTGGCAGGATTAGAATTAAAAATGAACTGGGTCCCCAGTAACTGAGTCAAACATTGCGGATCAGGTTCGGATGATCAGCGATAGAATGGACGGAGTTCACAACGATTCCAGATTGATCGCTCCTGATGCCGCCGGGTTCAACCCACAAGCCCCGAGCTTACGGGGGTCCCTGGAAGAAAACCTAGCTCAAAAGTATACGGAGGTGTATTTCTGGATGGTATTTCTGCAACAACGTGAAGATGAAGCCGCTACAGGCGCTAGCAAATAACAACAAACTGAACCTTCGCAGCATTCACCAGATGATCTGGAGAAACTCCGAAAAGCACATGGAGTCAGGAAGGCTAGCCACAGGAAGCGAACCCGAAATACAAGTCACATACGTTATCGCAGTGCCCCCTCTCCTCTCTCAGTTCTATTAATGTCTTCACCTGTACTAAATATTGACTGGAATTATATAGGCCCGCACAGCAATGAAGGAAACTTACGGACTAGAAACTCGCTGTTTAACTTCGATTCCTTTCTCTGTTCAAGCGTGAATCGCATGTCTCCGTATGTGCTTTACCCAATCCAATCGTCCTTTTTGTATCTCACTCTGAAATGTCGAGAGCTTGTTATCACGAACTATTTATTACAGACGGTACAGCTCACGTCTGTTCGTTCTGTGACGTCATACGACTCGGCATACCGAGTGCATTAACGGATTGTGTTTTTGGAGACAGGTTAACGCTAATTGTTGTTAAGTGTATTTTCTTGTGGGTGGCAGAAATATTAATAGCTAGTTGCTTGCCTAGAACTCAGATGTACTGTATTATGACATCTCACCGAAAGAGCTAGATAGAGTATATTTCCCCAAAACTAGTTTATGTTTTTAGATAATTGTATTACCATTAATCATTAAAGTTTATTAGTTTCCTATTGCATACTACTAAATTAAATAACGTATTCAACAATTTATCTTCTCAGTAATGTAATGTGCTCGATGAGATGATGCAGAAATTTGCCAAGAAATGTAATATTTTATTACAAAAATGGCGATTATTGTTCAGTAAGCCTAATGCAGGATGCCAATCAGGAATATGCTTATAAGAGACATTCTTTCGTCTACTGAAAGCAAGGAGAAATCAAGTTATCTGCTCGATGTGAATTCTAAGTTTCATTGTCTAGCAATTATATAAGGTATCAGGTTGTTTCATATCCAAAGAAAATATGTTAGCGGCATTTTTTTTAAACATTTTTTCAAAAAGTTTTCCCTTAACAGTTTCTAGTCTTCTATAAAACATTGCACTATTTTACTTACTTCAGAGATAATTATTATACAATTGAACGTTTTTGAAGCTGTAGTATTTAAGAAAACACCAGCGTGTATAAAAATTCCACAACTAGCAAACTAAGAAAACTATTAAGGTGATTAAAACCAAAATTAGGTATCTCGGAAATGGGTAGCACAACAAAACTGTACATGATATTTATTGTGTGCTTTAACGACATACATATGTTTGCGTAGTAAGTATTTTTCTATCTCTTACGGTTTTACAGCTATTAAAAGTCATCCTGGATGTAGAGAAATTCAGTAGCTATTCGCTGATAATGTAAGATATCCATTTTAATTGTTATAACATATCATAAACATACGGTACTAAATGAAAATTGTTATAACAATTTCTAAGAAAGTCAAAATTTTAAATATATTTTCCATATATGTTAATTTAGAGTGGAGAATTTTCGTGAAAATTTTCGTTTTTTATGTCTGTTTCAATTTCGGTACTTAACGAACATTCGTGTCCACAGACATACATGGAGACAGCAAACTTGTTTTTTTTTTTCTAAAAATGTATTTTTATTACTCAGACCATGTATTTCCGTGATAGCTCTATGCAGAATTTTGGGTGAAATACTATGTATTTTCTATCTACTTACGTGCATACATAATACTTGGTAGAGAGAATATTATATTCCCTACAAAAATGAATTTCTTTTAGTTTGTGGTAATAGTAGTTGCAAACCAAGACATTCACTCGACCAAGATATATTGGCTCGATAGATATAATTTTGCATATTTAGGCGACCTACATATTTAAGGAAAACTACACATGTGTGGTTTATAACGTGTAATTGAATGTGGTGACATAGGTACTTGTAGTAGAACTGAGAAACCAGAAAAGGAAAACTAATCGAAAGCACTTCTGCAACACTTTCAGATTTAACCTTTGTGTAGTAATACGAGAAAAAATAGCGTAGGATGACACAAAACTGCTGCGGTCATCAGGTACAACTGCGATTTTACCGGTTTTCTGAACCAAGCTGCCGTTACCGGTTTACTGGTCGGTTGTGCTCATGGTGTCTCCACTTACACAGCACATGTCTCAGCAAGAATATATTTTAAGTAGTTGACTTTCGTCGCAGCATCCTCCATACCTTCGCTTATCTTCTTGAAATGAGTATTGAAAGCGCTTTGGCCTCTGAATCTGAGCGAGAAATTAAATACTATTGCAGAAATTACATCTCAGATCTTGCGCTCTGTGTGTGGTTACTCTTACCATTTACATTGGCAATATGCCGGCACGACTTTAAACTCTCCCAACTGGATCGCACGACTTGTCTCTAGAGTGGTTGTTTCAGTCTGGTTCTACTTTTCCAATCTTGCATTAAATGCCGTTTGTGTGGATGAGCAATTACGAGCGAAATGGTTCAGGCGGTGTGGCTGACATTTGGAAGGTTCCGGGTTCAAATTCCGAAGCAGACCAATTTGACTTGGTTGATTTTGTGGTTTCGCTCAGTCGCAAGGTAAATACAAAAATTTTTCTGCTTAGATCTTAAACAATAAAAATATTGCCATTATGCGCAGAAAATGAAAGCCGGTAGACTGGAGCCATCTTAATACCATCGGCCTATCACGTTTACAAGCAGATAGTTTCCTAGCACTATGTTCTCTATGAGCTCGATTTGAGATTGCCACCCGCTCGTCACAGAAGCAGACATGCAGTTGCCTAGCACTAAGGCCTCTGTGGAAGAAGATGATACGGTACAAGAGTCCGATTTAGAAGACCGTCAGTCATTCGACAAACTATGAGGTATCTCCTATCTGACTCAGTATGGCCACGTAGTTAAAACGACTTAAAATAAAGAGAGGGAAAAGCAATTTATTCTAAAATATTTTAGAATAATACGTCTATATTATATTCTTGTTCGCAGAATTGAGCAGACCAAAATGCATAAGATAGTTTTAATCCTGTTTAATATCGATTATTAATTTTAAACATACTTGTCAAGATAACATATATTTCAATTTAACGTTCTTTAACATGGTAGGTTATATCAGACGATGAATGAAATAGCTGAAATTATGCATAACTCAGTACTGGGTCGATGGGGTTTAAAGTTGCTTGATAGTCTTCTTCTCAGGACAAAAAATGGTGACCGTATCCCGGTAAATCAACCTATCGAGATTCGAACGAGGGACCTATTGAATGTGAGACAAACATGCTAGTTCCACACCATAGATGTGGGGTCAAAATAATTTTATAGGCTTTATATTACATATTGCTCTAATTTAATGAAACAGCAATCAAGATGGTTCAGAACTGACATACTGCTTAATATAGTTAGAAGTATAACAGCGTACGTTTTTAATTATGATTTATAAGAGCAATAAAACAAATTAAGAGAAAGGACGTGATTCTTATGTACAACACACAAGGTATTACACACTTTAAATAAACGTTTTACGGAACTGCTGAATAGCGAAAAATTATGCAGCACCTTGCGGTCTTGCATGATACTGACCCGCTGCACTTTAATGGTGAAGTAGTTGCCTCCCCTTGAACTAACAGGGGAAGGCTGTAAATTGAGCTGGCCAAAGCTTTCATCCGAGTTTCTTCACTGGCACTGCATATTTTCTGTTCGGGAATAGGAGAGAAAAGCGAAAAGAGCAAAAACTGGCCTAAAACAGAGCAGAGAGTAGAAAGAGAAATAAAGTTTAATAATAAACCTCATTTATCTTTACGGTATGAAACTTCTACTCCGCTACAACACTACTTCATAAATGAACTGAAACAATGCTACAAATCAATGCTACAGATACACCTAATGAAAAAAGAGGAGAATAATATTAATGAGGTAATATTTTTCATAAAATCGATGCATAGCCCGTAGCTACCACCGTGAGTGAAATTAAATTAAGGGAATATGAAAAAAAAAAGAAAAAAAAGAAAAAAAAAGAAAAAAAGAAAAAAAAAAAAGAATACGCAGACCTCGTCAACCTACGTTATGTTCATAAATTCACTTACTCGCAAGTCAGATTTAATTTTAGCTTCTAGGTTAGCAAGAGGAAACGCAAATAAGAAAGTAAAACTAGTGTGTTGATTTTTCAATGAAAAAATAGAGAGGTACAACACATGGATGATTTAGGAGAGATGTTCCACAGCAGATGATACTATGAACAAAACGACAATTTACTTTCTTATACTACTTACTTATATTAAGGTACGTAGGTATGTACCTATACCTATAGTAACTACTGGAGGTAAAGCAGTTAAATAAAAAGTTCGCTACCGAGATTTCACCGCAAATGCACGCATTGTGATTTCCTGAATAAGAAAAAAATACATTTTTAGAAAAATGTAATGCGCTCCATTCAAAATGACTTTCTCTACATCTCTGTAACAAATTATTGTTAATATGCTAATTCTTCTATCTAATTAAAACCAAAATATTAGCAGAAACGCTCTTATTAGTTGGTTCCTTTATAAGTAGATGGGAAATAAGGAAATACACTAGGCTAAACAGTGTCTCATCCTTGGAAGATACCAAACTTAAATACCAAGTTTGGTATTAAACGCTCTTTTAGTTTTTGAGGTATGCCGTCCACACACACACACACACACACACGGACCTTTTTCCAAAAATGTTTTTTTTTTAAATTCAGAGGAACCCAAAACATATATTTCCAATGAAATATCTGTATCGAATTTTTGGGTACAATACAATACCATCTCTATACACAGTGTACATAGTACGTGAAGAGAAGTAAGAAAAAAAATAAACGTGTGGGTGTGCATTAGCTGTTTTGTGGGTAGTTTGTGAGCAGATTAACTAAAAAAATGAAAAGTCAAAGTGATTTATACAGAGCTGATACACTTATTTTATTTATTTCTTGATTTATTTATCTGCAAATTCAGTTAAGGTGTGACATTTGTCCAAGTATTGTGGAAAATTAAAAATTTATTATTTTCATAATAAAACAATATTAAACCTAAAAATTTAAAAAAAATCGTTTTTTATGTCTCTAAAAACATTAGCTAATAATTAACTGAATACATAGAAGGTATATACATGCTTATGAATAGCCACTTCAGCTTTAAACCTTATTTTCTCGAAAACTTTTTTTTCTAACACTTTTTCATACTCAATGTTCCAATGTGCAATTTTACCGCAATGTGTTTCAAAAAATTATACTGCCACAAAAAAGACACATTAAAGAAAATGATATTAATTTTTCTAATTGTTACTTCAATTCTTATAAACAAATTACTAGATCTTGAAAAATCAGGAGTTTTAGAGAGTACTTAAAGTAATTATTTTTTTAATTAGGGCTAATATAAACATAATTTAACAGATATATTTATAAATTCATTTACTGTAAAACGAGACTATGTAAGTATTCTTAAATATGGTTCACGCGATTCATATTTACTAGAATAATGAAATTTTAAAACAAAACAGTATTATTTTAATAACCATACAAGCAGGCAAAATATCACCATTATTATATGCAAAACTGGTATACATTTCAATACGATATCTTATATGGATTTTACAAATCTCACAGATGCATCACCTTAATGAGAAAATGTTAACGTGAATCAAGCATGTCTTTTGTTTTTTGTGGGCGGTTCTTGCTTGCGAAGCAACATTGGATTACGAATTAAATTACAGCTACTCGAAGGACATATCAGAGAGAAGTTGCTGTTGATGATCCTCATCTAAGAAACCCAATGCTGGGACTCACCGAGGCTGCCAATGGTTGCCATTGTTGTAAAGGCATACCATTCTCAATTCATGGTAATAAATTTAATATACAACATTTAATAATAAGGGGTCATGGTCTACTGAGTATAACCAGTAAGAAAAACACTAAAATTTAGATCGGTCTTCGATTCGTGCGGTAGGTGACATGATTTTCCATAGAAAATCTTACAATAACCAGGTTAAGGAATTTTTGACTAGCTGCTTGAAGTCAAAATAGGTATTGATTTTATAATAAATGGTAAGAAAATAAAATAAAGAGTTAAAAATTATTCAATTTAATACTCTTTCCCTCCTAAAACTACAAATAGTATTAATCCTAATATTCCATAAATTATTATTTATATTTATTCTCTTAACTTATATATAGGCACCAAATTAACTACTCTAAACAACTCAATAAAAGTAGAGAATAAGCGACAGTTAGTCCACAGACGGCAGTTAAAATGCAGTCTCGTGATTGGTCTGCACACACCAACAAACTGAACCTGCATTCCGTGGTCTGCCCATTCTATGATATATCTCCCAAAAGCCCGCTCCACGCTCTCGTGGAAAGTGTATGGGTTTGTGTACCACGTCTACTTAGAGCTACCAACCAACCTGAAAACATACGTATCTTAATAACTAAGATTATTAGTCTGTAAATTAAATAGAATCGAAGGAATAGAAATGGAAAACAATTTGGTGAATGTTGCTATTTTCAGCTTTTATGCAATGTTATAACCTTGAACTACCTCTTTAATTTGATATATTTTATCATTGGAACCTCAATACTTAAATTTTAAATATGTTTTTAAAATGCACTATATTTGGATTATTAACTGTGAATTCTGCACACATTCAAGGAATAGTATAACTCTTACACACTTAGAAGAAAAAAGGCCTTTACTTATTACTGTTAAATATGTATCTATGTGTCAGGCCAAGTAGTTTGTTTCTTTTGATATATGCAAACTCCCACCTTTATTATTTCTTAGAACAGCTTTTGCTTTGAATGATATTTCTGGTGTCGACAACCAATTTTCTAAAAAAAAATTTGAACATAATTAGCTTCAACTTTAAATAGAGACTTTAAATGCTGCTGAAAATTGTCCTTGGTCTTAATAAAATGTTTGAACATCATGTTTGAAAAATCTGTATCAAATAATGTATAAACAGGAAGAACGATAAATGATAACTTTTTATATAACTTAACGACCTTTAACCTGGTTGTTCATATTGGACGATAAACTAACGTATTTGATAAAAGTGTATAAGCAAACTTAAAAGACATGCAAATGCAGACTGTAGAAGTTCATTCTGATATATTTGCTTATGAGATAATGAATCATGAATATAGCAATTGGTGAGATAGAACTTTTAATGTTCCCTTAAACTCCAACAATTCAATGTTTTGCTATTTCTAGCAAATGAGTATAACGTAATAGTAGATAGGGAAGGTATTGTATTCAATTAAAAAATTCGATACTGAGATTTTACCGGAAAACTTGTTTTTGGAGCTCCTGAAAAAAAACAGCCGGTGTTTGTGGACGTCATAACTCAAAAACTGAAAGGCGTTTAAATACCAAACTTTGGAAATGATTTGATTAAAATGTTATATGTTTAAGATATTTTTACAACAAACGAAATGATATGTTAAATTTTCTGATAATAATCTCTGAAGGTCTCTTCATTCTGGATGACTTTTTGTATAACTGGGGAACCATAAGCGATAGACAAAAACGTGTACATAAAATGTAGATCTATTAGAACACATTATTTCTATTATGTTCATGTTTATGGAATTAATCTTTAGCGACATATTCTCTATTGGTTTCAGTGGTAATTACTTTAACTTTTCTTAATGGGAAATCATCATTTATTGCTCTTGGAAAGTGAATTGATATTCAATTGTTTCATTTAGTGAGCAGATTTCATAGCTATCGCGTAGGATACTTCTACTTACAAGGAAGTACGTAATAATACCTATTCTGCTAATGATTATCTCAATAAACACGATGAAGGTAAATGAATAATCTTTTGTAAGAATATTAATGATTTCTTGTCGAGACGTCAGTCAGGCAAGTGCTGGATTAATTTCCAAGCTTTTAATGACGTACTCTGTCGCCATTATCAGGGAACTGGAGAAAAGTTGCTCTGGCGGTGGTATTTACATTTGGGCGGGGGGGGGGGGGGGGGAAGGCTGAAGGAACCGCCAAATCGCAGGAAATGTGAAGCCGGCAGCGAAAGCACCATACACGGCTGCCAACCGGAAATCGAACTTCCTGTTTCTCACGCTAATACGAACATACGGTATTGCCACAGCAAACGTTTAATTTCGGTAAAAATATTAACTACTTATGTTTACTGCCAAAATACCAAACTTGATATTTAAGTTTCACTATCTTTCAGGAATGCAAACTACACTTTTCATCGACCATTTGTCAATATTTTCGATTTTTAAAACTGACTCCACAAATTTCGGTTAAAATGACATATAATAAAAATGTTTACACGAAAATAAGATGCATATCCTGAATACCTTGGAAATAGCACCTGAAATCTTCTTCATTCCGACAAACCGTAAGGGATAGCAAAAACGTACTACACAAAAGATGTAGATCTCGTTAAAACACAGATTGTTTCAATTTTAAAATAATTAAACTTCTGTCCAAGGAGAAGTCTTCATCATGTCATTTCGCTTTTTTTTTTTTCATTCCTGGTCAGGCCAAGAAAATCTAATTCCAGTGACAATCGAATACCGGAAATTTTTAAGAGACTGGACTATTGCTTTAGCCTAGTGAGTTTCTCTTCTATTTATGTGGAACTAAATAATGATACAATTTATGGTAATATTTATTAGAGTTGTGGGAATGAAAGAATAGTGTGCAGAACAGGTAGGGAAGGTCATATGAATGAAAAACATTAGACTTTTTAAGATGCTTTTAGAAGCTACCAATTAAATATTTATTGTTGTTATGAAAAACTGGGTCTGTTTTTAGTTTTCCACTTCTCAGTGTTTACTCTTTATTTCTACTCTCCATTCTTCATGATTATGCTAATCTTTCTCTTCCAAATTGCGACCGGTCACTATATCGTATTAGTATGCCACTTATTTGCGGCCTTCCACATTTCCTCCTTAATGGTGACCATTTCAATTTACTCTAGGGCATCTTTCTTCAATCTTTCTTGGGACTTGACCATACCACTGGAGAACTCTTCTTTAATTCTATCTGTGACTGGCTCAGACACATATATTAGCTGTCTTACTTCTTCATTCCTTCTCCTCTTCTGTGTAGATATTTAGACTCCTCTAAGCATCCCATCCACCTCCGCTACCTTTAGATAGCTTTTTCTGCTCTCAGTCAGTATGTAATTCTCTGCTTCAACTCTCATAATATTTCCATAATGCTCTTTGAGTATGCTTTATTTTTCCATATACACCTCTGCTCCATAGAACCTCATTAAAAACTTTTAAGACCTTCTTCCCTGCAATATTCTATAATCTATCTGCTTTACAATTATCAGGTTCATGTACAAATTGAGCTTTAAAGTTGCCTTCTGAACTTTGTGCAGAGTTCATTATGGTATAGTTTAAAACACTGTAAAATAAGAAACGTAGAAAATAATAAGAAATATTATAATGCCATAAAATAGCATATTTATTTTTCTTGTGATGATTTTCTTATTGGTAAAACATCAACAGTTTGCAAGCTTAAAGCGCTTTTATTTCCTTTCAAATAAACACTGAGGAAGGCAAGTTTTGTTCATCGATACTTAAAGTTACTTATTTTCTTTTTCTTCGCTTTACTAAGCTTTGCTTCTTAATATTCATGCAGAGCACGTCACTGTATACAGGCTCAAGACATGCAGCCGGCAACTCGTCTCAGGCATTTCATTTCTGAGGCCGGTAGCGGTTTTCCATTATTCTAATGCTCCACAGTTGGTATGCATAATTCAAAAGCAAGGGAGTGATAATTTGGGCTTCATTCCTCTTTCATTTTAAAGAGGAACACAAGAACGTGCTCTCGAAATTTACTGGCTCCAATTCTCAAAGAATGGAGTAAACAAATTCTTTTAGTTTTACTTAAGGAAATTGCAGCCTGAAATCTCGAAACATAAAACTTGCATTATAAAGACTATAAACTTTAGTTTTACTTAAAGGAAATTGCAGCCTGAAATTTCGTCGAAATCTCGAAACATAAAACTTGCATTACAAAGACTATAAATTACAAAGACTATAAGCCATTCACATGACTTTCTCTATATTTCTGCAACAAATTATTGTTAAAAGCTAATGCTTCTATTTACTTCATGCTCATCGAGAAAAACTAGCAGAAATAGTCTTATTCCTTAGAAGCGAAATAAGGGAATACCATAGATTAAAGTGTTAGTCAAAATCTGGTTGTTATGTGACTGATACCTTTGTTTGTATGGACAAGAGTTGACAAATTCCTGCATGAGAAAAGTATAATTTTTAAAACTGAAACTGAAAACAAGGAATATCTAAAAAACGATCAATTCCATGAAAAAAATGTATATAGCTTAAATTGTGTGTTTTAATGAGCTCTACATTTTTGTGTAGTAAGATTTTGTCCATCTCTTACGGTTTAGCAGTAATGCAAAATTCTGTAAAATTCATCCAAAATAAAACACTCTTCAGAGGCTGTTCCCAGAAAATTCAAAATATACATTTTATTTGTCAGGTAAATAAATATCTATAATATATGATATTTTAATCAAAATCGTTAGATCAATTTTTTAGAAAATGAAAATGTTCGAAGAAAAGTTCCATGTAAAGGGTAGTTTGGGATGGGGGGATTTTTCTCAAAAGCTTCGTGTCGCATCCCTGGAAGATACTAAACTTAAATACCAAGTGTGGTATTTTACCGACTTTTCGTTTTTGAGTTATCGTGTTCACAGACACACACAAACAAACACAGACCTTTTTCTTCTGTAAAAGAACTCCTGCGGGACAAAATTCAAACCTGTGGAAAAAAGATATAAAAAATACATAAATATATTTAAATTTCTTAAAGAAACTACTTTTAAAATGATGCACACCGGAGGCGCTGATATGATCCTGGTAATCGACAGCGTCGTTAACAAACAAAATACTTATTTTAATTTTGAGACCTTCAGTTATGGTATTCTGCTGAAAAATGTAACATTCGTTTTTGCTTATTTAGAACGCAATTCCAAAAGAATTTTTAAGAAATCCGATTTTTTTCATTTAGATGGCTTTTTCTAGCTGTTTCGCAAACTATTACTTGAAACTTCCCCAGGGCTGGTTATCAATGATTTCTTCTCGGTACTTCAGCCAGGTAAGTGTTCAGCATAAGATTATGTAATGCTGAGGTGACTTTTGTGAATTACATAAAAACCTCGCATAAATGTATTGCGATGACTATTGGCCACCATTGCTACCAGGCTTCACGTCACTTTGTATCCCAAAGCGGACTTAGAACTGTAAAATAGACAGTGCATATAAGACGTGAAATACCTAACGTTGAAACAGGTTCTAGTTTTGACAGACTTCAGTTAATAAATGGGAGACTCATCAACATAAAGTAAAAATTCTGATATATTATAACTATCAAAATTTCCCTACCCATACTATAATTATATGTTTTTAAAATGTTTATTCTTCCTTCCAATTGACGTAATCAAGTTAAACATATATTAGTACATTTTACTACATATTTCCGTGAGGATGTAATCGGAATGGGGAAATACAGTGAGCTTAGGCATCAGTCAATTCTTTTAAGAACTGGATGGCTTTGAAATTCCGCTATCTTTGCTCCACGATGGATAAAACAAGAAACTTCAAATCTAAGGAAAGTTTTAAGAATTTTAATATTGAGAGTGGGTAGCAAGGGCCTCGGCAATGGAAGTTGCACAAAAACTATTGAATTAAATTGTGTGATTTAAATATATATATATATACACGCTTTTGTGTGAAGTAAGGTTTTGTCTATCTGTTAGGGTTTAGCAATTATGTAGATAACTAGTTCAGTATTAAAAGGATTTCGAAGGATATTCACAGAAAATTCCAGATATAGATTTTATTTGCTATGAAATGTATTACACTTGTATGTTAATCAACATCTTTAGAGCCACTTTTTGAGAAAATCAAAATATTGTTTTAAGTAAATAGCAGTATGAAGTGAGGGAGACTCGTTTTTATAAATCTTGGTGTCGCATCCTTGAATTTTCCGATTTTTCGTATTTGAACAACGCCGTTCACAAACACACACGGATCTTTTTCTCACAATGTTTTTTGTATTCAGAGGATATCAAAAGTGTTCTTCCAGTTAAATTTCGCTATCGAAATTTTGGGTGGAATATAGTACCTTCTCTATAGTACGTGGAGAGAAAGCAAAAATAGATTTTTTTTATATGATACCAATATTCACGCCGTGCCTTACTGTTCAACTTATCCAGGCAAAGTTTATCTCCCCCCTTACCTCCCCGCGATAGAAAATAAAGGGCTTTATACTGGTGGTCTTCTGTATTCTATGAAATAAGAAACGTTTATTGTCGGAAGAGACAAAGGCTAGTGCCTGCAAACACTAACATGGTCATCATCTGCTTCCACTAAATCGCGAAATTAAAACAGTCCGAGTATGATTAGTTTTCGAACATTTTGTTAAAATTCCATATAATAAAGGTGTTTACACGAAAATAAAATGTATATCCTGAATTTCTTGAACATAGCCCCTGAAATCTTCTTCATTCTGGTAAACTCAAATTATTTTGAGATGACAGCTCCAATGGCAACTTACAATGTTGTAAGTACTTTAAGTCGCAGGATTCATAGTATAGTCAACTATTATGGTCAGTTGGTATTGGTTTACTTGTTTTTTCACACAAGCCGTGTGTAGAACAGAAATTGGATAGGTAGGAAAATTCAATACTATAGCCGGGATTTGAACCACGGATCTCCCAGTCTGTAACCGGTTGCTCTTCCACTGAGCTACCATGGCTACATGCCGGCATAGCATTGAATTTCTCAACAAATTCACATGTTTCGCGGTAAACCACAAGGTGTTCTCGAATTATTTTGAGATGACGACCCCAATGGCGACTTACAATGTTGCAAGTTCTTATAAGGCCCAGGATTATTCATAGTATAGTCAATTATGATGGTGAATTGTATTGGTTTAATTGTTTTGTGCACACAAGCCGTGTGTAGGACAGGAGTTGGAGTCTACATAGTACATAAGTAGAGATGATGTTGCTCGCCGATATGTTACCGGAAATGCACGTTTTAGGGTCACCTGTTTTAAGTGTCCATGTGTCCGCGAACACGATAATTCAAAAACGAAAAGTCGGTAAATTACCAAACTTATTATTTAAGTTTAGCATCTTCAAAGGATGCAACATGAACATTTTCAGGAAAATCCCCCACCCCAAATTACCCTTCACATGATAACTTTTGGTTTTGTACAAAATGCTCTAACGAGTTGGATAAAAATGCCATACCTATATTAAAAATATTTACATGACGAATAAAATATATATCTTAAATAGTCTCTATAGACCTCTTCTTGGATGACCTTTACATGACTGGTAAACCGAAGAGAGAAACAAATAAATAGTTACTATGCAAAAAAAAAATAGGTATCTTAAAACACACAATGTAATTAAAAATATTTGACTATTGCTTTAGCCTAAAGTAATTCAGTCTACTTACAAGGAAGCAAGTAATAAGACCATTTTTGCTTCTCAGTTAGCATGAATAAAATTTTCAAAAATAAGTTGTTGCAGAGATTTAGAGAAAGTCATGAGAATGGAACACATCAGGATTTTAAGACTAGCAAATGGATATACGTTACTGGATAAGAAAATAAATGAAGCTATTGGATCAGAATTAAAAGTAAAAAATACTTTATAGATAGTACGTCATTCAGAACAGATGAAGAGAACATGTATGGCGTATGCAAGATTCAATAATTATAAAAACTATATATAATTATAACCCACGAGAAACAAGCTTAATAGGAAGAACCAGGAAAAGATGGTTGGACCAACTTTATTCTGTTTGAAGATGGAACAGGCCTATTAACGTAAATCGTAAACAAGAAAAAGAAGATTATGATGCTTTAAATCTTGAACTTAAATTCATACTTTGTTGATGTACGGTTTTCCCACTATGTATCTTGTGCCTGTATTTAAATTATTAACTATTACGAGTCCATCTATACTGCAAGCAGCCAACCAAATACTGGTGGGTAAACCACAAGTGCATGTGAGAGGAAATGTCTCAGCTGCAGCTAAGGACAGAGGATAACTGCTTCCATGTCCCAAGGAGTATTGAGGCTCCCTGGACGGAGACACGTGCAGAAACTACAACGGTCGCTATATGACCTGAGACCAAGTGTTCATCAGTACTGCTAGAAGAACGGAAACATTAGCCCTCTCTGGAGGGATTAATTGCTACACGGAAGCTAGGACAGAAGATGGCAGCCTCATCTTTACAATTTTACAATTTACTTGCGTAGCGCTCGTAACGCGGCCAGGGGACATTTCATATACTGTATTGCTTCAACACTTATACCAACCAAATTACATCTTAAATGATGCTTGGGATAAGCAGATTCTGTGAAAACATCTGTTAAATCCGTGAAAGGTTTAAGTATTTATGTGGCACATTAACTAGGGATTCACAATTATGACGTTGCTTTTCTCTTAATGTGAGTCCAAATTTCTATTTGATAAAATAAATCAAGCAACTAATAACTTCTCATTTAAAAATAAACCATAGTAAAATAAACGACAGTCTAAATTCATGAGCAATTGTCTGTGTCACTGCACGCTTCCACATCCATTGAAATCTCGATCTGTCTTCTCTACTACGTATAATTGCATTCCACCCAAGACAATATTTCACCAGAATATTATCTTAAATTTTAGGTTTTCCCTTCAGTTAAAAAAGAATATAGATGAAGCTCTGTGTGACTATACGTGAAACGTCAATGAAATAGTACATTCTATAATAGTTCAATATCTATAGTAAATATATAATAGTTCAACATTTTCAAGGATCCAGAAAAGAAAATCTTCAAGAAAATCTCCCCCAGCCTACCTAACTTTTGCTTGAAAGGTTTCTGGAAAAATTTTATGTTATAAAAATAGTTTTAACGTTTTGATTAAAGTACACTTGTTTGATACATTTTCATGGTAAATGAAGTGTACACCTTCATTTTTAATAGTTTTAAGTTCTCTTCATACTAATTGATTTTTGCATAATTGCTCAGCCGTAAGAAATATACATAACATTGTATGCTTTAACGAGATTACAATTTTTGTAGTAAGTTCTTTCAAATACAAATTTTTACTGCAGGTAATAATTTACGAAATATTCCCTGTTATTGATTTCAATTTTAGAGTACTTGTACTTTTATACATGGAATTTTTCCTGATCACGCAAAAAGATGGGTATTTGAGAGACATCATTTAGCGAACAGCTCTTAAAGGTTTTCAGTATCATATAAGTGTAGCGTATTCCGCTATTGTTTTTACAAGGAAAATATGCAATATATACAGTTCTGCAAATAATTATCTCAATAAACGTGAACTGTTTTTTTAAGAATAGTTTGTTAAATGGATAATGAAATGCATGTGAATGTACCAAATTGGAATTTTTTAAAAGCAGTAATGTTTGCTTTGGCTTGAGCAATTCGCAAAGAAACAAAAATCTGATATGTTCAATTCTCATGACTTTCTCATATCTCTGTAAAAAATATTGTTATGAAGCTTATTCTTTCATCTGCATCATGCAAGTCGAGATAAATATTATGGGAAATATGGGAGTACAATACACTAAAGCGACAGTAAAATCTTTTACAAGCTGGTTGCTGTCATCGAAATTCGTTTCTCTGCATGGTCAGGAGTTGAAAAATTCCCGTATGAAATAAAACTTAAATATTTTGAACTGAAACCAATAACAAGGACATCTTGGAAATGAACCCCACGAGGAAATGAATATGGCATAAATTGAATGTTTTAACGTGAGCTACATTTTTTAAAGGTTTTGTCAATCTGCTAGGATTACCAATTATGCAAAAATCATCTAGAAGCTATTCCCAGGAATTTCAATATATGTATTTTATTTGTCATGTAAACATCTTTATACGTTATTTTATTATCTCTTTATACATTATTTTTAATTAAAATCGTTTGATCCATTTTGAGAGAAAGGGTACTTTGTGGTGGGATATATACCTCAAAATCTTGTGGCGCATCCTTGGAAGATATTAAAATTATATATGAAGTTTCTTATTTTACCGAATTTTCGTTTCTAAGATATCGTGCTCACGGACACGTTGACACATGCACACACGGACCTTTTACTAAATGCTTTTTTATATAAATTTTTGTGGTGCTCTAAAATGTGTATTTCCAGCAAAAGTTCGGTATTAAATTTTTGGTAGAATGCAATATCTTCTCTACTTGTGTACTAAATAGAGAAAGTAAAATGACGGCGACCGTAAGTATCTCCTCATATGGATGGTTTAGGTATGTTTGCATTTTGTGTATGTACCTCACACAGCGGAGAATTTCCTGGTTGAAATCAACAGACCATCGCAATCAATTGTTGGTCAGGGTGTAATTATATAGGGTTCGGTGAAGCATGTATTCTGTTTCTCCCTGTTGCACCTCGCGACTAGGTGGATATTCTTGCCGTCATGCGATACCAGCTCTGAGATGACTTTCGCCTCCAGGGAACCGAGAGGAGGCCTTTACAGTACACTGTCTATGCAAGAGATCACGTATGTCAGGTTCCTGTAATGCCATTTCCCAAATGGATCAGCTACTGAATACCAAATAGAATACAGCAACATCTGCGTGTGTAGACGGTTCAGTAAACTGGAAAAGCTAAGCTGCCACTACCACCACCTCCCTTGTTATTTCTAATAAATTATAGGTTAATAATTGGTTTTAAGTTGGTTAATTTAGAAGTTTTATTACGTGGTTCTTTCCCATTGGAGCGAAAAACAAATATGAAATATCTTGGTTATGATTGAGAGTCCAAATTCTGATGAAATGTTCTCTTTTAATCGTTTCATCACAAGCAATGCTAACGTGTTTATACATTATTGAGGATTGCACATTTGTTAGACCAAGTTTGATAACCTATGCAATTGTTAGTTTTTAGGATATGTATAGCATTTTGTCATTACGTATTTATTTAGTCAGTTTATTTCATTTACAATCAGTTAAATAACAGGTGGCCTAAGTGCACCGTATTTGAACTCATGTTAAAACCCGTTGGTGAGGAACCTTGCTTATCAGCAGAGAGGTGAGCCGATTGCGTTCACTGCGAGGGTAGAACGTCGCCCAGGCCATTTCCTTATTGGTAGGTGTTAACATGAAATAGCCCGATGAGTTCTGCATCTGTATAAGTTAAATACGAGCAGTTGATTCAAATGGAAGAACGAGTTAAGAACGAAGAAAATGTAACTGGGAATGAGCATATTAAAATTATTATTGAAGACCACCCAAAAACACATAAATGTAACAGTTTAAGAAAGGAATAAAAAGTTTGCATCACCGGAAAATACGCATCTCTAAACGTGAAGTGAGGACATATGGGAGGGAAAATTGAAATTATTTTGCACATCTCTTAAGAAACAACATTTCAAATCCTCAACCTAAAATATATTGAATCTTAAAATGTATGAACTATAAGAGCGAAGCGCTATTCTGCTCAACACAATTCCTCAAAACGTATGACACAACGTATTTTTCCTGATACATTACAATAGACACAAAATGTTTATATCTGGTTTGAAGATCTTTTAATAGTGCCTAAATATATGAAAAGCAATAAAGCGCCCTGCTCTGACAATATATACAACAAACTTCTGAAATGTGTCACTCAGCCACACTTATTAATACTCGTGAATTTCCTAAATTTACTTTGATTGAGCAGCCTTTTCTAAAAGTTGATTGAATTCAGTTTGGTACACAAATCTATAAGAATGAAACAAAACTGTTTGCAATAATAATAGTAATAATTAATTATAATAATTAATGATAATAGAGGGACTATTTTACTGAACACCTGTTGTTTAAGATTTTGCTACATAAAAATAAATTAAACAGTTACTATGAATGTATTTTAGCAGAATAGCAAATGGATTAGGAAAAGGAGATCTTGCTGCGATGGATAAAACTTTTAAAACAGAAACAGTCAATTTAATATAGAAACACATTTTAGATAGATTTACTTTAAAACACCCTTTGGCCTAATCGGAGTAAACATATCGAAATATCTGCACGTGACAATATACTATCGAAAACAATTAATCTTTACTAGAAACTTTTATTTCTTTAAAATTGGTGAGAAATTCTCTGACAGTTACAAACTCTAAGAGCGTTGGAGAAGTATATATCCTCTCGTTTATCTTATTCAATATTTTATATGAACGTAATAATACAATATTTAGAAAATAGCCATAGTTATATAGCTATAATGGATATCTTTATGCAGAAATTGACATTTGTGCAAATAATTTAGGTTTCTTGCAACTTCAGATGATGGTTTACGTTCAGCTACATGTCTAACATTAATAATGAATACATATCACATGTAAATATTCACAACGAAAACAAAACTACGGTAAAAATGTTTTGCAGCAACATTTATGTATTATAGAAAGGGTTAATGAATTTAATTATCTCTATTTTAAACTTTCCTTTTTACACCATAGAGCGCGCGCGGTTGTGTGTGTGTGTGTGTGTGTGTGTGTGTGTGTGTGTGTGTGGTATATCTGTGGCCAGCATAGCTCACATTTGACAAGACCGTTAAACACCAAACTTGGTATTTAAATTTAGCGTATTCCAAGGATGCGATACAAACTTTTTGTAAAATCGCCCATACCAAACTACCCTTTAAAACTTTAATTTTCTCAAAAATGGCTCTAACGATTTGGATTAAAACACATGATATTAAAGATATTTGCATGTCATATAAAATCTATACCTTGATTTTTCTGGGAGTAGCCTCTGAAGACTTCTTATTGTGGATGAATATTGCGTAACTGGTAAACCGCAAGGGACAGGCAAAGGCTTAGAACACAAAAAATATAGACCTGTATATCACAATGTTTGTCATATACACCTTTTGTAGAGTGTATCTCGGTTTCAGAGATATTCCTTGTTACTAGTTTCAGTTTTAAAATAGGTACTTAAGCTTTTCTCATCTGGAAATTTGTCAATTCCTGCCCATGCTAAGAAATGAATTTCATTCTCATAGCAACCAGCCTTTAATAGAATTGGCTATCACTTTAGCCTAGGTGTATTCCTTTTATTTCCCTTCTGCTTAAGAGGAAGTAAATAATAGGACAATTTCTGCTAATATTTATCTCGATACGTATAAAGTATATCGAAGAATAAGCTTTTTAACAATAATTTGTTACAGAGATGTACAGGAAGTATGTGAATGGAACAAATCTAATTTTTTTTATTGAAAACTTAGAATAAAACGTTGTATCATCCGGTGTAGCGAAACAGTGAAAACTGCCCACAGTTCTGTTGGAGATCTGTTGTTTTACGTTCTTGACTGTACCTTAAGTTTATTCCAAAGAGGATCACCGCTGCTGAAAACACTTACCCAGGATCGGTATTTTCTTTGTTGATCGTAAAAGAACGCTATACGGTTTGCTATCTCCGTGATGCTGCTTTGTGAAATTCATGATGTAGCAGGGATCACAACGATTCGATTGCTGCATTTGGGAACCATAGGAAAATGTCATTATTTCAACAGGAAATGGTTCAAAAGTGCGACAGTATTAAGGCCACAAGTCACAAGATAAAAGGTTTTTTATTTTGTAATTTTATTAATAACTTAAAATTTACTTGGACTAAATAAGAGCTTTAAACGTACATTTAACTGTTAATTTGTGTGTGAATTGCTATTGCTGAATTGTTTTACTTGTATTATTAATATATTTGAAAGACGTTGTATTCATTCTAAAGGAAAAAATATAAGTAAAGAAGTTTGTAATATGTTGGCTAGAGACGTGACTGACAATCGCAACAATGATAAAAAGAGATGGAAAGAGCTATACATACCTATGTACATTTCTAAAACTAACATAATTACGTTACACGGCCTTGGAATGAACGCATGGCAACACAAATATTGCAGTTTATAATTTCTGTAAGAAAAAAGATCGATTTGACTTAACAGCGAATCAAGGAGTAAAAATGTATTCTTGTGATAAGTGTTGTAACCTGATTCTGTGTGAGTTTATGTGTCTGCAATGATTTACAATACATTCAAAAGAATAATATTTGTTTATGGTAGTTGAAACCAAAATACAGAACGCGTCTCGTATACCACACACTTGAGAAAAGAGAAGATTCTACATAGTGGAAGTATAAAATTAAGAAAATTAAATACACACGAACCAACGTTTTCGTTGCAGTCAGTGGTGAAATATGTGTACTTTGTCATTATTTAAAGTACTAATTAAACTGTCAGAATAAGCGTATTAATCAATAAGAATACAATAGTCTATATTTCAGTCCCTCCAAAACCTACCTACCATATTAAACCACCTCGAATCAGATTGGCTGTAAAGTGTTGACATAAAACTCGTAATCCTATAAAGAAGAAAGAAACCCCAGCTTGAAGAATGAGCATTGTCGCCCAATTCCCTTCCCTATCTCGCTCCGATACAATTTTGAAGCAAGCTATCGTGTCATCCAATTTAATCAAAGTGCGGTATACTTTAAATGCTTAATGAAGTGCCGTATTTCGTAAATGGCAAGTAGCTTTTTGCTTGCGGTCTTTTTATACGAAAGTGTTCCTGGAAGTAGAATTTAGAACCGACTTCCGGCATTAAGTCTCAGACATCCCTTTGTGCAAATTATTAACGTGGATTGCAACCTGAAGTTTTCTTCCCTGAAGAATGTACAAAGTAAGAATGGTCTATAATTGTTAACGTCATTGAAAACTATATAAGTACTTTAATTTTTTGGCCAGGTACTTAAGGAACTCGTATTAAATATTTTATTGTTTTTCAGAGAAAATATCGTTGAGACACATGTAATATTCCGTTCTAATCATTCGAATGTATGGAGTTGTGTGCATAAACTTTGAGACCCATCAGGATTGATTTAGATCTAACGACTGAGTAGCTCTAATATGCTATCATCAAAAGCGATTTACTGTTCTCTGTCACATTTACGTTATCTAATAATCAAGCTACATTGGAGCTACAATCAGTAACTGTGGCTAATGATAAGGATGATGATATTTAAGATTATCCGCAGACTGAGCAGAACATAGACGTAGGCTTTAAGGGCCGTTTACCTCTTAGGACATTTCAGAGAGGGAGGAATGAAGGAAGTGATCTGAATGCCAACCAGATCGGTAACGGCTTAAGCATGGACGAGGTCCTTAAAGGGGATGCATAGAACGCTCTCGGTGCCGCCTGGTCCCTGCTCCTGAGTCCCTAGTATCCGACGGTCCCCTCGAAGGAAGTTCCGGACCCGAAGACTGGTTCGATCGAGCAGCACCAACGCCAAATAACCTTTACACATCACCAGACACCATCCAGCCACAACTCGCTGAACAGCGTCACCTGGTCCTTCAACCTTAAAAGAGAGATGATTAAAAATAATGGGAACCGGAAATAGTGAACCAGAGAATTTAGGGGTATACAATGTACCCAACATCACCTGGCGGCCTGTGAAAAATACTGATATAACTAGCACAACTGATCTGGACATGTGAAAATGTTAATGAGAGCTAGGAAGCGAGTTGTACTTTCAGATAAGCAACTCACCAGTTGATTCATGCATGCCGCAAGAGTGCCTGTCACGGTCAATGTCAAATATGTCACCTCTCATGCACCTGCACTATATAGCGCTGCACTGATAAACGTGTGTTTTCATATGTATATTCATATCTACAAAACATCTATACAAATGGCCTGCTATATAAACAATGACAATCGTCTGCCTCCAATTCTTCCACACCTGACAGCCCTTCGTCTTCACTCACGTCATTGTCATCATCAACGTTATCGCTACTTTCTGCACCATTAACCTAAATTAGAATCCTTTTTGATTTTCTACAATTCTTTCTAATGGTTTTTAATGTTCTCACATGTCGACATACATTTTCCCATTCTGGCCTGCCAATTTCTGCAATTCGCTGGTGACACAACTGTTCCACATCTTTTAATTTAAAAGTGATATATTAAGTTGTATGTTTCTTTCTTTCTTTATTATCTTTGAACTCTGGAAACGGAACTCAGTGGAATATCAGTTGCCTTGGCTACTCTTTCATTCACTTTCTACAGGCTTTTGAAGAACTTTGGGAACATACATTTTCTTCCTTCATCTCTGCCTCTTGTTTCATGAAGTCAAGGACATTTGCAATTATTTCTCTCCTCTGACTGAGTAATACCTGCCTTTGAATACAAACACATGCGGAAGGAACACTTTCGATATAGGCTGTACAAAGTTCGCTTGCTGTGACTTTAAGTAAGCAGACTATCATATCTCCGTTAAGCTAGGCTCGGTAGCTGGGTTGGCGGTCAGGGTCATGATTCCAGAAGTTTTGCGCCGGCAATAAAATACGTGGGTCAGGTAGGTCGGCCATAGAAAACGAACCCTCAACCTCTCGAATGCATACTACACAACACTGTCTGAGTCATCCTGTTCGGCCAAAGTAGGGATAGTGGGTACTCAGTGCTCTTATGTTCAAGAGATGTTGGGTAGGTGTATTTATAATTTTCACCTTTTTTCTGTATGCTAGTAAGCATCTGAGACAATGTGTCGTCTCATGGAAATAGAATGTATTTATAAGAGAGGTCAATTACACTAAAGAAGGAATAAATATGCATTTGTAATGGCAAGGGGAGAAACAAATCATCATTGCACTTACAAAACGAAACAAAATTGAGTGGGGTAAAGAAACATATATTTTAAATTTGGGTATGCAACAAAGATCGTGAATGCGCGGCTCAGTTGGGAGGGTGGAAAATCCGTAAGGTAGTTGATGAAGCTGGTAGGCGGATTTGCCTATTATGCGGGGATCAGGAAGACTGGACGGAGATCAGGAAGGACGCATATTTTGGCAGATTGCATGCAGATGGAGGATGCTAGGAAAAAATTACTGCCGAAAGTATTTTTAGCTTCAACAGACGAAGGACAGCATTCTGGGATTTGATTCTAAACAACCAAAACTGGCCAAGCCTGGGCACATACTTAATGGAAGTACGTACACTAAGTGACAAAATATTTGTGTAAATGTTGTATAGACTTATTTGGTGTTTGACTAGTCTATGTGTATGAATATGTGGTGTAGTTATAAGTGCAAGTGTGTGTGTGTATTTCCAATGTTGTTAAGAGGTATAAAATATATATGAGTGTAATATTTTAAACTCAAGTATTTTTCGATGGCATACATGGTCACTCGACCCATGCGACTGTGTGACGCAAATATTGTATTATTGTAAACTTAATAAATACTACTACTACTACCACTACTACTACTACTACTACTACTACTACTACTACTACTACTACTACTACTACTACTACTACTACTACTACTACTACTACTGCTACTGCTACTGCTACTACTACTGCTACTGCTACTGCTACTGCTACTGCTACTGCTACTGCTACTGCTACTGCTACTGCTACTGCTACTGCTACTGCTACTGCTACTGCTACTGCTACTGCTACTGCTACTGCTACTGCTCCTGCTCCTGCTCCTGCTCCTGCTCCTGCTCCTGCTCCTGCTCCTGCTCCTGCTCCTGCTCCTGCTGCTGCTGCTGCTGCTGCTGCTGCTGCTGCTACGACGACGACGACGACGACGACGACGACGACGACTGCTGCTGATGCTAGTAGTAGTAGTACTAGTAGTAGTAGTGCACGACACTGTTTGTTTAGTCCTTTATTTTGTTGTCCTCAGAAACTGTTCAATCTAGCCTCTTTTGAGACGTTGTGTAGTTGCCGATCCGTTTTTAGAGTTTCCGTCTACTGATAAGTACAATGTTAAGTTTTCGTCGAAAATATGTATGTGTTTTGAAGTCCTTTGAACAAAATACTTTTAAAGAAAGTGTTCTGTGTGAGTGAGAACAGCATACTTCTAAAAGTAAAACGATCGTCAAATACGTACCAACTTGAACAAAAAGCTATTTCTTTCTATTAGTAAAATATAAATCTCATTAAAAACACAATTAACGTAAAGTATATTAATTTTTCTGGAGTTAACTACATCTGAGATATTCCGTGTTATTGGTTGAAATTTTCCAAGACTTATATTTTCCTCAAATGGGAAACGTTACTTTTTTCAGTCTGGTCATACAAAGCGACCAGCTCTATGTATTCCCTTATGACATTGTATCTACTAGGAACTGTTCAACTACAATGAAATAAATCCATTTATGATAATGTTTATCTCGATTAGCGTGAAGTATGTAGAAAATAAGCTTTCCTAAGAATGTTTTCTGGTATGTGAATGTAATAAAATCCGATATTTTTCTCTTAGGACAGCATAAAGACAAATTAATTCCAATGCTAACAGTTAGCTACCAGCTTTTAAAAGATCTACTCCGTAACATCTAGTGCATTCTCTTATGTATCTACAAGGAAATAAGTTTTAAAAAATTCTGTTGGTTTATATCTTGGATAGCATGGAACAAATAGAGGAATAATTTTTGTGAGAATAATCTGTTATTGAATGGGCAGAGAAAGCCGTGTGAATGAAACACTTCTCTCTGTATTTGGTTATTGAAAAAAAAAGATCTTAATTAAATGTGTTTATTCATAAGGGAGGCAAAAGAAGCGTTGGTGCTATGTGTTTTAGTCCCAACTAGGAAATATGTGATCGGTAAGTTCTGTATAGTCCAAAAAAGAACTAATAAACATTGAGAGACTAGATTTACAGTATCAGAGTCCCGAAATTGATTTGTCTGAAGGATTCTTTGTAAACTACCCTGTAACAGGATGCGCTTCCGTTCTTCTGGACGTTGAACCAATTATAATTACTATAATACGCATGAATTATAACACTACAATAATTTGTTTACACTGATCTATCTATCAATTACAGCCAGAGATAATCATATTTATTGAGCTAGCCGCATGTCCATGTACTGCTAACACTTTACACTTCACACTTCGCTGAAATACCTGAATTAACTGACATCCTTCAACTGTTCCAATTTAATACATGACGAAAGTTTTATCTGCAATAATAAACATATGATTCCACGATCCAACTTCCTTTAAACACAATTTAGTTGTGATGTTCATGAAGAATATTCTGTAACACCGACAACAGCAGAATCTGGTGCTACGGCAACCGTACAACAGGTGCCATATTAAACCACAAGAGAGGTTCCGCCTATAAAACATTGTGGATCTGCTCTACAGAAAGGAAGTAAGAATAAAACACGAGCGGACGACAGTAAGGAAGCGCATTTATTTTTATAGCTTTAGGTTGAAAATCAATCCTGGAAGATGCATAAATCGTGAAGATGAATTATTTAGTGCTACGCTTTGTCACATGTGGCGAGAAAAATCCTCGCCGGAGATCCGTAGGATGAATGAGATCGCTGGTCCCTACAAAATGCTGGGAGAATTTTGGAACATAGCGCGGCGGAAAGAGAGAGAGGGGGGGAGGTGATAAAACACTGTGTTTTATAGCTTTGTATCTCTCATAGGGAAAAATGGTACGGCAATCCTGTGTTCTTAAAATAAAAAATTAAAATAACGTTTTTTCAGAGGAGACTCGGCACCGATTCAGTGAGGATGTACTTACCTCCATAAAGAGTGTCTCCGGGATGGAAGGGTGAGGTGACAGGAGATACTGGGCGGCCGGAACCAAGAATGACGACACAGGAATGTCAGGGGCTCAACAGTTACCAGTCGGACAGGCAGTGTAGGAACCCCACTCAAACTAGTAGGTGCAAATAAACAAGATGTTTAGTATTCAATAATCCATGGTAGGTATTTTTGATGGAACAATTAAAAGATTAGATGCGATTAGTAAAATGTTTATTTCTAGCATTATAATGTGAGAGTGAGTGAGAGGGGGTCGGTTAACTATACAGAGTTTGGATGAGATACATTGGATACATAGCACGATGCGGTGTCGGTCCGTGAACACAAAGCAAAACGAATGCTTTAATTGTCAGAATCATTATAAAAACACATGATACACAGCCTGTGAATAACATATCCATTTACTTTTTTACTTTTCTAGCAGGTATGCACATAACATAACTCCATGGCACGACAGCTCACGGGGAGCCTTGGCCTACCGCCCGGCCGCTGCGTCCCCCATCTCGGTCCACTACAGACGTCATGGATGCGGTGCAGTATTGGAGGGTGAGACGTGGTCAGCGCCTCGAGCCCCTCCCGGCCGGTTAATGCGGTCCTCACGACCTAGAGCCGCTACTTCTCAATCAAGTAGCTCCTCAATTGGCCCCCCAGGGACTCACGAGGCTGAGTGTACCCCGGTCCAGGTCTCCCAGAGGGGAAAAATCCCCACGCCGGTACTGGGGATCGAACCCAGGTCTCCCGCTTGGTAGGCGGTATGCACATATAACATACATAGTATTGAGAGGATGTATTGTATTCTACCCAAAAATCTGATGGGAAGATTTATTTATATATTCCTTGGAGTCAAAAAAAATGGAAAAAGGCCCATATCTGTATCTATGTATGTGTATCTATGCTAAGCTTAGCTCAAAAACGAAAAGACCTTTAAATACCAAACTTGGTATTTAGGTTTGAATCTTTTAAGAGTGCAACATTAGATTTTCAAGAAAACCCATAGCCCAAAACCCAAAAAATGACTTTAATGATTTTAATTAAAATGCCGTATGCTAAATATATTTATATAAATAACATGTATTATCTTGAATTTTCTGGTAATAGGCTCTGAAAACCTCTTTATTCTGGATGAATTCTGCTGAATTTTACATAATAGTAAACCATATATGAGAGACAATAACTTACCACAAAAAAAAAAAAAAAAAAAATAGATCTGGGCAAAGCACAAAATTTATGTCATATACCTTTTTGCTGTTGAGCTAACCATAGTTTTGGATATTACTAAAATGTGTATTTCCATTAAAACCTCCACGTGGTGTAGAGAGTCAAAGAAATGTGAACTAAAAAGCAATTGTGGAGCATTGTTTTCTAAATGTAAAATATTACAAAAGTTAAACATAGGCGCGTTATTTACATTAAATGCTGATTACTGTATTTCTATTTCAAATTAATGGAATTGAAATAGCTTATTTTAGAACTTTTACCGCTGCTCTTCCTTAACCTCTTCAGGGTATAGATCTGCGACAGAGCTGCAATTACAAAAGCTCATAAAAGTAAAGACATGAAAAGGTAGAACTATCTGGGCTGTTTGCCTCGTCTTCAATATCTTTTACATTTTGTATCCAAGCTTGTCTTGCTGAACGAATGTTTCTCTTTTAGTGCATTTACGACTAGGTGATATAAATGCAAATTGTTGCTACTTTTACAAAATTTATGGTGGCGGTTTGGTTCACTGCGTGCGAGTGTTTAAATTCCTCACTGTCACAATTTACTGTATAAAATTCCGTCCCAACTACTCCCACTTCATTGTCAATAAACATATTGTCAATTTAAACATATAGATCCATCCAATGAACATCCACTCTGTTTAAACTCGGAGGTTTTCTTTCAGTACCCGATTTTCGCTACCATGTGCATGGTCCTTCTAAAAAAAGAGAAAATTAATGTTTATTGTTAACCGTTTATTTTATAACATTACAAATATAAAAGGTGACCCACTCAAATTTCAACGTTTGCTTTAAAACACTTGCAGATCTAAACGGGGCAATTAAAGGCCATGGGATACTGGCGAATTAGTGTGAGTTAGCTTCGTGGGGCTCCTTTTGAGTATCAGCGAATACGATGAGGTGATCGCACTCGTCGAGAGACATTAGAGGCTTGCATTAGAGTGTACAAGCCCTGATAATGCACAGGTACAGTGTAAATACACAGAAAATGCCCTAAAATGCTTTTCACCTTAATCAAAGATATTTTATTTTCGAGGGAATAATCTTAAGACAATTGACAAACAGTTAGAACATATTATTTAACTGCCCTTTAGCTATATTTCGAATTGTGTTAATGCTATTCTTGTCTATTATTACGGACTGAGCACGTTACAGGGTTAAATTAAAATATTAATGTGGCGTTACGAGAATCACGCAAACATAAGCACACGTAATACCTTACTACCATTGATAGCCATTCTTCTTCTTCCTCCTCTTCTTGTTCTTGTTGTTATTATTATTATTATTGTTATTTTTATTATTTTTATTATTATTAGTAGTAGTAGTAGTAGTAATGATAGTTGTTTTTACTACAGGGGAAGAACCTTAAAAATAAGAACCATATAGAGCTTTTTCTCTGAACTACCGGACGCCTTTACTTCAAAGACAATTCAAAGATGGTAGCAGCCAGTACGAGGTCGTGTAGCCGAGGGTAGCATATGCTCAGGTGTGATACTTTCCTGCTTAATTTCAGCCTTTTAAGTTGTTGACAACATCGGAACCATTCAAAGGATGTGTGTTCAACATATACGTTTAGCAGAGAATGCTAGCCCAAAGCGGCGGAGATGCGGTCGGAAACGAACTGATTTAGCGATGAGACTCATCACTGCTGCCGAAAGAGACGCTGAAGCTAACACGGCGATAAGCGGTGTTTCTGTGAGAACCAGTATCGTCTTGTAGACGTGATTCAATGGGCGCTTGTTATTCTAACGGCCACTTGCCTATGCACACTTTGTAATGCCAGATAAACACCGTATACAACAAGGTGTATGTCGCAACAGAGAAGAGTATCCTTCCACTTCGTTCACTCGAGCCTTTAACACTCGAATCATACAACTTAGATGGACTAAGCCTCCATATTTTGAACAATTTCCTCCATATAAATTCCAATCGCATGTTTCGGTCTAAATGAATTCGAAAATGGTTAAGGGGATTCCTGAATTGTGATAGAAATATCTCCAAGTTGAGGATAAATAGATTGCAGATTCCGATCGCCCATCATTAGCGCAACTTCCGGTTTATGTGGCAACCACTTAGTTTTTTGGCGGACAGTTAAGCCTATTTGCGATTAGGACTTGGCTAGCTGTCGTGTTCAGGGTAATTACATTTTTAATAATAAAGTCATCACCACAGGTCATTAGAGTGAGCCAGAAAAATGTTGTCATGATTCCATCAAAATACACATTCCACAGTGAAACCTTATCACAACGTTTGGTGGGATAACATACACCATACCCAAGCGACAATGGGTAGTCACCGTTGCGTTCAATTCCCAAAGTCAGCGTAGGGCATAACACAGCATTGTGGAATACCACATGACATGTCCAGGAGACTATGTAGTCCCATGAGCAGTACCAGATTTTCCTAGAGCTCATACTATTGAGGGAGGGAGGGAGGCGGCGAGAACAAACTTTGAGAAGAATGCCGCTCCTTGGTGCAGAATTGAAAGCATTCAGAACTTCTAGGATACTAAGAGCCCAAATAGGCCATCACCCTCGAAGCTTTGATTCACTGCCTTTTGTTGGTGTTGTGATAATGAAAGGTTCTCCTCTAAAGCCATCATAGCTACTGTTGCGTTCAATTCTACAGGTGGCCTTCTCAGCACTAATGCTTAAACAACTTCCGTAAAACATCCAACAGGCGGAGTGGCCGATAGGCGGTAATACTCAGATCCCGTTTGTGTTTCTTCAGCAATACCAATCAGTTTACTTCAACTGAGATGACAAATCTCCACTCTCCAATAGGTCTGACATATTAATACTTTTTCCGGACAATCTCTTTGACTACCTGCGGATTAGACCATCCGGTCCAAATGCCTTGTTAATCTTGATTTTCACCACTGTTTAAAGAAGTTCCTCAGTAATCTCTCCTCTCAGGTACAGCTTGTTTAGCCCATGAGATAGTGACGTGATCCGAAAGCAAGATGCGATTTCTACTGACGGTCGTCCGTAAATAATGTAGGCGTAGACGATAAAACTTTTTTGCGACGAATTAGTAACCCTGACCCGAAAGGTAAGAAATATCGTCATCCAGAATGGCCTGCCAAACATTTCCTTTAGCGTCTATGATTGTGATTTTCAACAAATCCCTGCGGTATTATTCCAAGAACAAAAGTTTCGTGCCTTCCCTTGTCTCTGACCATAGCTTGTCATCTCGGTAAAGACTTTCAACGTTTGGTTTCTTTATCATTAGACCACCAGTATACGGCGCTCGAAAAAATTGTCCTCCTGGTAAAGACAGTATAACAGGGGTTTTGTATACACTGAGAAAGTTTCTGTTTCGATAATATTGCCGTGCCGTGTATGTGAAAAAAAGAAAGAGAGAGAGAGAGAGACAGAGAAAGAGAGGGAGAGAGAGAGAGATCGCGTCCATCGTCAACGCCAGCATTTGAAATATTGCGGATAGCAGCGAAACACTACGTGTTAAAAGATATGTTACAGGAAACTAAGAGTCTCTTCCTCTAACACCTCTTAGTGAAATACCCTCTTGAAAATCGTTTTGCTTCTGAAAGTAATATCAGTAAAATTTTCACTTCCGTGACGAAAAATAAAGCAATAGTTTCACACCTATGAATCGCTAGATCTTATTGGACTAGTCATTCTATCATTTCACATCCTCTTAACATCCTCTATTAGAGAGGATCACTAAGGAGATTTGGAGTTGAAATATCCTCACACTACGATTTTATTTCCTAAGTGTGAGTGCACGAGTCTTGTAAAAGCATGCAAGAAGGTATTAAAAATGAGCATATCTAAATTAGGAGAAACACAACGTGCACATACGAATATGGACGGAGTTCCCAGTTATACAATTCCATGACCATATTCGGTATGCAAATTATGAAAGTGATACCAAGATAATTAAACATGTACTACTGTTCTGTATGTCTTTATGGCTGAGTTCCCGACATTTCCATGCACCAGGTTCTACAGCCATCTGCGTGAGGGGTTATATGGCTTCTCTTCCTCTATCACTATTACTTCGGCCTTCGACCGCAATTATATCCTATTAAACGCCATGGCTTGCTGCAGCGGGCGTCGTTTGCCATGTTGCTACATTTGGGTTAAAATAGTTGGCTGAAGCAATGTTAGAAGATAATGGTAATTGGCGCAGGCTAAGGCGGGAATTTCATCCGGATACCTTAGACTAACAACACATCGGTTAAGTCCATTACAATAATGACACAATGATGAAGCTCGTGATAACAGAAACATGGTTCTGTATTTTGCAAAAGTCCCATTTAATTTCTAATGCCTAATATTGAGATGCTTTAATAACATGCAATTTTTCACAACTACAATGACGATCTGGTCAACATCAAGGCCCGTATAGGATTCACCTGAACAGCCATCAGGTTTATGGCTATATCACGGACAATTCTTCTTACACCTCAATCCCGTGAGTGTGAAAAATGTTTAATCACGTTGAAGACAACGTGGGGCTGTGTACTTTGGCGGTAACAACTGACCGTAGAGATTCCGCGCTGTCATTTCCATCTTTAATGTGCAGGAGCATCTCAGCCCGGTTTCTATGGAGCGCAATACTAAGACTCTTCACGTTTACCTGTGTTTATTTCATTCAACAAATTACCCTAAGTTCTTTCTCTGGAGAAATTATGATAGCAGGAAAAATTAATGGAAAAAAAGCAGGCTGCAGTAAGAAACCCAGTAGGGACTCGTCAGGTCCAACTTCCACTGTCGAAGAGCATGCAACAGAAGTCCCATCGGAGTTCCAAAACAAATATTCAATGATTTTCTTAACCATAACCAGTCGGTATTTTGCAGGCAAATCTTCCATCTCCCTTGTTTCCGCGACAGTAATATATAAAATATGTAATATTCCGTTAATACCCACGAAACGATTGGTTAGAAAGATGGTTAAATAGAGTACTGCTCAGCCTCCTCTTTTAGTCAAATTGTCATCAACCCAGAGCTGCGGAGAGTTTACAGTATGAGGCTGGGCATCACATTTGATAACACACGCCTTAATATATTGAAATTTGCGGATACTGTTTTGGTGGGCGGAATTTCAGTAGTTTTGGCATTGGTGGATGACTTTTGCCTAGGACTCATCCTCTCTTGATCTTGCCATATATCTGTAAAGTCTCCCACTTACTGTAGTGAGGAATCAAGCTAGTCATCGATGGAGAGCTCATTATTATGCCAAATGTGATGAACGTTACTCATTAGAGGGCTCAAATGATCACCCTGTTTAGAGAGAAGCTAGCAGTTTCCGCGGAGCAATATGTTTAAATTAGTCTTCAGAATATTATAGCCCGGTGTCTGTATCTGTTGGTATTGGGAATCCCTAACCATACTATCTTGCGCTGTGTATGGACTGAAGAAAATATTTTGTTCTTCAAGGTACACTCTGCGTTTTCCTACGCTTTTAGGAGGTACAGATAATGGGGTTTTAAAATTCTCTCCTTATTTCTTTGCATTTTGTGAGTTAGGAAGAGTTCATTGGATGGAGAAAACCTATCAACTATGGTGACATTAGAGGAGATGAAATTAAGCATTAGGCCCAGAAGTAACTGAAATGGCCTTGCTTCCATAGGGACATAAACATCCATAACCTATCCATGAAAACCAGGAAGGAAAGAAAATATACTCCTGTACTACACATTCTTCGGGACTTAATTGGTAATTTACTCCTGTAATCGTTGATGTTAAAACTGTCTAGGGCACATACACTCTGACCCAACAATCGACCTTGTCGGGCTGGCGATGCGAATATTTTCTATTGAAACTGTGGTTTTGCGGTGGGAACGGGTCTTGGAGTGTACCTGTAGTAAGAATCGGTTGACACGACATGGTGGTTAATATAATAGGCTGTAAAATTGATTAAATTGATACCACTAGTACGGAAAGCAGCGAACATTTTTGCTTGGTGCACAATATTCAGCGAACTACTGCTGAATGTGTCGTTATAGGGAAGATTTCGGTATCCACACCTATTATAGGGCATGGAAATCAGGATTCGTTGTCAAAGTTAGAGCTAAAAAATTCCAGAATTACTAGTCATTCGACTATTCATCCAGGAGTAGAATATGTAATGGTCTAGGCTTTTGCATTTGATTTGAGGGGGGATGTGGTGCTCAAAACAAGGAACATATTGGGAGCTTGTTCACATATTGATGGAACATGTTTTAATGTTCCTTGTGAACATGTGTTTGAATATCTTATATTTCATTTATTGAGTGGCCAAATCCCAGGAGAGCATGGATGTAGTCTTGACTAAATCTAGTTTGTTCTATTTCACTTCAAACCCCCTAACTTTACTTAGAAGCTGATTTTAGTTTTGAGATAATGTTTCTTTATTATTTTACAATATATAATATATAACATTATTATTATTATTTCCAAATATTTGTTGGAAAACCCTATTGCAAAGATTTAGGTTGCAACTGCAAGCACAAAAGGTGATTTTAATCCCTCCAAGGACGAACCTGTCGCTTTTTTTCAGGCTGTAAATTACATTTTTTCTATCGTCAATAAGTATAGGGTTAAAAATAACTTAACCATACTGAAAATGTGAGTCGCCTAGTTTTTATTTTCCGTACTACGTACAAAGAGCGCCTACTAGAATCTCAATAGACCTCGCGTCTACTCACATTATTTTTTATTCTACGTGGTTTACGAAAACAAGATTGGTGTTTTAGGCCACGGTGCAAGAGTGCGCCACTTCTGCTAAATAGTTACACCAATAACAATAACAAAGATTAAAATGGCTAGAGACGAAAGAAGTAGAGTGAACGCATTCCGTTTGTCATATAGACCTCTTTCTTATGCGCTAGTGCAAGACACGCCTCAAAAGATGCCAGAAATACAGATTCAAAATCCACAGAAACTTTTATTTAGCGTTGAGCATACATACTAGGTAGAGAAGGTATTGCATTGCACCCGTAAATCTGATGCTAGGAATTCACTAGAAATACTCGTTTTGAGGTCCCCCAAACATTTTTAAAATTTTGTTCGTAAGAATGTCTATCTGTGTTTGGCTCTCTATGCCTGTAAGCAGAATAACTCAAGAACGAAAATCGACTAAATACCAAACTTCTATTTAAGTTCAGAATCTTTCAAGGCTGCCATAGGAAAATTGTCTAGAAAAACACATACATTGAAGTATCTTTATATGCAATATTTTTTTTAAATGTTCGATTTTCTCAAATATGACTCTATGAGTGATGAAAATATTATATATTAAATACATTACATGATAAAATGTATATTTTGTATTTTCTGTAAATCATCTGCTAATTCCACTTCATAACATCAACAAAAAACAACTTCAAGATCAACATTTCACGTTACAACATGACTATTAAAATTACCATCTCACACTAAGAAGAGCCCAGTGTAAAAAAAAAAAATAATAAAAAAAATCTGATATGTTATACTCACATGACTTTCTGTAGCTGCTCCACAAACTTCCTACAAAAGCTAATCCTTCTTTCTACACAGTGTTAATCGAGAAAAACATTACCAGAATATTCTTATTACTTAGTTCCTCATAAGAAGAAGGGAACAAAGGGAATTCACTAGGTTGAAATGATAGTCAAATGCTTTAAAAACTGTCGTTATGCGATTGTCATTCCAAGTCGCTTCTTTGCTTGGCCAGGTCGCCCTTCGTGGTATAATGGTTACAATGGTAACTTCGTGTACCCATGGTCGCAGGTTCAAACCCGGCGGAGAACGATGGTTTTTTTTTCGGGTGTAAACATCCTTGGTATGGCTTCCTTCGGAAGGGAAGTAAAGTCGTTGGTCCCGTGATAGAGAGGCCTCTGAGCGAAATTAATCAATATTTCACGCGCAATTTAGAATGGGACGCTGAGAAACCACAGTAGTTAAAGAGCGTCCATAAATAACACGCCATTTTTATTTTGCTTGGCCAGAAGTAGAACAAAAGAGAGAAGTACTTATACTTCACAATTGGAACCAATAACAAGGTATTTCTCGGAAACGGTGACCTCCACAACAAAAACGTAAAGTAGATAAATTGTGTGTTTTGACGAGATCTACATTTTTTGTGCGGTAAGCTTTTTGTCTATCTCTTACGGTTTAACAGTTAAGCAAGCTTTGGTAAAATTCATCCAGAATAAAGAGGTCTTCAGAGGCTATTCACAGAAAATTCAAAATATGCATTTTGTTTGGGATATAAATAGCTTTAATATACGGGATATTAATCAGAATTGTTAGTCATTTTTGAGAAAATCAAAAATGTTGAAACTTTCCCATGTAAAGAGTAGTTTGTGGTGGTGGGGTGTTCTTAAAAATCTTCGTGTGGCATCCTTGGAAGATATTGAACCTAAATACCAAGTTTGGTATTTAAGGATCTTGTCGTTATTGAGCAATGCTATTCACAGCCACACACGGGCCTTTTTCTAGACTTTTTTTCGGAACAGGGGGTCCCAAAATATACATTTCCGGGGAAATTTTAACATCGAATTTTTGGGTGGAATACTATACCTTCTCTATCCACTACATAAATTGTATATGTTGTGCTAGAGAAAGTAAAGTCTGCAAAGAATGAAGAAACAGACAAACCGGTTGCTGTAGCCTGCACAGAATTTATAGGGAACTCTGCTGGTAGAATAAGCAAATACAAATATACTTTCTGCTAGCCTCTTTCATGTATACAGATTGGGAGGTGTATAAGTTCAAATAATTTGATATTTAGTGGAAAACAATGCACACAGTGTATCTAATTTTGTACGCTTACTAATACCATAGCTTAAATGAAGAACAAATTTCAGATGGAGAAAAAAATTCGTCCAATAAGTTTTGGACGGTCCTGAGCTATGCCGTTGCTGTGTTTAAATATATCACACAACGGCCAGGGCAAAGGATACAGGGTAGTGGAGGGTCGACCTTTACCTAAACAACGGAAGGCCTGATCTTTGGAATAATAGCCATCATAAAACCATAACTTTAAAAAATAGCAAAAGAACTACTGGATCATCAAATCATCCTTGAACGCGGACGCAAATATTCACTTATTTACCTTATCCTATATGTGTGTATGTGTGTACACCATCGTTAACTGCGGTTAATAGAAAAAGTTCGTTAGTGGCGGTTTAGATAGGTAAGTTAATTGAAACAAGACACCATTTAGAACTTCCAATCGCTGACATCGATGGCTCTTTCAGCGCCGCGGGTAGATTTTAATCGGATTAAAACTCCACTACTACTTACAAAGTGAATAAACATTTTGCAGATTTATGTATAATTACTAAATTAACAGTTTTATGTAAGTAAATTGGTATCAATGTCGTAATAATGATATAACGCATTTATTTCATACAATAAAACCGTCGGAGCAAAAAAATTGAGCATGGATTGTGAGTTATGTCTTTGTCATCAAAACTCGGAGAGTAATGGTGGTAGAGAGCGAGAGGAGAGCGATAGACAGAAACAGAAGAATCTCTGCAATAATGCGGAATGATGACTGAGATTAATTATTTAAATCTTAAACACAGTTTTACATTCTCTTAATTATTGGTAAGCTCATATACAAAGTACTTTTGTAGTTCAACTCATATTGTTCCTTAAATAATGCTGACTTTTTTATTTACTTCCTTTTATTGCCTGTGATCATAGTTTAATTATAAAAATACAAATGTGGTAATGTTTGGAGAGAAAATATCATTAAAATGAAACTATAACAAGTGATTGAATAAAGGTTATAGATAAAAGTGAACCATTTTTCTGGCTTATATGTAGCGGTTAGAAAATAAATATACTAGAAGACCAAGATTTTTGACACACATTAACATTGTCTAGTTAAAAAAGCTTCAGTAGAATTAGTTAGTTTTTACCTTCTCTACGCGAACATATTATAGAAGGTATTGTATTCCAACCAAAAATTCAATGTAGAGATTTCACCAGATAAACAAGTTTTTAGGTGTTCTGAATCCCCCAAATCATAGCTTAAAACGAAAAAAAAGTTTAAATACCAAATTTGGTATTTTAGTTTAGTATTTTTGAAGGTTACAACATAAATTTTTTCAAAAAAATATCTTCTACCTCAAACTACCCAATATGTCTTAAATTTTTTGAATTTTTTTCTAAAATGGCTGTAATGATCTTGTTTAAAATCCCGTATAGATATTAAAAGATATTGACATGACAAATAAAAGTTATTTAGAATTATTGGGAATATCCTCTAAAGACCTATGCATAAAATTAACAATTTTGGAAATATTCCTTTTTATTGGTTTCAGTTTTAAGCTACTAAACATTTTCTCAAAGGGAAGTCATCTTTCGATTCATCCCTCTTTTGTTTTACTTCTTGCTGGTCAAAAAGAGCTGAATTTCGCTTGTTGCACATAGTAACATTGTCATTATCGTTTTAGCCTATTTCCTTTCTACTTAGAAGGAACTAGAACAACTTTTGCTAATGTTCTCTGTTACCACGATGTAGCTATGGTAGATAAAGTCAAGTGAACGGAATACGTCAGATTTGTAACCTATATGCTCCCTTGTTTCGCCTTTATTTTGAGGTTTGTTAGCAGTCGAGATCTCAGTCGCTGTTGGCCAAGGAGCATCAATAAGAAGCGGATTACAAGAGATTGCTGGCTCAAGTATAACGCCGTCTAGTACCCTGCTTTTATTGAGGGTAGATTGTTTTAACTGCTTCTCTTCTCCGTCTTGCGTGACGGCAAGGCGAGTAGAGCCATCCAAATGACCAATATATTGCAGTCGATAGTGTCGAGGGTCCAGCTCGTAACACACATCACTGCGTACTTGGCCTGGGAATTTAATCTACCCTATCATCTGTCCGTAACTTGATTACTACTGTGAATAAGACAAATAGCACAGTTCTAAAACTTGCTCTGTTTTCTTTGCAAATCAATAAGCATGCTCACTCAGGCAATATGTATATGAATTCGTCCCCCCGATAACAGATATCTTTGAATGCAAACTATAAAAAGTGTAAATGGCGTGTTATTTATGGGACACGGGAAAACGGCTTTACTTCCCTTCCGAAGGAAGCCATGCTAAGGATTTTTACACCCGAAAAAATCCATCGTCCTCCGCCGGGTTTGAACCCGTGACCTTGAATATATGAAATTATCGTGGTAACCATTACACCACGGAGGGCGACAATGCAAACTATGAATAATCATATGAGGAAGTATACATTAATCATGTGTAGACACAAATAGTTCCAAAATGGACAGTAAACAGATTTGCTTATATTAAAAATTTTGTGGAAAAGTTGGAACAATTCTTACCGTTTATAATGGATAGCTCGAAAATTCCTGAATGTCTTAAAAAGTTATACAAGGCTCCATAAACTTCCTTCCATACGAAGAGCACCTCAGAAGCGATTACAGGAAATTCAATATACGAATATATAATATAACTTACATGATAAAATGAATATTTTGCATTTTCTGAGAATCATCTGCTAAGTCCACTTCATCACTTCTACAAACACAACTTCAAAATCAACATTTCACGTTACAGCAACATGACTATTCAAATGACCATCTCACATTGAGAAGAGCCCAGTGTAAATAAATCTGATATGTTACACTCTCATGACTTTCTGTAGCTGCTCCACAAACTTCCTACAAAAGATAAATGTTCTTTCCACACAATGGTAATCGAGATAAACATTAGCAGAATCTTATTATTACTTGGTTCCTTATATGTAGTAGAGAACTAAGAGAATACACTAGGCCGAAGTGATAGTCAAAAGTTTTAAAAATTGTCGTTATGCGATTGTCATTACAAATCGCTTTTTTGCTTGGCCAGGTGTAGAACAAAGAAAAACGGACACTTCCTGTCTGAGAAAGGATAAGTATTTCACAATTGAATCACCTCAGAAGCAATTACAGGAAATTCAAGATACGTATATATATATACTTTATTGTGTATTGATATTTAATACATTTACTTTAAGAATCATTTTTGAGAAGTTAAAGAATTAAAATATTATATGTTAACCATGCTTTGGAATGAGGGATATTTTTGGTGGAGGAAAACATTGCATATGGTCATTTGAATACACCAAATTAAATTAATAAACGCCAAATTTATGACTCGTCATTTGACACACACACACACACACATGGACTTTTTCCTGGAGATATTTCTTCTTGAATGTAGAGCGCCTTGAAACTTGCATTTGTAGTGAAATATCTACATCAACATTTTGGGTGGAATTCATTAATTACTTCCTCCTTTTTTAATATTATTTGTCTGATATTATTGCATACAGTAACACAACGTTTAATACTGGTGATAAATATTAAAGCCAGGATGAAAGGAATCTAGGTTGAATGTTACTTTACTTTACTCTGTGAAGTCGTAGATAACGAATCACGTGAGACCCCGTTTTACCTGCTGACAGTGACTCATGGTCGCTGTTGTGTACCTACTAATTACTGATGATGCTTGAAGTATAGCTGATTGGAAGCCACCTGCTTAGGAATTCCTATGCCTAATGTTGATAGTGAAATGAAATTATAACTGGAAAAGAAAATCCGGATGGAACTCGTTTTAGTATCTTCCCGGGTGGAAAAGCTGGCAAATATCTCAACCAGTGAGGACAGTCCTGACGGAATTTTAACAGTAGTCCTTACGTTCATGAGTCCATCTTAACTATCTTGGCCACCTGTGTTATTTCCTCTACTACTAGGAATGTGGTAGAAATAATAAGAAGAAACCTCACGTTTGAAAAACATCAGACACGTAGTGCTCAAGGGTAACTTTCAGTTCTGGAAAAACTAAACGTAAACGAATATTTAAAAAATAGTTACTGCCACGTAAAATGTTTAGATGTAAACTGTATGGTTGAATAAACCAAGGTACTACGGAGTAAATCCAGTGGTTGGTTTTTTTAGATATCCAAGACGAAGTTCAACGAGAAGCAAATCAATCCCGAATTTTGATATTTTCAAGCCTTTAAATTGGTTGCAAATACCATTGAACACATGTGATTCAATTTTAGTTACGTATTCAGTTGTTTAAGGGTGTCTTGGAAGTTCTATCTATCACATCCAGCAGATATGGACAGTTTATGTCTTGCATGATGTCTCGACCAAATCAAAATGAGTTATTGATCATAACTCTAGCAATCACTTAATTCGAAAATGGTCTCCCATCCTACTTTGAATCACTGAGTTAATTTCTGCGTGCTCTGCACAGACGACTTTACACAGCATAATTACGAAATGGCGGAACAAATCTTGAAAAACTCCAATGTTCCTTTTCCATGATTTTCTCTAATTCTTGGTAACAAATTATTGTTATTAAGCTCATTCTCTCTAATTCATGCTAATCGAGATAAACATTAGCAGAAATATGCTTATTACTTCTTTCTTGTAAGCAAAGGCAAACAAGATTATACACTAGGCTAAAGCGATAGTCAAGTGTTTTAAAAACTGGTTGCCAACTGGATGAAATCAGTTTCTTTGCATTGCCAGGGATTGACAAATTCCCGTATGTGAAAAGTTTTAAGTACCTATTTTAAAACTGAAACCAATAACAAGAAATACCTCAAAAGTGGTCAACTTCAGAACAATATGTACCTATGTGACATCAATTGTGTGTTCTACATTGTTTGTGTATCAAGTTTTTCTTTCTCTTGCAGTTTACCAGTTAGGCAAATTTCAGCAAAATTCATGCATGTAAATATCTTTAACATACGGCATTTTAATCAAACTCGTTCAAGCCATCTTTGAGAAAATTAATATTTTTTAGCTTTTTCCATGTAATTGGTAGTTTTTCGTGGGGGGGATTTTCTTCAGAATCTTCGTGTCGCGACCTTGAGAGATACTAAACTTAAATAAATTCTAAGTTTTGTATTTTACCGACTTTTCTTTTTGAGTTATCGTGTTCTCAGAAACAGGGTCGCGAACACACACACACACACACATATACACAAATGGGCCTGTTTTTAAAAATAATCTTTTGGATACTTGGGATCCTAAAACAGGATTTCCAGTAAAATCTCGGTATTGAATTTTTGGGTGGAATGCAATAGTTACTCTATACATTATCACATAGTACGTGTATAGAGAGGAAGCATATTTTAAATAAAAGACAATGTTTTTACCATATTATTAT
The DNA here is from genome assembly GCA_030762935.1 of Hymenopus coronatus. Classification (NCBI taxonomy): domain Eukaryota; kingdom Metazoa; phylum Arthropoda; class Insecta; order Mantodea; family Hymenopodidae; genus Hymenopus; species Hymenopus coronatus. Next base: position 85,279,614 of record CM060882.1, read on the forward strand.
TATTACTATTATTATTAGTTGCAGTTCAGCTAATTATAGTAAGTTAAACAGAAGATAAAGTTCCATTAACTACTCATATCTTAAAACATGCTGCTAAGCAATGGTGTTACTAACAAAATATCTTACGTCTTTCAATCGCATGCTTTTCTCTACATACTCTGAATGAAACTGTTCTTACGAAAGCTTATTCTTCTGTCTTGTTAATTCTAATCAAGATGAACTGGTGTTATTACTTATTCCTATATAGGTACAAGTGAAACAAGGGTACACACTAGGCTAAAGCGATTGCAATCTTTTAAGAGCTATTCCTGTATGATAGCTTAAAAGTCGGTTCTTTGTATGGTTAGGAGAAAAAAAATTTACGACTCAACCTTTGAAGGTTTTTGAAAATTTGCTCCAATAACAGAAATATCTTGGAAAAGATTGATACTGAAAAATGTAAATTATGTGAATTGTGTACTTTAACAACATCCATATTTTTTGTATAGCAACATTTTGTGTAAATATAACGGTTTACCAGTTATGAAAAGTCAAACAGAATGAAGCCTTGAGAGGTTACTCCCAGAAAATTCAAGATCTAACATATTTTAAACATATTATAGTATTTTAATCAAATCCATTAGAAACATTTTTCTAAAATATTTTAAATTCAATTTAAAATTTTAAGATATAGATTAAATAATATTTAAAAAGTAATAAGACAAGAATAAAAGTTAAGAATGCTTAAATTAAGAACAAATTTAATAAAATCGAACTTTAGAAACATGTTCCATGTGAAAGGTAATTGAAGGTGGGGTCATTTGCTTGAAATTCTTCATATTGTCTACTTGGAGGATTCTAAAATGAATATCAAGTTGGTCTTTTTGATTTAGCTATTCATATTACACACATGGACACATACATGCATGGTAATTTTCCTATTTTTATTCAAACCTCAAAACGTGTGTTTCAGGTGAAGTCTCGAAATAGAATTATGGGTGGACTGCTATACTTTCCCTACTTGCAGTATGCGGTAGAGAAAGTAAAATCAAATACTATAATGTTTCAAGGAATCGTATCTAATAAGTTAAAAGAGTCATAAATGGTAAAATGGTGAAATATTGGAACAAATGGCAGAGTAAACCTAAGAGGATGTCGTGAATTAGAACATCAAAGATTACTGTAGACACCTTCCTGGAACACTACAAGCACTCTGAAACATAAAAAGACGAGACACAACCAATCACATAAACTGCTCACCTGGAGCAGTGTGAAAGAAGCGCATTGAAAAGTGACAACGGATGTGGGCAAATTAAAGTAAAGGGCTACTGACAAGGCAATTCTTCAATTGGTGTAAGACGGCCTGAAGATTAGTATACCGCTTAAACTAAATTGTACAACAATTGTACTAAATGCAACTTTAATCACTTCTCTTCAGATTCAAGATTTCTGTAAGTGATGAATGTCCTTGTGGGAGTCTTGATCTAACGGTAGATCATCTCCGGTCTGAGTCAGAATTTTGGAACGGCAGCGGAATGAGGCAACGAGGTCTCAGCAAGAAGACACTCGCCAATAGTTTATACAGAAAGCATACAAAAGCATTTGAGGGACAGTCTGTGTTTATAATACCGAGACTCAGAACACGTCAATCTCAAGAACTGTACAGAGAACCTTACGTTATTAATATGTATACATGAAGATATTATAAATAAATATATATATTCAATTTTTTTTAATTGTACATATATAGGATGAAAACAAAATAATATGAACTATAGATAGAACAAATGTAAGATAGGCTTTGTTAATAAAGTTGTAAAATCATGTAATGTTACTATGCACATTAATGGGGTAAGATAATAAATAAGATAAAAGGCTTGGACCATCTATTAGCTTCCAAAGACGCATCTCGAAGATTTTAAAGAACATCTTTACTTCCAAAACAAACGTTTGAATAAAAATTTGCTCATATATTGAAATGTATATCCTGATTTTTTAAGGAATTGCTTGTGAACGCCTCTTCATTTTAAGAAATGCTTTTACCAAGTTTGTGGACATGTTCATCTAAACACAGGTCACACAACCCTTCGTTCTTGATTTATTGGAGTTCAAAATGGTATTAATCAAACCATTTTAAACTGACTCTTTATTCTATTTTTGACTTGTCAGCTTGTTAGGAGGTGTTCCACACAACCATCACTTATAGCAAATAATCCAAATATCCTCCTCTTGCGTCTAGACACGCATGCACTCGTCGACGCATGGGATGTCATACTCCCAACCAATGGTTTAAGCTGCCCTCAAAAGATAAAAATCCAAAAGATTGAGACCGGGGGACGTGCTGGCTATGGAACTGGTCCCCTTTTATCTATCCATTTGTCAGTGCATCTCGAACAATGAGACTAAAATGTACTTGAGCATCATGCATGAATTTCATTAATAAACTGATAGCGCGGAAACGAAACGTTTTGGAGCATAGGATTATATGAGCTTAGTTTCTTGTTTATAGTCAAGAATCTATCCTCAAACATGTAAAAGTATTTTTGAATTATCCTATATAACTGCACAGTGGAAAATCCGCAAGAGATATACAAAAACGTACAAATCAATAAACATATAGAAACTCTTTAAAACTCATACAATTCATTTCAACAATTTTTACTTTCTCTATACGAACTATGTACCTAGTGTATAGAGAAGATATTGTAATTCACCCAAAAATTCGATACCAATATTTCACCGGAAACACATGTTTTGGGTCCCCCTGAATCCAATGTTTTTTTTTTTTTTTTTTGGAAAAAGCTCTGTGTGTGCATCTGTGTGTGTGTGTTTGTGTGTGTGTGTCTGTGGACAGCATAGCTCAAAAACGAAAACACCGTTAAATACCAAACTTAGTATTTAAGTTTGGTATCTTCCAAGGATGCGACATGAAGATTTTCAAGAAAGTCCCCCCACACCCTACTACCCTTTATATGAAAATGTTGATTTCCTTAAAAATGGCTCTAATGATTTTGGTTAAAGTATCGTATATTAAAGATATTTTACCTGACCAATAAAATGTATATCTTGAATTGTCTGGGAATAGCCTCTCAAGATTACTTATTCATCAGATAGCCCAAGACACATTGCAGTAAGGGAAGGTGTTAGTTACATGACTATTTTCAGAATATTGCATAAAAATCTTCTGTGTCTGTATTACCTTCAGCGGGTACAAGTATTAAATGTGGCTGACTTTGAGAAAAGAAAAACTATCTGTCATAACATGTTACAGATTTATGCTATCTTCAGTGATTTATTTGCAGGCAACCTTATTCATGCGGCTGGGTTTAATCCTAAACGATAACCTTATTTGTCCAAATTTCATCCCTCCGCGCATGAATGGACAGACTGTTTACAGAAATTACTTATTCAGAAATTCATTGCATCAGTTAATTGATGCTACTGCTATGCTCATCATATTAGGAATGTTGTTTTTACACGATGGTGCCCAAGCTCATTTTCAGTGGGATAATACGTAATTTCTTCTTCGGCTTCTCCCTCTCCTTCACTTCATGGTATAGGCCTGTTTCGCCTCCAACCAGCGTTTTCTGGGTCTGCCCACAATCTCGTTCCTTTAGGTTGTATCTCATAACTACAGTTTTCCTTCCATTGTTTTTTTAAAATGTATTTAACATTTCATTCACGTAAAATATTTTTAGTTCTTCCCTTATACTTTCATTTCTAATTGGGCCATTTTGTACGTCCTTTTATAATATTTAAAATTAATTTATGAGGTGTGTGTGTATTGGTTTTCTGTAGAAAATTGTGAATATAAGGTATGCATGTCCCCATCATTGCGGGTTACGGCCCCTAGATAGGTAAATCATTGCAGTTATGGCCTTCTCACGGCTAAAGACTTCCGTCAATATGTAATTGGAGTTCCCTTCCCTTAGCCTTTGATAATTCAATATCTTACCACTAGGTAGCAGAGGTAATTTATTGAGTGATACAATTCCGCACTGATGGTTTGGTCTAGGGGATTCATTGAATGACCTGCTCAAATATCTGCTTTGAATTAATCCGATGAATTTCTTCGCCTGGGAACATTTAAAGTCCCCTGGTTAATGCAATAATTTCTGCACCGTATATTGACCCTCTGAGAGAGCGTGTCCTCTCTGAATTTGACCAGGAATTTGTAGCAGAGTACGCAATGACATGGAACGCAGTCGTAACCATCACCATTTAAAGAGAAAAGCCTTGCATCTAACATTAGCATATGGTGTGACGTCACACTCTTTGGGCGTACTGAGTCAATAAACACAATTGGGTACAATTGTGGGATTATCTTCATATCAGTGGTTTTAAATTTTATCCTGTTGTTAAAATTACAATGCTTCAAAAGTGTAGTGTACCAAATTTTAAAGTTAATTTTGCGAGCAATTCAAAAGTGAGTTTGTTTGTTTTCCTTTCCTGAAGATTAAGATCTGGGATACAACTGGATTAGGGCAATTCGTACGAGAATTTTGTTCTTACAGATAGTACAAGTTATGTAACATTTTTAGAACGTTTTAGCTTTTCCTAAATATTAAATAATTAAGTAAAGTAAAAAATGCAGAAACATAACCTTTTCCTATGTTCAGTCATTTTTCATTGAATATGTTGTAAATCTGTGAATTGCACTTTAGAGAGCATAAAATCGAGGTTATTAGTATTTGCATTTCAATAATATTGAAACATTGCATGTAATGGGCCACAAACAACGAGGTAAAATGTGTTGTTTGCCGGTTGTTCTACCTTCACAGGAAATACATATTATTGCATTAAGGCTGAAATTGTATTAGGTAGGTTTATGGTCCTGATCTCTATTTTATTTGAGATTAACATATAGATATCAGTTAAAAATATTAACATTCAGGAAAGAAAGCATAAAACGTCATACCAAAGGTATTTGGCATGTTGTTTCCTATATTTCTGTAAATTCCTGCATGGTTTGCAGATAAAATTAATACTATCGATAAATGTGTAAGTAATAAACTTAGGCATTGTTGCATGTTATTGTAGAATAGTCCCGCATAATGTTCTTTCTTTATACGTTACCCGTTTTTTTAATAGTCCGTCATTAAATACACTAGAAGTTTGAAGTTCTGCACAGAGCACCTTTGGTTTAGCAATAAAAACTAAAACAACTACTTTAAAAGTACCGTTAATATATACATATATATTTATTTATTCATATTGTAGGGTTTCTGATAGGGTCATCTTGAATACCTGATATTTAATTTAGCAAGAGGTAATATTACCCAAGGTTCAAAACTCGTTATTCGTGGCAAGATGTCGAAATTTTATATAGCTGTTTACTCTTACAGTAATGCTTGCTTAAGTATGGCTTAACTACTAAAGTTCCAATAACTAGGTCACAAAAAACCTTTGTCTGAGCTACTGGCGTACTCTAGACAGACGTCCACCGAACGGGCATAGTATTTATTTAAAAGTGTTCACTTCAAAATCACAATGAATCAGGTGAGTTGAATGGAATTTAGATACTACCTTGAGTTATCTTCTCTTTTCATCCTAAACATGTATAATGAATAGCAAAAATCTTCTGTCTCCTCACGCTCTTGCATATTTATATATAGATCTTGATCTTTCTCCAGATGTACACCCTCCTGCACCTCAAACCCTGAGTTGGCCTGCTTCCTTCTTGCAGGCGCGAGCACCAACGATACCTCTAACTTACGACCCGCTTGAGATGCGCAGTGTAGGGGTAGCCCCTACTCCACAATGAGTGTCATAATATATGTATATATGTATATATATACACACACACACACACACACACACACACACACACACACATTCGGGTACAGGGCTGGTTTACGGGACCCGCTAAAACCTCAAAGGTGTGACGTCATACATTGCATGTCTTTCTCTTTAGGAATTGTTGGCCTAGCGCATGGATCCAAGCAGGAGAAAACCACTTCGAACAATTTCTGTAACCTTCAGTTTTGTTTTGAAACCCCGCAATAGATTTTCAAACTATGTTCATATGAAAGTTTTTTACTGTTTTGATATTGAGAGAGGGTTCCGAAATATTTACAAGATATATTCTATACATCGGAAGTATACTACTCTAAATAAACGAAGAAAAAGGTAAGGCTGAGTCCAATTGATAGATTCCTACGTTAAAAATTCTCTTTAAAAGGAGCGACAGTGTAAAATTGTACAATAAAACATTCATTTTATATGTGACTAAATACACAGAAACAGTTTTGCGCTTCGCGGTTATTTCAGTATTTGTGAACATTAATATATGATCTGCTTATCCATGAAATATTTCAATTAAATATTCGTGTCCTCAGGAAAGGTGTACTATGGCTGAATTAATATAAATAATATAATTATCGCATTAACGAGACCAGCACAATGTGGTCAAAACAGAATGAATTCACAACTTACTGTGTTGTAAATACATTAAAGCAGGCATTAGCTGCAAACCAGGAAAGGCATGCAAATTAGTAAATGCAATTGTTAATTAACATTATGGCATATTATTTTAGCTCTTAGTTATAACTCTTTTTAGAGCCTAAGTAATTATTTGTCAAAATAACATGAAATGTTTAATTACCCATTGAAAAAGAGCCTCGTGTGCACAGTTTTAACCTTTGTACAGGATGTTTCTGTGACCATTCTATAAACTACTGGCGCCGTTTTTTTTTTCAACCTCCGATAGGCTATAAATAAAAGACAAGTTCAGAGAAAACAATTATTTTATTACTTAAAGCTTTGTACCCTTATGGTTACTTTTCAACATAATCATCGAAAAGATTGAGTGCACAAGATTTCAAGACCCGCTTAAAAAAATGTTGCCGCCAATGATTTCAAATGAGCATTGACGTTGCTTTGAAGATTTTCATAGTTTATGGCGTTTGCAGAGAGCCATTAAAAACAAACGAAGAGGAATGATGACTTCAGGAATTGTGTTGATCCAAGACTACGCTCGTCCAGACACTGCTGGCACAACCTATCGGCTCATTAACAATTTCAATGGGACATTTTCGATCATCTGCCGTACAATCCTGACGTGGCACTCAGCGACTTTCACCTTTTCCCTGAACTGAAGACGTGGCCAGGAGGGCATCACTTTCAAATCAGCGAAGGAAGTTCTTCAAAACAACATCAATGCTCATTTGAAATTATTGGCGGCAACATTTTTGAAGCGGGTATTGCAAAGCTTGTGCACAGATACGACAAATGTCTCAACCTTTTCGCTGATTATAAAAGTGCACAAAAGTTTTAGTAATAAAATAATTGTTTTCTATGAGCTTGTCTTTTATTTATGGCCTATCGGAGGTTGAAAAAAAAAAAGGCCCTCGTTATACGGATGCTGCAGGATGGTAAATGGATGTACCAGATTCGAGGAACCCCGGCCTTTTAAGTAATGATGCATGTGTTTATCTTATTTGGTTAAAACGGAGATTTGGAAATTATTTTGTTTAATGCACTACATTAGGAGGATTCATTTTATTGGCAGTATTTTGATTTTGAAGGACCAGTACACATTTTAGATACCAGATTCACTTTACTCACTGCTAGTGCCCTCTCGCCCACCTCGTAACGTGTGTGCCATAATGTGTGTATGTGTGTGTACGCACGATAAAATGCAATATTCAAGAGCTTTAGTAAAAATTCAATGGCTGATATATAGCTGAAATTGTAATAAACATTTCAACAGCTTCTTTTCCCTTCCTTCTTATGAAATGACACATATTATTCTAAACTCTTGGAAAATTAAACTATATGCTTCGGGGTGACCAAAACTCAAAATAAATGGATAAACAATTGGATTTCAGTGTGCTTATTTTATATCAGATTCCGTTTCAGGTTCAGCTATTTTTCTTAGCCACAGGATTCACGGTCTACAAGTAATTTTTAAAACTACATTTTTCATGGGTCACAAAACTAATTATAATATTATACTTAAAAAGAGCGGTACATATCTTTAAATCAATTTAATATAAATAAAGTTATATACTGATCTAAATTAAAATTTTCCTTTAGACATTTTCTCTTTGTATGGTTTGAAGTTTTTGTTAACATCCCTTAAGATTTAGTCATCCTCCGTAATATAAAACCTTTAAAGTGTAAGAAAGAAATTATAGGCAATAAATTAAGTTACACTAACAAATATTTGCTGATGTTTTTTTTCACCATAATAAGCTTAATGATGTGATAAAAAATTGTCTGAGTTTAAAAGAAGTTACGGGTTGCACGGTCTCAATATATTCCACTCTATAGCCTAGGTTTTCAGATGTTTTGGTTGATTGAAATTGGTTCCACTGACAGAATCAATCCATCTTCATAGCGTAGAGTTTTGTTCCTCATTCTAAAGGAAATTCTGGTTTCCACCGACTGAGTTAATCCCATTGCATGGATTCCGCTTTTCGCTAATAGATCCTAATCGATTTCCTGGTTGCCACTGATAGTTATTTTCACTGCGTAGCTTACGCCTTCAGCGGTTTTAGCCTCGAAGTTCAGGATTTCATTGGCACATTTAATTCCACTTAACAGTTCATGATTCCCGCTTTTTTAGCCTACTTTAAGTTTCGGTTTCCACGCTTCCCCTCCATGACCTGCGGTTTGTGCTTTTTAAACTACTGGAAATTAATAGGTGCATACCATATTTTCACAATTAATTCCATAGCATAACCATGGTTTTTAGTGCATTCCAAGCTTCGTGTTATAGTAAAAAGATTAATTCCACTTTATAAGCTATGTTTATAATTAGTTAAAGCTAAAATGAATCCGGGAAAATACAATTTTAATTAAAATAGTTGCAATTAAAATGTCTAAATGAGATAAGGTACCTAAAGCAATCTGAAACTGTCGGAATACCTCTTCTGATAAGACTGCTATTGTACACATGAAGCAAAAGAGATAGGCAAACACCTTATTCCTTTTAGAGCTTTGAAACTAAACACTCTTCTAATATAACGTGTGCCTTGAAATGCTCAAACAACTGGATTACGTATGCGCGTAGTGATAAAAACACTCACTTCCATTCTCAAAAATGCCTCAAATTGCATTGCAATCTGATGTGTTCCATTCACATGACTTTCTCTACATCTCTGTAACAAATTACTGTTAAAAAGCTTATTCTTCATTATACTTCATGCTAATCGAGATAAACATTAGCAGAATTTGTCCTATCCGATATGCTAAACCGATAGACAAATCTTTTAAAAGCTGGTTGCCATGTGGTTGAACTCTATTTTTTTGCAATGCCAAGAGCTGGAAAATTCTCTTATGAGAAAAAATTATATTATGGGTTCTAATGAGATATATATTGTTAGTGCAGTAAAATTTTGTATATCCCTTACATCTTACCATTTATGCAAAATTCAAGCAAAATTCATCCAGAATGAAGAGCTCCTCAGAGGCTATTCCCAGAAAATTCAAAATATAAATTTTATTTGTCATGTAAATATCTTTAATATACAGTATTTTAATCAAAATCGTTGAGCGATTTTTGAGAAAATCAATATTTTCGGAAATTGAAATGTAAAGGTAGTTTGGACTAGGGGATTTTTCTCAAAGCTTGTTAAACGCACAAGTTATATCATATACAGTTTTTTCGAGGAGTTGGATAATTTTTTAGATATTCTTTGCTTTTGGTTTCAGCTTTGAAAAACTTATACTTTTCTCATACAGAAATTTGTCAACTCCTTTCCATACAAACAAAGGAACTTAAGTCACTTAGCACCAGCTCTTGACTATCACTTTAACCTTGGGTACTCCCTTAACTCCCTTCTACTTACAAGAAAGCAAGTAATAAGACTATTTCTGCTAATTTTTTCTCGATTAACATGAAGTAAATAGAAGCATAAGCTTTTAGCAATGATTTGTTGCACAGATGTAGAGAAAGTCACACGGAAAGTTATAAACTTCTGGAATGCAAAGAAACGCCTTTCAACCACATGGCAACGGACTTTTAAAAGATTTGACTATCGTTTTAGCCTAATGAATTCCCTTATTTCCCTTCTTCTTACAAGGAAGCAAGTAATTAAGACATTTCTGCTAATGTTTATCTCGATTATCATAAAGTAGATAGAAGAATATGCTTTTTAACTATAATTTATCACAGGGATGTAGATAAAGTCATATGAATGGAGCTCATGGGATTTTTGAGTTATGCTGTTTACACACGTACATCACTGAACGAATTTTGACATCATACTCCTCATTTCTTCTCCTTGTCGGAGTGGAGGAAGCAACAATGTGACGCTAGTACCTTAGGACATGTCTGTTCTTAATCTCTTGAGCTTAGTACCCCCTTCTATAATGCCCCTGGTTTAAACCCTGGTTCGTGTCATAATTATGTTTTATGTTTCAAAGCAATATAAGTGATTCTTGAGCAGAACTATTAGAATTGTACACAGTCTTTGAGATAGCAATTATTGGCTGGCAAAATGACAAGCAATAATTAGTTAATTAGCTAAACTTAAAGTCGCTTGATCAGTATACCAGTTATAGGGCAGTCTCTTCCAACAGTATTTCTCATTTTTGGCACTTCACTTAATGCTTTAAACATAACGTGAACAAAAAACTGCTTGCTCGCTGCTTTGGAGTCTAAGAACTTAAGTACACTAAGTGAGAAATAGAGCTTTGTAGATTTAAATTACCATTTGGTGTAAAGCAAGTTGGGCATTCTTGACCTCGCGTGCCAGCGAATACAGAAGCGATCTGCACACTGCCTCTTCGGCTTTGTTTGCAACCCATAAGTATGCTACCAGCAGTGTTCAGCCAATTGGGGAACACTGCTGTATGTAATTACGAGGTACACTGTACTAGTCGGAGGATATGTAGACTGCCATAAACAAATGTACTAAACAATAAAATTATATAAATTCTAGGTAATTGAAATTTATATAATATAAATGACTGTTAACACAATTTCAACTATGCAAGATTGAATAATCTTGAAAATCTTGAAAATAATTATAATCTACAAATATATAAATGACCGTTATCTAATATAAAAATTAGGTTATACGAATAAATTTGTTAAATACTTTTCTACAGAGCTAGTGACCCTTTAATAAGAATAACGACCCTACTTTAATGTAGCGCTTAATTCCTTCCTAGCTCTGAGAGCAGTTCCGGAGTCCAGACAAGCTTGCTGCCAAGCGACGGGATGTTTGAAATACAAGACCTTCCTCATCTGTATCTAGCGGTGTCTTTTTTCATAAATATCTGACACTAAGTATGGAGTACACTCTGTACAGATACAATAAATTATCATCGCGTGGTCCAAGATCATGCTGGGTTTTAATATAATAAACTTTAGCGAAGCTTTGCTTGCAGCAATATGAAAAATGAATCCTTAGGCAATGATTTACATAACTTTTATAAACTCTTGTCTTCGAAAATGTTATGTTTTTGCAGTTTTTAGAGCATATAATTCCCCGTATGGAGCCTCTGGAAAGCTGTGAAAATCATATCACCTCTCGTATTTCAAAGCTGACATTCTGTTTGCTTAAAAGCAGCATATTCGCTAGCGGGCACAGCGTATATATGACAGAACGTGTGACTCCCAACAGTTCTCCACCTTAACTGAAGTCAGAGAAAACGAGTTCTGACGCCATTACCTCGCAAGTGTTGCCTTTGGGCTTGCCTTATCTAATGGTTTCCCCCAGCGTCATTATTACGTGTGGAAAACTTAAAATATTAAATGATGTTCGTTTCATCATTCACAACAATTTTCCAACCTAAGACCTCGACGCAGTACTGACGCAAAGTTAGAAAGCTCAAAGTGTTATCCATTTCTTTTGTATCTTTAATGTATAATGTAGCTATTTCTGCAAATAGAATTCTGCTTCACTCAAATTAAATTAAATATATGGAAAAATAATTCTTTGTATATGCAGTAATAAACAATTTAGGGTAAAGAAAGCCCTGTAAAAATATGTTTCCCATTTAAGAAGAACATAAGCATTTCAAAATTCAAACGAATAACAATAAATATCCACAAACTCAAATTCTATAAGGTGCGGATGTGCCTGCGTTGATGTATGGTTCTGAAAATTGGGCATTAAATAGATCTGCTAAAAGAAAAATAGAAACAAATGAAATTAAGCTTTTAAGAAGGATTGCAGTCTTACACTGCTTGGCCAAGTAAATAATAATGAAATTAGAAATAAATTAAATTCATTTAACTTGAAGGTAAGAATTCAACTTAACTGCTATGATCACATACTGCAAGTGTACGATAATAGAATAACCAACATAGGCTATAAAGATGTTGATCGTTCTAGAACTAGATGTATGAGTTCTCTCTTAGTTGGAACAGACCTTAAGCCCTAGTATGCTGAAGATGATGATGAAAAATAAATATCTTGGAAATCTTTAATTCCACGAAAAAGTGAATTGTATTTGACGTTAATTACACTTTTTAGTAAAATTTTATATATCGCTTGTGATTTACTATTATACATCATTCAAATTGAAGAGGACTTTACCGACCATTCACAGAAAATTAAAGATGACTTTTCATTATGATAAAAATATTTTAAACTTTAAGCATTTGAATTCAAATGGTTGTAACTATTTTTCAGAGAGTCAAAATGTTAAAGAAAAAAATATTTATGTAAAGTGACGCTTAAGGTAAGGGGATTCTGTTTAAATTCTTCGTGTCACATCCTTGAAAAATGGTTAACCTAAATACCAAGTTTGTTATTTCATCAACTTCTCACTTCTCTTTGTCAGTTACGCTGTTCAGACACTACTCACACAGACAGACACACTCACACTACCCTTTCAGTAAAAATGATTTTTTGTGTTCACAGGTGTTTTAAGTGAAATTTCGATATCTAATTACTTTCTCTACACGTACTATTTACATAGTGTATAGAGAAGTTATTGAATTTAAACCCGACGCTTCACATCTTACATGTTTTGGGTCCTCCTGAATCAAAAAAGAAAGCATTTTTGTGTGTGTGTCTGTGAACACATAGCTCAAAAACGAAAAGACTATTAAATACCAGACTTGGTATTTCAGTTTGGTATCTTCCAAGGATGCGACACACAGATTTTCAAGAAAATCCCTCCACCCCAAACTACCTTTTACATGGAACATTCTCAAAAATGGCTCCATCGATTTTGATTAAAATACCTCATGTTTAAGATATTTTTGTGACAAACTAAATATATATCTTGAATTTTCTGGGAATAGCCCTGAATACTTCTTCATTCTGGATGACTTTTATATAACTGGTAAGACTAAAAATATACAAAATCTTACTTCAAAGAACATTTAGATCTCCTTAAAACACACGATGTTTGTCAAATACTTTTTTTTTTTGTAGAGTTAGTCGTTGACGAGATACTTCGGCTTATTGGCTTCAATTTTAGCCACTTAAATTTTCCTTAAACGAGAAGACATCTTTCTTGTCGTTTCTCGTTTGTTTATTCCATGTATTTGTAAGCAAAGAGATTTTACTTAAAATGTTTTCACATAACGACCGGCTTTTATATTACGAGACTATAGCTTATGTCGTGAATTTTCTTATGTCCCTTCTACTTAAAAGGAAGCTAGCAATAAGACTAATTTTGCTTATGTTTATCTTGATTAGATGATGTAGAAAACAGATTACTATTTTGAATAAAAGGTTTGTAATCGTACAGCTAGAAGACATCATGTGAATGGAACACATTATATTTTTCCCTTCTGCTTCATCGAACCAATTAATAAGGACAATTTCTGCTAATGTTTATCTCGATTATCATGAAATAGAAGAAGAAACTTTAACAATACAGAGATAAAGAGAAAGGCATTTGAATGGAGCGGGCCCGATTTTTTGGATGGAATACAATACTTCCTGTACTTGCCGTACACAGTGGAGAATGCAAAGGGCTAATTTCTTTTGTTCCGGACGATTTAAAAGGAAATATCCTGTACGTGATAAACACGTTGTATTGGAAGATGCAATTTCAAGGAGATGAAGCATCTTATAGTACACAATAAAATGGCTCACAAAGGGAATATTGCAACACAGATCACAGACACGACCAGAAATCCGATGGAAGGAAGAAAGCCTTTGAGAGAAGCGAAAGCGGATACAGAAATAAAACGTCAGGCTATCTTGTAATTCCCCGGGGAAAGGGGAAACCCTAAGACCGCTTGCTCCTGAATCTCTGCTGCTTTATTTATACCTCCAAAGGTCGACAGCTATAAATTTCCTAGCCCTATTAGCTGTTGCAGAATTAATCGTGACATTAAGTGCAGTTTGTAAACGCTGTTTTGTTGTTCTGTTCACAGGTAATATTTAATAAGGACCCTCTTCCTGTACCACATAATTCATCGTAGGAGACTACAACATTGTCTTATAACATGCAAAAGGAATTACTAGCTCGTAAAGGGAGACCTGCAATTAAGATGAGCTGTTTATTTAGCTAAGGTGGGACAATAGGTGGGAATTAACACGTTTCTACGTGCAAGAAAAGGTGCTGTTTTATACAGGGCCTTCCTTGCCTCGGCATACCAGGTGGCCCATTTGCTCCGTATTTGACGAGTGTAGATATCCCTCATTGCGTGAAAAGAGCTGCAGGACTCAACTGGGCTGGTTCAAGTTAAAGCTCGGAAGTGGAGAACTGGCGAGTCCAACCTTCGTCTCCCCCCTCCCGGCGCAATGAACGCGACCCGTTCACCTCAACACTAAAAAGTAAGGCGAGGAAAGTGAAGGTCTCTCTCGCAAGTTCCCCACTGCCGAATTTTAAATTGAAATAACTCCATTTAGCTCTGCAAACTTTTAACACACGAAGGAATATCTGAAAACGTCAAAAGCGGAACAGTTGGATCAGATGCAGAAAGCGTTCGTCTCCAGCTTAAAGTCTGCAGACAAACTAATGGCGAGGAAGTTCTTTTGTCTATTACACAGAAAAAAATAAGCGATATTAATTTAGTTGTTGGTGTATTATATTTTTACAGATTTTTCATTTTATAATTTGTATTACTTTCTCTACACGTACTATGTACATAGTGTATAGAGAAGGTATTGTAATGCACTCAAAATTCGATACCGAGATTTCACCGGAAATACACGTTTTGGGTCCCCCTGAATACAAAAAAAGCGTTTTTATAAAAATGTCCGCGTGTGTGTGTCTGTGTGAGCCTGTGGGCAGCATAGCTCAAAAACGAAAAGACCATTAAATACCAAACTTAGTATTTGAGTTTGGTATCTTCCAAGGATGCGACACGAAGATTTTCAAGAAAATCCCCCCACCCCAAACTACCCTTTACATGGAACTTTTTTCAAAAGTTTATATTTCCTAACAATTTTGATGAAAATGTCGTATATTAAAGATATTTACCTGACAAATAAAACGTATATCTTGAATTATCAGGGAATAGCCTCTGAAAACTACTTTATTCTGGATGAACTTTACGGGATTTTGCATAACTGCTAAACCGTAAGAGATGGCCAAAAATTTACCACACAAAAAATGTAGAGCACGTTAGAACATACAATTTATGAAATATACATTTTTTCGTGGAGTTGATGGTTTTTGAAGTATTCCTTGTTTTTGGTTTCAGCTTTGAAAAACTTATACCTTTCTCATACAGGAGTTTGTCAACTCCAATCCATAAAAACAAAGGAACTCCAGTCACATAGCAACCAGCTGTTGACTATCACTTTAACCAATGGTACTCCCTTACTTCGCTTCTATTTACAAGGAAGCAAGAAATAAGATTATTTCTGCTATTTAATCTCGCTTAGCATGAAGTAAATAGAAGATAATCTTTTTAACAATAATTTGTTGCTGAGGTGTAGAGAAAGTAATGTGAATGGAACACATCAGATTTTTAGTTTCTCTATATGCACTATGTACTCCACCCAATAATTCGATACCGAGATTTCACCGGAAATATATGTTTTAGGGTCCCCAATATCCAAAAAAAGCATTTTCACAAAAAAGTGCGTGTGCGTGTGCGTGTCCGTGTGTGTGTGTGTATGTGTGTGTGTCCGTGTGTCCATGTGTCAGTGTGTCTGTGTGTCTGTGAACACGATAACTCAAAAACGAAAAGTCGGTAAAATACCAAACATGGTATTTAAGTTTAGTATCTTCCAGGGATGCAACACTAAGATTTTTAGAAAAATCCCCCCACCCCAAACTACCCTTTACATGGAACTTTTTTCAAAAATTTTGATTTTCTCAAAAATGGCTCTAACGATTTTTATTAAAATTTCGTATATTAAAGATATTTACCTGACAAATAAAACGTATATCTTGAATTTTCTGGGAATAGCCTCCGAAGAGTAGTTGGATGAATTTTACTGAATTTTGAATAACTGCTAAACCGTAAGAGATGGACAAAAACTTACAACACAGAAAATGTAGAGCACGTTAAAACACACAATTTATGTTTCATACATTTTCTTCGTGAGTTCGTCGTTTTTGAGACATTTCTTATTTTATGCTTCTGCTATCAAAAACTTATACTATTCTCATATATGAACTTGTCAACTCCTATCCATATAAACAAAGGAGCTTCATTGACATAGAAACCAGCCTTTGACTATCATTTTAACCTATGGTAGTCCCTTATTTCGCTTCTACTTTCACGGAAGCAAGTAATAAGACTATTTTTGCTCATTTTTCTCATTAGCATAAAGTAAATAGAAGTATAAGCTTTTTAAGAATAATTGTGTTACAGGGATATAGAGAAAGTCATGTGAATGGTACACATAAGATTTTTTCCTATCTATAGCAGGATAAAATAAATGTGTAGGTAACTGAATATTTTGACACATCACCTGGATCCATGCTACACATGTTTTTGAAATACGTAACTCGATCCTTCAACGTTTGAGTTGAATTATCATTTAATTCCTCTGCACGTTGAAATGTTTAATAAAATACATGTATCTAAAGTTTCTTATAAATAGAAAATAATTTTCTGAAAGGATACCTTGCAGAAGAATGGGTATAGAGTATCTGAATGTAAAACATAAGTTTTTTAGTATCATAATTTTTAAATAATTTCACGAATTTTTCTACCTTTCAACCTTCAGTTTAGCAGTGCAATTAACAAAATCAATGTATATGCACTTAGTAGAGCAGTTTTTATGAAATACCGCAATATTCACCATATGGTTTAAACTCACGGGGAAATAAAATCCAAAAATTTAAAAAATGACATTCCGATCCTGATATCCTTTTCTTTGGTCACATCAGAACTCATTTTCAGCGCAACATGTAGTAGATTGCCTAAATAGTTGATCTAATTTGTTTCATTTAAAATAGTTAAACATTTCAACAAACCGGTACAACTATAAAATATTACACACCTATCAAATAAAGCTCTTGAAATTTCTAGCGAACTTAAACTATAATATTAAAGTTTTCTTTCTACATACTAAGAATGAGAATTCTCTACTTGCTGATTTATTTGCCAATGTTTAATATCGAGACGAATACTTTTTTGAGTTTCAGTGTGTGCAGAAAAATAGGAAAGGGAGGGATTAAAATCAACAGAAGTTATATGAAGTGACATTACAGTGAAGCAATATTGTAAGGAATATAAAATAATTCCTGAATTGTTTCTTTGAAAATGAAAACTAATACGTAAGACTCATAAGATTGGGTTTTTATTCTTCAAAAATTGATTGAAAAAGAGGACATCTTAAATAGCTGTAAATGTGCAATCGTCTTTTTTAGTATGAAACAAACAATAGGAGATGGAATTTTTGAAATATTTTTCATGTAAAGACATGTATGAAGATATTAATAATACATTTATATTATTAATACTAAATCACAAACATTTATATTATTAATACTAAATCACAAACATTATACTAATAATTAGACCTCAGTTTTGAATTCCAAAGCAGACATAAATAAACATGCACACCTGAAATATAATATGTTCCAAAATTAGCTCATTATATGCATCTTTCTAATTCATTAGTCAACACAATAAAATTATTTCACAATATGATTAGTACATATAAACGTCTTGTAAGTTTACAACTAAATATGCATCTTGATACAGAAATTAGGATAATAATGTGCAGAGCTTTGAAAAGATAACATAAATCAAACAAACTCACTCAGAATTCAAAGCAGTGAATTACAAGCTACATCTTTACTGTACCGAAAGAATCCCTTCCTGTCACCCAAAGT
Organism: Hymenopus coronatus; assembly: GCA_030762935.1. Classification (NCBI taxonomy): domain Eukaryota; kingdom Metazoa; phylum Arthropoda; class Insecta; order Mantodea; family Hymenopodidae; genus Hymenopus; species Hymenopus coronatus. The sequence continues at coordinate 85,297,755 of CM060882.1, forward strand.
ATGTTTGAATCATCTAAGCCTGTTCAGTGTCGAACGCCCGCTCTTTCATATTTTCGACATTTTTCAATCTGCACTCTCTTTCATTTTTCAATCTGCCTCGGGCATGGGTGTTTGTAAATGTGTGTATGTCTGTTTATACGTATGTAAAAAAGGAAACAAATAGGAAACAACAGAAACATATGGATACATTTAAAAAAGAACGTAAAAAAGAAAGAAAAAACTGGTTGAACGCGGCCAACGGTGCGCAATGCTAGATAGCGTAATTCGTTTCGAAACATGCTGTAGAGACCACGCCTACTCCATCACACCATAGTTACACTCCGTGTGCACCGAATCTCAAGCCGGAAATTTTGTACCTCTAATCATACAATGACATTTTTGAGGTCTGTTTACTTTATTTATAATGTACACTGTACATATTAGGTAGAGGAGGAATTGCATTCCGAAATTCAAAATCCAGATTGCACCGGAAATATATGTTCTAGCGTCCCCCACCCCCATCCCAAGTTTAGGAGGGAATCTGCGCAAGCGCGTACGAACATTCGGTTATATCCAAACGTGATACTTTAGTCTAGCATCTTCCAAAATGCACCGCGATGACGTTCAAGGAAATCAATCATTTCAACTATCATTTACGTGGAAAATTGTTTGAAACGTTTAATTATCTCAAAAATACATTTAAGTTATTTTCATTACAGTAAAAATGTATATTTTGAATTATCTCTGAGGTCCTCTTCCTGCTGGATGACTTTTGTATAACTAATAAATCATTAGAGATAAACATAAACCTACTAGCAAAAAAATGAGATCCCGTCAAAAGACATAGCTGACGTCGAATATATATTTTTGTGGGGTTAACCAATTCCGAGATATTCCCGGGTATTGGTTTCAGTTCACTCATACTTTTTTTAAGTGGGGAGTTTTTATTCATTTTTATTTTTGCTGGTCAAATAAAGAGAACAAAATTTCAAATCCATCACATAGCAACCAGCTCTTAAGATTATTTAACTATCACTTAAGTCTTCTGTATCTTCTAATACCTTTAGAAACATGTTACAAAATTAAAGAAATGTAGTAAAATTATTTCTGAAGATGTTTATCTTAATTAGCGTGAGAAAAAAAGTATTTTAAGAATGGTGAATTATTGGTAGATAAACTCATGTGAATCTATCAAATCAGGTTTTTAAGTTATATGTTTTTAATTGTTAATATTGGCAATCAGATAACGCATTACGAAATTAATTTAAATTATGGCAACAATACAATAGAATGAATCAATCTTCTTAAAAAGGAAATTAATATCCTGCTTTAATTATTCCAATTAAACTTTTTCACTTACGAAATTAATAATAAAACTAATTTTGGTCCTCAAATCGGAATAAATTCTCTCCGCCCCGTAGCTCAGTCGGTAGAGCATCTGCCTTTGTGTGAGGAATCTGGGTACCATTGGGAGAGTAATACTCGTATTTGCCTGGACTAGATTATCTCTTATCCTCTTCAGAGTCTAAAAGTATGAAGAAAGTGTGAATGTGTGTGATATAGTGCAAGACACCCAAATAAATAAAATCACAAATTACATGAGTTAACATCATTGCCGGCATACTCCTAAGTAAAAGACTGCTTATATGACCACTGCAGCTATAGATGGGGTATAAATAGAGACATTAAAAACAATTGTGCAGCGAGTATTAATATTACTTATTTCCACATTTTTATTTGTAGCACGCAATTTTAAATAAAAAGCATTGTTTCACAACCATTATAGGCATGCATTTGTAAACACATCTGTCAACCAACCTCCATTGTGCACAGCAGCGAGAGAAATAAACAAACGTTTTTAACGCCACTGCATGGTGGTGTATATGCTTCTCAAAACTCAACTGTTGCCGAGCTCACAACGCCTTGATATATTGCTCGAAAAGACGAGTATCTACTTCACTAACTCCCTTAGAAGTATTTTATACAATTGAAATGTTTCTTAAGCTAAATTAGTTAAATTACAAGCATGGACATATCTTTAAAAGAAATATCTACAGAACAGGCTACGTTTATTATTAGCAATCTGTAAAACAAAACAAAATATATACCTGGTACCTATGTAAATTAGAGAAGGCGTATTAATTCAAACAGTAACAGATCTAATTATTTGGAACATTTTTGTGTTTTTAATTTTGTTTCTGTTGCTTTTTTTTGGATAACAAAATGCTCTTGCTGACAAAGTTGAGGCGGAAAACCTCCGGTAGCTAGGTGCCGGGGTGGCACTCCCCTTTCAAAAATAGAAATGGATCAGCGCGTACACAAGTTTCACTTTAACTTATCATATAGTATTAATGAAGCTAGGTCTAAAATAGGTTTCTCTATTAATATTACAAGTACATTCTGCGGTATAAGCCATCTAATGTGGAAGAAAATTATTTGTATTTTCGGAAATGGCTGATCACAGAACAAAATGCTATTACAGTTTTGTTTGTAATACTTCTATACAGTATGTAACAAATGTTACGAAAATTCAACAGTCCTTGAATTGAGTAAAAAAATAAGAAAGAAGTGCCAAATAGCTTTTAACTAAGGGGTTTAAAATCTATCATGAATACATTTTCATGAGTTTTGAACATATAAAGAGTTTGCCATTTTTTTTTCTCGAAATACAGGTTCAAATTGAAAACTTACTCGACCTAATCTCTGTTCACTTTCTATATGTCTAAGGGTGCGACACAGACATGATCAAAAGAATATCCCCAAAACAAAATAATGTTTTTCTCAAGAATGTTTACAATGAGCGAAATGTTTAGAGTTGCATAGCCCATAAAAGTAAATATTGAGTTTTAAGGGCAGTTCTCTATATTCTAAATGACTTGTGTATAATTGATAAATTGTAGCAAACGGATGTTACACAAAAATTAAGATCTCATTAAACCAAGCAATTTTTGTCTTTGTACCGTTTAAGATTTTAGAAGTATTATTTATTATTGGTGTGCATTTTCGAATAGTTATTCATTTTAAATTAAAAGCTACCATTCTTTTTTTCTGATCATAAAAGTACAAAATAGAATGACATTTCTAGTCCATCATTATATTAGTAACCACCAGTTTTTATTTATTTATCTTTCTTTAAAGAATACTTATATCATAGGAGCCTACAGTTTCCATTTATTCCTAGTACAAATGAGTAATTTTATATTATGTCGCAGATAACCAGTCTGTTCGGTAAGAGATAAACAAAGATAAGCAGTGCTTTCCCCCGCGTTGCTCAGAGACAACTAGAATTTTCTTGAGTTTTCTCTCCTCCCGCCTACAGAACGCTTCTAGAATGTTCGAGTGGATTCTGTGCAGATAACGGGTCTTAGACTTATTGGACCTTGCACAGTGGATTTAAATGCATGGCGTCATTATTAGTTCAGTTGTTTCAAAGGGTAGATGCGAAATTGAAACTTAGACTGCTTGCACAGTGGACTTCGTAAATAGGTTGCTGGGCGGTGTAGAACTGTTTTGCAATAGGACATTTTGTGCGTTCTACTGTGTGAAATGGAAGGGAGCACCCATACAGAATTTGCATGTTTGAGTGCTACTCCTGAATTGAAAGAATATGTTACCTATCAGAATAAATGCTGCGACTGCGAGTTTATTAGCCCCAAGCGAAGGTTCCAAATGCAAATTTTGGAAAGGTACGACACAAGAACCATTTCACTAAGGTGACCTCGAAACTGATATCATCCACAGGCAATGCGTGATAAACTCGCTGCCTAGTAATGACGTTATTCACGGACAAACAACTGGCAGCAAAGACCGAATACATTTGAAGACGCATTATAAGTCAGCGTTCTGGAATGATTGAGTCTGTGGGTTGGTCAATAAGTGAATAGGTCAGTGGGTGAGTGTGAGTTCGTGTTTACGTTTCTAGTGCGATGTCAAGTGCGGTTCTCTGAGTGAGTTTGGTTTCACTGCTATGATTTGCAGTGAGCGTTGTTACTGCGAGAGATTCACAGAAGTATTGTGCTCCACTCCTCAGCAGCATCCGCGGTTATGTGGATGTACATTATTGGCTCTTAGGTAATTATCATTTATAGTTTGGAGTGAATTTTCCTAGAGAAGAAACCACTTCGTGCGTATGTCATCACGCGGCGACGTCGTAGAACAAAGTGAAGTGATAGATAGCTAGAGTCTCAGGAATTTTGGATGCAAAAAAGGTGCCATAAATTGGTTGAATAAGGTGCAAAGGATGAAAATTTAAATGTAAGTCTACATTACAAAAAAAAGTCAAAACCAACTAAATCTCAAATTATGACCTAAAATTCTATCGTCTAAAAGTTTCCCCCGAGCGTCACAAAGCTCATGTTATTAAAGACAGCGATATATAAAACTTGTTAAAACAGTTGTTTCGGTTAGGTTGCACAGTGATCACTAATGTAAATGCTTATATGTAGAAAAGGAACGTTGCATGACAATTTGCTTTTTGCTTTGTAGTCGGTAATACAGATTCCTTTTTGTCGCCAAGCGAAATGGCTGCGTGGTAAATTATGAGATTCGAATTCGGGAGATCTGTTGTACAAATGCCAGGACTTTCCTCCAGATTTTCTTCAGTCCCCATAATGGGCAAATGCCTATCTGAAACCTAAAAGTAGAACTGGGACACTTCCTTCCCACATTTCCTTTCCTTAGTATAATTTTATTTCATACATAATGTTCACCACCTATGTTTGATGCAACAATCTCAATATCAGGGTCTTTTGCGAAGCTTTTCTCCAGATTTTACTTTCATTCACCAAGTATGCGGTTTGTCAATTTATTTTAAATATAAATGTTTAACGTTTACGGAAAAACATAGAAAAAGAGCAAAATTCTGCAATAAAACTGCAAAAAAGGGACACTGAAAATCAAACAAAGTGCAAAAAGTGCTGAAATTAGAGTAAAAGTGCAAAAGCATACAACCAAAACAGAGGAGCGTTTATTCCATAGTTTTTTTAAGATAAGTCCTTTTGAGTAATTTAATATTATTCGCATTATTTAATATAAATTCGTAGCCATAGAAATGACCAGGTTAAGCAACAGAAAAAAGTTGAACTAGGTCACATAAACAAAGAGAAGTGATAACTAAATAAAGTAAAAATTGTGCACATTTCCATTTAACTAACTAATGATTTATGGCTATAATAATTATTACAAAGAACATTTGCCTCAATTACTCTTTAAAATTATTAAGGAATGGATGATAAATGACTAGGTAAGTTCTTGAAACGATTAAAAATTGGGCCATATTAATATTGCGCAATAGTAGTGTTGGAGGAATGTCATCTTGAGATTGCTAAATATAGAACAGCATGATCGACAATACCGTATTAAGGAACCAAATAAATAAATTTACGGTGCGCAGTAGTTTATATATTTGGAAAACGAAAAAAAGTTTTAACGCGGTAGTTTATATATTTGGAAAAAGAAAAAAAAAAGTTTTAACAAATAAACTAATGAAAGAATTTATTGTACAGAGAGAGAGAGAGAGAGAGAGAGAGAGTAAACAATTCAAAACCAACAAAATATCTCATTATAATTAGGGATAGTATCTTGGGGACCGATAGCAGGGCAGAATCGGAGTTCGTGCAGTATGGTATATAGTTAAGATGCGTTAACAATGCAGTGTGTACATGGTGGTACTCATAGAAGAAAATGGTTGTGTGGTAGACTGTGATATTTTCACTAGCATTGGAAGGTGATTGAGATTGGGTGGGTGGTAAACTTAATATCACTCATTTACGGTAACTATCAACTTTAATATTTACATACATTCAATTACTGTTGTGCAACAAGTCATTAGCATCATTATCCGTTTCATTTTCTCTCAAGACACATAGAATTACAATGGACAACATACATTCGACAAGTCCCAAATGTGAATCATCTCTGATTGGCACGTAAACAGACTATATATTGTGAAAAACTTCACTCACATCACAAATGTGATTAGAGCAAAACGGAAATAGAACACATAATCGACTATTTTGCAAAGTGCTCCATCAGCAATTATTTCCATAGTAACATCTCGTAGCACATTTCGTATCTCACGCATTATTGAAAATCCGACATTTTTTCCAAACACTGTTTTCGCTTTATTTTTCACACAGTCTAAAACAGGTGCTACGTGACTCGGATTAATTGCTTGCACAAGTTCATCAGGGCTCGAGGCATTTCAATGTTGGATGTTTCCAAATATGTGTTATTGTCATAGATATATCTGCAAAGTTCTTTTGTATGAATTGCAAACTTTCACTTGAAGTAAGAGATTTTACAATCATGATTGTAAATTGTAAAACAGTACTACAATATACAGCATAATATTCTGTTGCGTGGAGCCACGTTCCCTAACGCGTTACTACAGGTTGTTTACAAGCGGCGCGTGCAATCGCCAAAGCACGCCAGTCTCTACTCGGTAGGTATGCAACTGGTATGCGAATGTGTTCAGCTATTTGTCACCAAGATGGTATTCCTAATTATAACATACAATACAGCAGCTTTGTAAAATTTTCCACTACCAATTTTATTAGGCAAAATACAGTTCTGAGTTTAATAAGTAGGAGTGCTTTAGACGCTTCTACGCTTTCTTGAATAGTTTAAATCACTTGAAATGATAATATTAGCTAGATAATATTATTTCTATGTAAGGTGGCTTGTTTGTAAATCAGTGGAAGCTTCCCCACACGTAAACTGCTGATAACACCGAAGGTGAGTAAATATTTAATAATATTGAATTGGTCTTTCACATTTTTTTTAGAGTTAAGCTGAGATTAAACAATCTGAAAAATATATGCTATCCATAATTACAACGACTTTTAGCATTTATCCTATGGCGCAGTGCAGCTGTAGCCAAGTTTTTGAGTTGGCTGAGGCAATCTGGTGGAGAATAGGAAAACATTGGAATGATGTGTATTAGGAGCCTTACATTTAAATTATTTAATACATCCAGGTTAAGCTTTGTTTGACAAATACCTCTCATATAGAATTTGGGATCCGGCAGTCGCACACATACGCGCCTTATAACCCCTTATGCATACTCTTTACGCAGATGTTTAGCAAATAAAATACGTAAGAACTACATAAGGAAAATTTAATGGGTGGCCAAATAAGAAAGGAACAAATGTGTGCTTTTTCATTTCATGCACGTTTATAATGGTTAGTTAACTATTAATAGGATTGAGAATCATTTACATATAGATTGTTACAAAACAATAAGCGTCAGTGTTTCTAATGGCAAATATTTATTAGATAGATCATCAAGTATGTAATGATATTTATAATATTTAATAACATTTAATAAATATGATGTTAATAGATATTTAAATATTTATCAGTTTCTTTCCGGTTGACAAATTAAAACCATCTACAAAAAGACAATGCTGTTCAATTTGACAAAAAGCTTCATAGATAATTGATTCAGCTTGGAAATACATTATATCGAAATTCTACAAGACAGTCAGTACAGGGAATAGACCGAATACATAGTGGCCATGGACTGAATGGCAATTGTTGCACTTTCGAATTCCTACTTGAACGACTGGCGGAAAGTGGTGCTGGGCAAGGAATGAGCACGTCTTTCCTCGCAGCAGAAGGCTTCGAGCATCATTCACTTCTATATCCTTCATGGTCATGCAGACCTGAAGCATGAAGTAAGCGAAATTTGTATTAGCTGCATTACTGCAAGTGTTGAAATGAACTTGAATGAATACGCTCTTAAGGTATCACCGAATACTGTGTTGGTTTACTACTCGAAAGTTTTTTATTTGACTTCCTGTATTGGTGACATAATATTTTAAGTTAATCGAACAATCTGATTTATTATATATTATTAATTCATGGGATGACGGATAGCTACTCTACTGAGATACTTTTCTAGAGTAGGTATTGAAATAGGTCAAATACTCAATGTTAAGCTGCGGAAAACTTCTGTTCTTGCAACTTCCAGAATTCAACAGAAATATTCGCACCGTTTGTCCTGAGCTTGAACAGAAATTTATCAATATGGCAATTATCTCTTAGCTCAAAGCCAATAAATACCCAGTCCATCTACTCGAAATTTAATGTCCTTTTGCTTTTAAATAAATGTTTATGAGACTTAATTGCTTCTTCTTCGAATTATTCTCCTCTTTGAAGGAATTACACGTCAATACCTTGAGTCAGTAGTCTGTCGAGGAACATTCTAGCATATCCAGGATGGGTGATGAATGTAATTTTGATACTGGGATGAAAAAAGGAGTGGTGATGAAAGGAATGATAGGAACATATGCAGCCCAAATTATCCAAACCAACAGTTGCTTTGAGACCGAGGGAAATCTCAAGAAAAACTTCGGTCAGATTACTCGGACCCAGGAGGTTTAAAACCGGGAATTCCCGAACGCGGACAACATTAAGCATCTCATTCGTTTAGATGTGTTAATTAAGGAATTAAAATATTCTTCAAACGTTAAATGTATGATAAAACTTTTATTTGTTAATGATATTTTCCTCATCGGGGTGTATCTTGCAAATACCTGCAGAATCCCTGAAAGTATTAAATGTGAGTAAAATGTAATTGCTTCCATAGCTTTTGGGCCAGACTTTTCCAGCTTGGGTGGACGCCAGAGAGCAGCGCGGTACTCAGTACTCATAGAAGTAAAATTATGTAGCTACAGAAAAGCTTAAACCACATATAGAATTTGTAGTAGTAAATAGTTCTAGCTCTCTGCAGTAAGTAATATAGCTTACCATTGAGAGAAAGCTGTTACTTAGGCTGAATGAAGTGTTAAAATGAATGGAAGGAGGCGCAAGCACTTGGGTTGTATTGACTATCACACTCACTCTCCAATCGGGTTCCAAGGACTGTTGCTGAGTCCGCACGGGTGTTCAATCTCAGTCGAGTAGGTTTGGAATAGTCTGTGTTAGCTCTACCCTGCCTTCACATATGAATGAAGTTATCTATGTTAGTTAACTATTCTGGTTACATCCTATATGATGATGATGATAATGGTGATGATTTCCTTTAATTCTCGAGTGGAACATAGATCCGCAATAAATCTTCGCCATCATACTCTATTCCTTGACAAGACTTGAATCTGCTTCCATGAACTATTCATATCTCTCAATTCCGCCTCAACTTTTCTTCTCCGAGTTACCCTCAGTCTTCCAATCCTTCTTTTCCAATTCTTCGTTTTCCCTCTGGATTCCATTGCAATACCTGTCTAGTTATATTTCCATGAGCCTTTCTCATGTTCAATCCATGTCCATTTATTTTTCTTTATTTCTCCATCAATTGGTAACTGTTTTGTTATTTCCCATAATGTAGTCTTACTAATGATTTTTGGCCACCAGATTCTCGGTATGTGTCTCAGACATCGATTTACATCCTATATGCGACTTAGAATATAATTTAAATGACTGACACAAGCTTAAAGTATTCTAGCGCCAATTATTCCTATGCTTTTCATTTCAAATTACACTACACAAGTAATTTTTAGCTCTCAAAGAATCAGAGATAGACACTTTAATAATTTCATGATCACATGAGAAATATCGAAGTTGTACAAGTACAATCGTACAGAATACCTAATTGTTATGGGACCTGATAAAGGGTTTATTGTTTAAAACTGGATATCTATTGCCAGCACGTGCTCCACTTAAACATGGTGTAGATGTTGGTACACTGGACGCGTTTCGAAAACATTCGTTGTCATCATCTTTTGCAAGTTCGCAGGTTGCACGTGTCGGCAATAGATGTGCAGTTTTAAACATGAAGATAGCTTTACTGTATGTAATGGATTTTTAAAATCTTAAAAAAAACGTTTATTTCTAATAAAATGACCATGGAAAAATATTCAGTTTCCAATTATTTTTATGTGAAAGACTCTATAGTGGCATGAAGCATAGTTTTGGAACCAGAGAAATGGGTTTCTTCAAGCAAAATTGTATTCGTATAAAGTAGGGGTAAACATTTGGTATTCTTTTATTTATTAGGTCCTGTAAATGGTTAACAGAAACTTTTAAGTGCTGTAGTTCAATTTCAATAAACACTTTCTCATTTTCAAAATGTAATAATCGTCTGCAAGAGAAGTAAAACATAATAATACGACGTTTGTCAGGATACAGAATTACTTTAGCTAAAAATTACTTTATTTGTTCATTTAAAAATTACAGGACGAGTTTCAAATTAATTAAATATTACAGCATGAAAAGGTCTGATAAATTATTTTTGCATACTTTTTCATTATTTTTGTGGTTTAATTAATTTTTTGCTACAAATATATAGTTAATTTGTCTTACTTAGAAACTAATTCAATAATTCTTATTTATTATGATATTAAGGTTCTCTGGTAGAAAAACCCAACTGATTGGTTGAAATATGCACCAAAAGGGGCAATTTGAACATTTACATGCGTTGGAAAATGCCTTAAACAAACACGCCTTTTAATATTTGAAATGTCATTTGTTAAAATTAAAACTCCTATTTAAAAGTTTACGCGACACGTCTTAAAACTGTAAGGGATTGAAAATAACTTCGGCATACATATTAATCTACAAGAATCACTGTATATTAATGTGCAAAATTCCAAAAATCAACATTTTCAAGAATTTTGCTCAATTTTCACAGGTTGGTCCCCTTAAAGCGTCAGTTACTACATGAAAGATGAAAATTAGTTCTCTTTGCACGTCCATAAAAAGGTAAAGAAAAACTAATAATTGCTTCCAAATTTAGAAACGTATAACTATTGCTTAAACCCATAAAGGAATACATATATGTTTTAACGAGACCTACATATTTAAAGTACCTCTTTGTACAGTTTTCTTATGGTTTGCTAGTTATTCTAACGTCGTCCAGAATGAATGGGACTTCAGAGGCTATTCCCAGAAAATTGAAGACACACATTTTTTTTTTTGTCTTGAAAATGTCTTTGAGATATAGTATTTTAATCAAAAGCATTAGAGACATTTTTAGGAGTATCAGCATTCTAAAATGTTTTTTTTCCAGGTAAAGAGTTGCTAAGGATGAAATACTTTTTTTTTAATCTTCATATTGAACCTTTGGAAAACGCTAAATTTTAAATATGAAGTTTGTTATTTAACCGACTTTTTGTTTTTGAGTTATGTGCGTATCTTTTTCTAAAAATGCCTTTATATATTAGAGATTCAAAAGCATGTATTTTCAGTGAACTCTCGGTATCAGGACTTTTGGTGGTGTGCAATAGCTTTTTTATCTACTGCATATATCACACTTGGCGAGAAATTAAAATCCAGCGACATCCATGTATTTTGATTTAGGGTGTAATGTGTCACAGCCCATTGGAATTCGTTGACTATTGGTTAGGAACTAGGAGCAATTATTGGTCTGCAAACAAACATTCCGCACGTTAACTCTCCGAGCGGGGCATTGATAACAGGCGACGAATCAGTGTAGCAATTTAGAGAACTTAAAGCCATTAGCCGTCTTTAAAAATAAATGTAGTTTTTAAGGGGAGTCGTAATGCTCTATCTTGCCAATGTTAAAGCATGATCTAATATCTCAGCAACTATTTAAGATAATGAGCTAAAGTTTTCAAGGTTTATTCAGCAATAACTTTACTCTTCACTGATGAAAAATAGAACACCTCTGTTGATTACAGTCAATACATTTTAAGTACTAATTATTGTCGATGTTATGTTAATTTAAGTATGAAATGAACGAATCTTTAAGGGGAGTCTTCCTCATTAAAATAAAATATATTTAAGTGACACAAGTTCCCTTAGTGTCAGTTTGTTTCTGATATAATAGAGCATTTGTATAGACAATTTTATTTCTTAAGAAATTTTTTCAATCATAAAATTTAAAAAAATATAATCTAACTTTCCAAACACAACTATGCAATATTTTGAAACTCTCACATGAAAGATATATGAGTGGGAAGCCAATGCTGTGAATAGTTAAAGTAAAACCTTCCAATTAAAATAAAAATAATTCTGTAATATTAATATTTACAAAATATTGATGTTTTACAATGTGAGTGTTTCAGAATAGTCTAAAAAGCTACTACGCGCATTATTTTCAACAATATTTTAAACTATTTACAATTGGTGTGTATATTTGAAAGTTACACAAAAATTAGTGTGAGATTATGAAAATTCCATTTCGACTCTCCTTAAAGATTTGCTCATTTCATACCATAATTAATATAAAATCGACAGCAAATTAGTACTTAAATGTATTGACTGTTCACAGAACATTACCTAACTACAGAATTGCATACACTTAACCTAGTTTAATAAAACATGGAGAAGTAGTTTGTACATTATAGTTTCAGCTGATGAAACATTTCCAGACCTTCGTGTTGTGAGATTAACACAAGGGCATCTACAATTGGCAGACGTTTGGAGAAGACAATTTTTTCCACCATGTCATATCGATTGTTCTCTCCGGAGGGGCACGCTACAACAGACAAAACAAGTCGTTACTCTGTGGACATACCCTCCTAATTAGAGGGCTTCTCTCAAATCCCAGCTGCCTTGCAACTGAAAATTGACAAAAGGCTTTAGATTTCATATTCAGTGAATGTTTTCCCTGATTCACATTGTCTTCTCTTGCGAAAAATAAACAAATTGAGTAATCCGGATTGGATGAGGATTCATTAATTTGTTACCGTGTTTTATTCTCGCTGGATTTAATGCTACACTCATTTGGAAACTTTTTTTTTCTTTTGCACGATGACCGTATTTCAATAACACTTTCGTGTCGATATGCTGTGGGACTTCACAGCTGTTAAACCAAAATACTTTCATTAGTTTAATCCATGTTTCTGGGCAAAGGATTATTGGAAAACGATATATCCTCATAAAATTCTAAGCTGAAAATATATGCGTTGAGCACCATAATCATGCTAATTATTTTAGAATTAGTTTCGCTTAAATTTATAACTCTATTGGAAAAAGCTTTTTACTTATAAGCCGTTTTAAAACTCTCTGAAACATGGTCTTCTATACCCAGATGATACAAAGAGTATGGTTTTGTATAATTCTGCGTACTCTACGACTTTCCGGTGATATTTATACGGAAGGGAATTTAGAATTCCAACACACGAATTAGTTTTCAACGAAAATTCTATGTAAGTAATAAATTTGCTGGTTGTAATAAAATAAAATATACGCTAAGGTGGAAATTAGATCACACTTGAAGCATAATTGACATATTGTTAACAATCAGTACTAACACCTGATACCGTAACTATTATGATTGGATTAATGGTGAAAAAATAAAGTAATTGTGATAAATCATTTCGTATATTAAAGTTGATGAATAATATTGTGACTACGCCTTGCCGGATGTAATTGTTGTTCCGTGTAGGCGGCTTGCTTCCAAAGTCATAGCTGATTGTTGCCCGTTGACTTCCTTTCATTAGTAATACTTTGTTACACCTGTGTGAGTGAACACGTGTACAGTCAGCGAGCACCCTAAATCAAAGCTCCTACTGTTGCTCCTGTATGTGAGTGTGTGATACCTGCGGTGGGACAGTAAGCACTACTTCTGGATGTTTTTGCCACGTGATCGACAAATATAAAAATGTGAGGACAATTCCGGGCAAGCCAGTTTTTGACGGAAACATCAAAGTATGTAATGGCAGCCGCGCCGCAACGAGCGTCGAAAGAAAACTGTGCATTAGAATTGTTGCGGAGGTATAGCATAAAGACGTTCATTTGTGAACAGATTTTTATTGTAATATTTTGGAAGAAATAAATGTTTGTTTGATTAATAAAGAGAAGTTAAAGTATGAAGTTATATGTTGCACTTATTTGCTATATCGTGTTGTTATGCGTTTGTCAACCACCATAAGGAGATGCTCTCTTTTGATACTCCTTATTTTCCTATATCTGTCTTTCATTTTTATATCCCTCAGCAAATTCTATACGGTTTTGTAACTTTTATCAAGGAGTAAACTGTTTTAACAACGAAACATGTTATAAGAAAATTAAAAAGTTGTTCTTTATTTCCAGGACCACAGATTCCAGAAGGTTTTATAGTGAAGGGAGCTGCGCATCCAACTGTGGAGGGAAGGACTTCTACGGAAATTATATCTCCAAATAAGCATCGCAAGTTTTAATATTATAATATTGAAGATCTGTATTTCTTAATTACGGCAAATATAGTGCCACATAGACATATTATTTACGGAAAATTAATTGTTCTGGAATATTTTCCCGAGAATATTAATAACAAAAATTGAATGCTTTCGATATAGAAGACATGCTTATACATTATAATACTAAAACTTCTATGGACGGCTATAAACCTTTTCATTGCTTCACAGTTTTGAGTAAATAAACAATTTTAAATGAATAAAAACTACTCCTTTCACAATATCCGCATCTAAACACGATCTGAAAGGAGGAGTTCTCAAACTGCTCTACCAACTGAACTTGCTGAACAAACGCAGCGCCAACGTTGTGCTGCAACGTGAGTATTCGTTGTGTTGCATCCCGGGCATTTCGAGACGGCATCCTCGGATTACTAACTTCACCGTTCATTGACCAAACTACTTATACAGCGCCAGCTATACGTCCATAACGTGGTTCTTGCCAAGTTCATGACACTTGCTTCCTGACACACAGCAAGCACAAACCAAAACAAAGCACTAGTCTGGCCACTAATCATAAGAAAACATTGGGCTCTTGAGTACGACTCTGTTACCAGATTGTGCAGATCAGTATTCAACAATGTTCAATTATCTCCGTTACCTTTATCGGTCTTCGTATTTGGATCTCCCAACACACGAAATCTGCGCACTCATACCCCTATAACCCTGTTTAATAACGTGGTACATTGGAAGGATACAGCTATGTTAAAGTAATTGAACCGGAAAAGTGTGCTATAAATATTTTACACCTGTCTTCAGAAAATATAATGCGTTAATTCATCCACACAATAAATTGTCAAACACCATTATAAAATGTTAAAATGTTAAAAAAGCCATTACATAGAGTGAAGCAGTCAGTTTTATTAAAATCTGGACATCTATTACCAACACGTGCTTCATTTGGTCATGGTGTAGATGGAGTACCCTGGACGCGAGTTTCCACAACTTTCGTTGTCATCCTCTAGCAGGTTTGCAGACATACTCCATCTACACCATGACCAAGTGAAGCACGTGTTGGTAATAGATGTCCAGATTTTAATAAGCATTATAAAATGTACACCAAAGCGAAATGTGCTTGTTGAACAGCACTGACAAATATAGATATACTTTTTTTTTATCCAATAACTCTTCAATTTGTTCTTTAATTTGAAATTGTAAAAGCCAACATGTTTGTAATTAAATTTGAAAGCGCTAGAATTGCCTTTATAATGGTTCGTAGAAATTCAGATCACTGTTGACGTTTTCTGAACGTTCAAACCTAATTCAACTCTATAAAACAGTAGAGGTCACATAATACTGCACATTAATCTTCAGCTACTAAATGTGAGATTCATTCGCTGAAGTAGAGAAATATACGATAATATGGCTGACAAAAAATAAAAGAGTTTGTTACTAGGTAGCAATTTAGAATTGTTTGTCATGCACTACTATTACATTGATTTAATGTCACACACTTAGTTACAGCTTAGGAAAAGCGCTGCTAATGTTTATTTACATTCGCAGTGCCCGGGTCCCAAGAACAAAGAGCATTGAAATAAAAGCGCTGTGACGTCAAATGGATTCCATTTTTTACCTTTTCACCGCACGTCAACCATACAATCTGGTTAGAGAGAGCCACCTGGCCAGGAAAACAACTGGCTATTATAACGGTATGCCCAGGATTTATACACATTTCTGTTTTCCCTCATGGGATACAATCAACCTTTGGAGCTGATAAACGTAAAGGTATTTTACTGGAATCAAAACACGCAGTAATGTGAGCTCTCTGCAAGCGTTTACATTAAATCACGCATTAAAAAACCTTTTATTGTGTATTTCCAATGAAAATATTAGACTTTGTGTCCAACAGGTTGAATACAAATGCAACAAATTTAGGTCTCAATGGTGCCATGTACACACGTATTTTAGACGAGAGTCGTGGCGGTTAGCTCACTTTATGATAACAACAAAAATCGTTATAGTATTTCTTTCTCGGGCGTTTATCTATGATAAACAAAGTGTAAATTGAACTTGTCTTTTAAGACTGGTAAATAAAAGACAAATATATAATGAAAGAAATAAGACATTTAATTGAAGTAATTATGAACATGAATTTGTAAGGATTTAGTATAAGTAGGTAAAGAAATGGGTTATAATAAGAACATGTAGCGGGAAGAGGGGCTGCTAGCTGATATTTTATTGTCAGAGAACGTGTTTGTGAAGGACAGGTGCGAGCACAAAAGCTAACGGAGATTTGATGTATTGATGCTCAAAAATGTATCCAAACGTAAAGAATTAGCTTATTGCATTCCAGAAGAGATGAAAATCGCAAGTGTTTACCGTTAAGTTTCTCTGGAAAAACCGTGAGAAGGTAACTAGAAAGTGATGCTGTAAGATTTGGCCGGATCAATGAAACTAGAATATTTGAAATATTGGGGAAATAATGTATGTTTGGTTGGGGTTGTAATTCTGGGAAACAACTAAAATTTAAGAAGTGGGGATATGTTTGGCTAGATGTCCAATTCTGGAGAATAGCGGAAAAACAGATGGAAGGCGACGTCAACCGGGCAGGCACGCGGAAGTTTATAGCCCAAGCGGGACTTAGAAAATGTTAATACACAGGGGAGTAAAGTAAATAATGAGGCATGCGACGCGCAGGACAGGTCGCGGTATGGTTATAAAACATGTGGCTCTGTTGTGTATCGTACTGCAGGCTAAGGGAATCATTTGCAATGAATGTGTCAAATCACGAAGAACCGAGTTTGATTATTACTAATCTTTGTTGTCACCGCCGAGACCACCAAATGTAATACCCCTTGGGATACTAGGAGATAGACAAATCGGCGCCGACATCTGCAGAAGGGTTTGTCAGACGACAGATAGGAGTTGAAAACAATAAACGAGTACGCAAATCCAACAGGACAAGAGCAACATTCTGGCGGTATCTAACTCTCTAATGTTAATCTTACGCCCACATGTATACGGCAGAAGTGAACGATCATGCAGCCGATAAGAGAGATATTGTGGTCAGGGCAACCATCCCTAGCCGGAGCGTTGGTTTTCGTGACGTACGGATTACTACTTGCCGAAGCTTCTAAAATCTCTTGTGGTCCTATATAAGCATTTCCATTGTACATGAGTAGTCCGAAAAGTATGCACTTCAATGGGACGTGCATTCTGCAGGACAATAGAGGGAGACTTTCCACTTGTTGTGTCCAAGATCACAAAGAAAAATTAGTTCTTTTCAATCTATTAATTATTGAATATATAAATCAAAATGATAATTATTAGCGGCATATAATTATTATTTACTCAAATAATGCTTTGCAGCTGTGAACAGAACTTAAAATAGAGAAACTCCATTTTGGTTTTCCTCCTGTTTGACTTCTGACTCATCCGAAAATAAACAGCTGGAGAATTGCATACTTTGTAAGTCGCCATCTCAAAATAATTTAAGATCTCCTGGTCGTGTCGGCAAGTTGCGATGGTAGCTCAGAGGTTAGATCACCGGATGGAGATCGGAGAATCCTTGATTCAAATACCGGTTATGCAATAGAATTTTTCAATCTGACACTGCTTATCCAATAGAGGGAGTATTTTCACTCAAAAATCTAATTTCGAGATTTCCGAATATCAGGAGTCCCCTGAAATACACATTTTAGATAAAATAGGAGGGCGAGGGAAAGATAAGAATGATAGATAGGCAGACAGAGACAGACAGATATTCCGATTTAGTATTTTAGTCCAGAACTCCTAGGATGCAAGACCTTCAGAGTTTAGAAACAGACGAAAGTACGGTTGGAAAACATGTACGAAGTGATAGTTACAATGAAGAATGTTATAGGCGATCTAGTTATGGGTATGTCAGAATGAATCCTTCAGTGGTTGCACGGGTGACATCTGTCGCCCAGAAATTTCTTTTTATGTTCACCTGAACGAGTTCGGCGCAGTTATGACTTTCTGAAGCTTCAAGTTATATTTCAACAGTCAATCACTTCTCATTCATTTTTAACTACTTATTGTTAGATAATAAAAGATTCGTGTTGTGTAGAATATCTCAAGGATCGATACAAGATCCTCTTTTGTTCTTTTATATAGACATGATCAATCAACAAACATGAGTAAGATCACTGAAGCTAAAGTTATACTTTTTTGCAGATGACATAAGTTTTTTAACACAGCAAAAAATAATGATACACTTCAACATCATTTTGCAGTTACCATGAATGATCCACTAAACTGATTCGAATTAAATACATTGCTTGTAAATAGAAAAAAAACTTTTGTTCTTAACTTCCAACAGCATGTAAAGCGATGGCGATCCCAGACATCTTCATCGAATCCAGATTAGTCTATTATAAGTATGAAATTACTTTTTTTGGATTATTTTTAATAAACATCAAGGCAAGAACAGTCACATAGAAAAGATAGCAGGAAAGCTTATAGAGCCTGCATTGTTTTTACAAGTTAAAGTCTCGGGTATCCCATGGTGGGTTTAAAACATATTATGTTGCTTATTTTCTATCGTTACTGTTGTATACCCTTCCACTATGAAGAACTATTAACTAGTAGTATTATAATTTTATACTACTACTACTAAAAAAAAAAAAAAAGAAATCTTAGTCCATGTCAAGAATAATGAAGCTAATTACACCACCAATGCAGTAGTTCATTCACACAATACACGCAACAAGAACTAGCTGCATGTAACTTCTCATAAAACATTATTCCAATACAGCAGCTACTTTACTTTGGCAAATAAATTTAAAGAGAAAATATTCAAAAACTTAAAACAAAATCAGTTTTTTTCTGTGAACGAATATATAGAATATTGCATGAGCAAATCATAAATAATTATTTCTTTTCCTATTGTAGAGTACCTGATATGGTCATTTTGAGTAAATTAAATTTCATTTAGTAGGATGTATTGTGGCACTAGTTTCAACAATCATTATTAGTGGCAATGGAAGTGAATATTCAGGCTTCAAGGAAATAAGTGCAGGAGTCCCGCAAGGAAGTGTCCTTGGACCGTTATTGTACCTGCTGTATACAAGTGATATCCCACAAAATCCAGAAACGACGATGGCCACCTTTGCTGACGATACCGTCATTCTAGCTGTTGGAGAAACAGAAGAAGCAGCAATTAATAAGCTTCAAATTGCAATAAATGAAGTTAATGCTTGGACTAAAAGGTGGCGTATTAAACCTAATGAAACAAAGTCTACTCATGCTAATTTTACAAATAAAAAAATAAAAAACCTACCTGTGATTATGAACGAACAAATAATCCCATATGCAAACCAAGCCAAGTATTTGGGCATGACACTTGATGCTAAGTTGAAATGGAAGGCACATGTCAAAAAGAAAAAAAGAAGAACTTGACATAAAATATAGAAAAATGTATTGGCTCTTGGGAAGACATTCTGAGCTTAATATACAAAATAAATTGCTCCTGTATAAGCAGATATTAAAGCCTGTATGGACGTACGGATTGCAGATCTGGGGATGCACCAAGAAAACAAATATAAAAATTATACAACATTTTCAAAATAAAGTGCTACGTGATATAGTAAATGCACCATGGTACATTAGGAATGATAACATTCATAGAGACTTAAAAATGGACACCGTTAGAGAAGAAATAAGAACCAGGGCAGTGAAGCATGAAAAACGACTTCACACACATTCAAATCCTGTTGTGCTTCAGTTGTTGAAAACCAGTGCAGTACCAAGAAGACTAAAAAGGACAAAACCTGATGACTTAGCACAGTGATGTGTTATTGCGTGAAAAATGCAATGATTAACAGAATATATTCATTGGAATAATTACTGCCAAACAGTCATATAATCATGATAATGAAGCTACTAGATAAGTTTTACATTTAGTTGTAGTATGAATTAATAAAAAAAAAAAAAAAAGAATTATTAGTGGCAAGATGTCGAAATGCTGACACGGTTATGCCCTCACAAAGCAATTCTGGTATAATCATGGGTTTTAATATAAAAGCTTTAGTAACTATGTACATCAGAAGAGTCTTGTTCATTTTTGCTCGGCCTTGTTCGTCTGAGCTGCTGAAGTAAGACGTACAGCTCCACGTTTTGACTGACGGCATAGTTTTTATTTTATAGTGAAATTACAAGATTTATAATGTAACAGATGAGTGCAGAATGGAGTTTGTGTAACGCTTAGGTTTTCTCATCCCCTAACCACACATTATCCTCTTAACAGTAACAGCCCTGTGTGTCCTCGCACCCTTCGTATTTATTTATGGCTCTTGATCACTCTAACGTAAAGTAAATCCTTCTGCACCTTAAACTCTGAGGCCACCCACTTCCCTCTCCCATTCGCGGACAGACCCACATCTGAAGCTACCACTCCCTAGTATGCGCAGTATAGGGGTGAAATATATCCCACAGTGGGTATCTTACACTATATCTTTCATGTGACCGCGACCTGAAGCAAAACACAAACAATGACCTCGAAGATATTGAAAATAATGACTAAACCTAGTCGATTTTAATTAAAACTACAAAACATTAATACTTAGCATAAATATATCCAGATTATGTACATATAACATTTTTGTTGTATTTCTTTGCAATACGTATATATCTTGTTAGCTCGAAGGTAAATAAATACAATAAATTTCTGCAACGGTTGAAAATTTTCTCCCACGCAACTAACTTGTTTCTATTTACGCTTCTACTTTGGTAGCTATTTTCCTATTTATCACCTTTAATAAATAGAATATCGTTATATAATATTTTTAGTTTTGCATGTGGTTTATTGCAAAATATTTTGCGGTCCACAAAAACATTTCGTGGTCGTACATCTGCTTCTGTTCATTCGAATATTTTTGTGTGAATGTATATATCGGAATGTTTGTGCCAAATGAAAGGAATTTCTTTAGAGGCCATCTAACGCAAAAACACTATTGGCTGGGTATGAAAAACTAAGTGAAGTAAAGAAAAGTTTCTTTTTGGATGCGTTTGAAGTCGGATAGGAGAGAAACCTAAATGGAGCTTCAAACGAGAGTTTGAGTAAATAGTAACTGTATGCCGATAATAATTTATTATTTTGTATTATATATACAGTAATAATATGAAATAATAGATTGAAAAACACTTTTCTTTGTGATCTTGAATAGACACTTCAAATGGAAAGTTTATGGCAAATATCGCATATTTCTAAGAAGATTAGACGACACATTACTTGGAATAGACGTGACTGTAAATGAATCTCAAGATGAAAGTAGCAGAAAAAGAGGAAGACGTTACAGGTGTGGTGCATAATACAAACACTAGCTAGAAAGGAGTACCTATATTAAAGTACAACAATGGGCCTTCTTAAATCACTTGAAAGACGTCTGTTTCAATTTTTTCCATAACACCAATATCAGAATATCATTGGTAGGTAGTAGCACTAATTATTACAGCGTACCATTAAAAATCGAATAATAAAAATGTATTTAATCGGTAATAGCGTAGTTTAGTGGTTATTTTATAAAATAAGAATATATTCTATGCCTGAATTTGAATAATTATTTAATCCAATATTTCTAATATTGTGCCATGTTTGATGAAAGTAATGATGGATGACAACTCCCCCACGCGACCATACATGAGATAGAAATCCTCACGACTAATGCAGAGTTCCATTCACGTGACTTTCTCTAGCTGTTCCACATTCAAACTATTCTTACCACAGATATTTCTTTTGTATACATCCTGCTATTCTATATCAGCAGAGATGATCTTATTAAGAAACATCGTAAGGCAAAAGATAGACGTGAAGATCTAAAATGATCAAATGCGCATTCAAAACGGGAATTCTGTTCATGAACTTCATTTTTTTTATAAAAAGACATTAATTAATATCGAGGACCTTAAGTTTTCAAGACCATTCAAGATCCATTATCCATTATTATCATAATTGTAACCTCTTTGTAAGCAGGAGAGAAATAAAGGAATTAGACTAAGGCGATAGTCAACACTTTTAAAACCTGATCGCTATGTGAAACAATTGAAGTTCGTTTCGCTTTGCATGGCCAGCAGTAAAACAAGAAAAACGAAATGAAAGGTGACTTACTGTTTCAGAAAAATTTAGAATTTAAATTGAAGCCAATAACAGGGGATATGTCAGAAATATAATATATAATAAATATATGTACAATAATATATAATCTAAATTGTGTGCTTTAACGAGATCTACATTTTTTGTACAGTAAGTTTTTGTCCTATCTCTCATGGTTTACCAATAATAAAAATTGTGCCAAATTCATCCGAATAAAGAGTCTATTTCCAGAAAATTCAAGATATGAATTTTATTTCTTATGTAAGTATAACTTTTATTTGTGATGTAAGTATCTTTAATAACGTAATTTTAATCAAAATCGCTAGAGGCATTTTTGAGAAATACAAAGTTAAAAGAATAATTTTCCATGGAAAGAATAGTTTGGGGTGAGACATTCTCTATAAAAATCTTCGAGTCGCATCCTTGAAAGATACTAAACATAAATACCAAGTTTGGTATTTAACGGTCTTTTCATTTTTGAGCTATGCTGTCCACACACACAGACATCACATACAAACACACAAAGGGAACTTTATCCTAAAATGCTTTTTTCGTTTCGGGGACCTCAAAACATATTTCCGGTGAAATCTTGACACCAAATTTTTGGGTGCTAGATACTACATACATTGTTTGCACACAGGTGCTAGGGATATTATAAATTGACCTCGTGTATAAAGTGTTTTGTAAAGAAGTATTTGGATTGTTAAGGACTACCTCAGAGTTGGTAGCATTATTAGAATTGGGAAAAACAAGGAGGTAAAGAATAATACTCGAAGTTGTAGTACAAAATGTTTGAGAATGGAAGAAGGGAAATTTATAAAACTTGTATAAAACAACAAAGAAAATGAGTCCAATAAGCTGGTAGGCACAGGAAAGAATAGACTGCACGTTGTGGGTAGGCTAGAAGCCGGAAATGGTTTTTGGATCAAAAAAAAAAAAACCTGATGTGTTCCATTTACATGACTTTCTCTAAATCTCTACAACAAATTATTGTTAAAAAGCTATCATCCTAATCGACAAAAAGTTAGAAAAATGGTCTTATTACTTGCTTCCATGTAAATAGGCTTGAAGGTTGGTTGCTGTGTGATTGAAATTTCTTTGTTTGCATGCACAAGAGCTAACAAATTTCCGTTTGAGAAAAGTATAAGTATTTTATAGCTGAAACCAATAAAAAAGGATATCTCAAAAATGATGAACTTCACGAAAAAAATGTACATAACATAAATGGTGTGTTTTAACGAGCTCTACATTTTCTGTTCAGTAAGTTTTTATGTATGTCTTACGGTGTACTAGTTATGCAAATTGCGCATGTCTTCAGAGGCTATTCCCAAAAAATGGAAGAGTTACATTTTATATTATATTTCCGGTGAAATCTCTATACATAATGTATGTAGTACATGTAGAGAAAGTAATAAAATACAAAATACAGGAAAGCAACAGTTATGGGGGAAGTCTGGAATATAAGAAATAAACTTTTACATATAAATAAAACAGATTGGGGAAGAGAAAAGTATTTGGATATAGAGCACAACAAAAAGCAGCAGCTAGAATAGAGAGTGAGTGATTTATTTAAAAGGACCTCTAGCCAGAGAGAGTAAAGTGTACGAATTGTATGGGTAAAGAGAACATAGTTCATTATCTATCAGAATGTATAGAATTAACGTTATAGGGAGCAAAATATAGCGCAAAATAGGACGAAAAGTACAAACAAAATCTGATGTGTTCCATTTAATGACTTTCTCTATATCTCTGCAATAAATTACCTATTGTAAATAAGTTTATGGTTCTATTTACTTCATACTAATCCAGAAAAAAATAGCAGAAATAGGCTTATCACTTGCTTCCTTGTAAGTAGAAGGGAAATAAGGGAGTACCATAAGTTAAAGTGATAATCAAAACTGGTTGCTATGTGACGAATTTCCTTTGTTTTTTTGGACAGCAGTTGACAAATTCCTGTATTTTAAAGCTAAAACCAATAACAGGCAATATCTCAAAAACGATCAAGTACTCGAAAAAATGTATACAAAATAAATTGTTTGTTTAAACGAACTCTACCTGACTCTTACAGTTTACCACTTATGCAAAATTCCTTAAAATTCATCTAGAATAAAGTAGTCTTCAGAGGCTATTCTCAGAAAATGCAAGTTATGCATTTTATTTGTGAGGTAAATATCTTTAATGAATCACATTTTAATAAACGATATTTTAATGAAAATCGTTAGAGGCATTCTTGAGAAAATCAAAATTTTCGAAGAATGTTCCATGTAAAGTATATTTGAGGATGGGGGGAGGTTGAAAATCTTCGTGTCGCGTCCTTGTACGACACCCAACTTAAATTCCAAGTCTTTTTGTTTTTGAGCTGTGTTGCACACACACACACACACACACGCACGCACGCACGCACGCACACGGACCTTCCATTCACATGACTTTCTCTTTATCTCTGCGACAAATGTTTGTTAGAAAGCTTGTGCTTCTATTTACTACATGCTAATCGAGAAAAAGATAGCAGAAATAGTCTTACGTTTTTTAAAGCTGAAACCAATAATATGGAATGTCTCAAAAACGATTAACTCCATTAAAAATTGTATACAACATAAATTATGTGTTTTAACGAGCTCTATCAAGTTTGGTATTCAACGGTCTTTTCGTGTTTGAGCTATGCTCCACAGACACAAATACAGACACACACATGCCACACGGACCTTTTTCTAAAAATGCTTTTTATGGATTCAGGGGAACCCAAAAAATGTATTGCCGGTGAAATCCCGGTATCAAATTTCTCTATACACATGGTGTACAAAATGTAAAAAGTAGGCATAGACAATTTTATCTAGAAGGAAAGAAATGAGAAACAGGAACATGGAGACATTTCTGAGTAGAGTAAAATGAAAATGGATTAAGAAAGTAAATTAATGAAACAAGAGATAGCGAACACTACAGAGGAGAAAGGGCGGTGACGGATATTGGGTTAGACAGCTATTTAGCCAACCCATAAGGTCAGGAAACCAGACCAGCTGAGGCTGCAAAACAAATAAGACAAACAACTACTTTGTGTATAGCATAAAATAATTATAAAATAATAGATATTGTAATTACTATACAAAAGAGTGTCGTAAAAATACACTTTTCATTTATTTATTGTACCTTCTCCACTCCAAAACGAGCTTATCTGTTTAGATAAACTGTTACATTGTATTTTGTTATCAAAAAGTCGTTAAGGATTTTGCTTTAAAGTCAATTGCTTTTATTACTGTCATAAAATGTTTTCATAAAATTGTTGTGAATTATTTTTATCAAAATAAAATATATAGTTTGAATTTCCAATCAATAATTTGAGTTTCTTTATATTTGACTGAATCTTATATAACAGCAAAAAGGCTTACCTACTTGTTACGAAAAGTATGCAATCTTGAAAAAATCCAATTTGGTTTTGATGAATGTTTGTAATAATAACCATTTATGACATTGGCTAATTTTGGTTTGAAATTTACAACATTTTAAGCAATATACTTTTGAATAAAATGTTCATTATTTTATTTCTCACAGGTTATCAGTCCCTTGAGTAACAAGGACCGCACAAAAGGGTTTTTGATCTGTGTACTGTCCCCTCAGACTCTTCCAGCTTCCTCTAATTCATATCCGAACCAACATATTAGCACTTTTTCTGGCAAATATTTGCAGTAATCAAGAACGACTACATACATCAAAAACTAACATTTTGAATCAATAATTTGTACAGCAGCTATGAAAATAAATGGTGGTAGGAAATATAATGGAATTGGCATACACAGTATATTTTCAATTATTATTGTGGATATATTTAACGTTTTCCTGCTTGTTTACATAAGCATTTCACTATTTCATTACACATACAAGCCGGGGCTCAAAATATCACTAGGATGGAACGGATACGTTATTACCGAGGTAGTTAACGTGAGTTAACTATTTACATTGTTTCAAGTTACATATTCATGTTATTACAGTTACGCTATTTAATGATTAGTTAAACAATTTTATTGCGCAAATGTTTATTCGCTAACCTCAATAGTCTTGTTTAAAATGTGTACAGAGTACGCGTTTTAAGCTAAGCTTTTAGATACAAATGTTAAATACACAAGAATGATGATAGACAATACCACCTATACAAATACAACTGCTTATGAAGACAAACCATCTCAGAAATAAGATGTCTATATTACATTAGCCCAAGTCCGCTCAAAAGCTATCCAAAAATTTTGATTCAAATCCAAATAAAAATCGCGTGTTCCTGTTAAGCAACGAAACAGCTAAGTATTTTGTTAGTGTACAACTAATAGATTTATATTTGTTCAATTGCTATATGACTTATTTCAGCAATATGGAGCAAAAACCGTCATCCTTTCGATAATTTGCGTTTATTCTAGAAAAGTAAAGCAGTTCCTTCGAAATTTGAGTTTATTCTAGAAAGGTAAAGCAGTTCCTTCGAAATAAAAAAGCAACAGCTCCTTCTTGGTGTTAAAATTGAATAAATCCTGAGTTTTATGAACTGCTGTTATTTTTTACTCAGTTTTTACTTTCTCTATACGTACTATGTGCATAGCCTACAGAGAAGGCATTGTAATGCATCCAAAAACTCAATGCCGAGATTTCAGCGGAAATACACGTTTTGGGTTCCCTGAATCTAAAAAAAATGGAAAAAGATCTGTATGTATGTGTGTGTGTCTGTCTGTGGACAGCGTAGCTCAAAAACGAAAAGACCGTCGAACACCAAACTTGGTATTTAAGTTTAGTATTACAAGGAAGCGACACGAAGATTTTCAAGGAAATCCCCCCACCCCAACTACCCTTTACACGAAACTTATTTCGAAAATTTTGATTTTCTCAAAAATGACTGTAACGTTTTTGAATAAAATATCGTATATTAAACATATATACATAAAATGTTTATCTAGAATTTTCTGGGAATAGCCTCTGAAGACTACTTTATTCTGGATGACTTACTACACACAAATGTAGAGCACGTTAAAACACAGAATTTATATATATATATACCTACATATATAACTGCATATATACCTACATATATACCTGCATATATACACATATATATTTATATGCATATTCGTGGAGTTGATCGTTTGTGAGATATTACTCCTGTCCATACAAACAAAGGAATGTCAGTCACATGGCACCCAGCTTTTGACTATCACTTTAACCTATGGTACTCCCTTATTTCCCTTCTGCTTACAAGGAAATAAGTAATAAGACTTTTTTTGCTAATGTTTTCTTGATTAGCATGGAGTAAATAGAAGCATGAGCTTTTTGACAATAATTTGTTGTAGAGGTGTGTGAATGGAACACACAAGACTTTTCTATAAGTAGTTGCTTAAGGAAACTGGGAGTGAAATTTAGACTACAACGGTTAAAAAACAGAAAATTGATTTTATAGCAAAAAAAAAATTGGAACCTATGGGCATCCATGGAGCGTCAATATTTAGCTGCCTCCCCTCCTTCCTTACGAGGCGCCATTTTAAGATACTATTATCTAAAAAGCGTTTCTTTTATTCAAAACTACATTTTCAAACTTTCAAAACGTACGACGCGTCTCGAATTTTGTGTAAATAGAACTAAAATTTCCCAGAAGTACGTATTTAGAAGTGCCTATTATAATGTTCTAAAGTACATATCTTAGCACCAACAGTAATTTTTCTAAAATATATATTTTAGGGATCAATATGTCTTCAGTAGTCAGAGTTATTGAAATATCACCGTTTAGTTTATCTTTATTGTTCAAAGCTCCCATTCAGAAAATCAAAATCAAATGGTCTACGATTTGTTTCAGCAAGACAAGAAACAAATCAAACATTAGCATTAGCTTTTACCCCAAGACTAGGAATTGTTCATGAATGAATTACATCTGCAAATTCTGTGGTGTGTAGAACATTTTCACTATGCAATGTATTAACATAATAAAATTTACGAAAATGTTCCAAAATATTTATCCAATTTGAATCATATTTTATATTCATATTAGCACAGCAACAATGCAACCACAGTAATATTTTAAAATATATATATATATATATATATATATATATATATATATACAAAGATATAAACATTTGAAATGTCACTCCTAGCGTCCCTATAACCTCAGATGCATCTTAGAATCCGCACCCTGGTGTTGTTATAACTGTTCAGTCCATTTTTTCCAGGCCAAGTCCTCTCTGGTAAGTATTAGAATACATCTTGCAGATTACTTACGTATTCTTCTAATATCTTAACTTCATAGGCTTGTTTTTACTTTCTCTATACGTACTATGTACATAGTGTATAGAGAGGGTATTGCACTCCACCAAAAAATTCGATACCGAGATTTCACCGGCATTATATGTTATAGGGCCCCCTTTATACAAAAAAAAAGTATTTTCAGAAAAAGGTAAATGTGTGTGTGTCCGTGTGTCCGGTGTCCGTGTGTCTGTGAACACGATAACTCAAAAATGAAAAGTCGGTAAAATACCAAACTTGGTATTTAAGTTTAGTATCTTCCAGGGATGCGACACGAAGGATTTGAGAAAAATCCCCCCACCCCAAATTACCTTTTAAATGGAACGTTTTTCGAAAACTTTGATTTTCTAAAAAATGGTTCTAACAATTTTGATTAAAATATCGTATATTAAAGATATTTACCTGACAAATAAAATTGATATTTTGAATTTTCTGGGAATATCCTCTGAAGATTACTTTATTCTGGGTCAATTTTACGGAATTTTGCATAACTGCTAAACTGTAAGAGATGGACAAAACCTTATCACACAACAAATGTAGAGCACTTTAAAACACACAATTTATGTTACATACATTATTTTCGTGGAGTTGATTGTTTTTTAGATATTCCTTGTTTTTTGTTTCAGCTATAAAAAACATACTTTTCTCATACAGGAACTTTGTGAACTCGTGTCCATACAAACAAAGGAACTTCAGTCACATAGCAACCAGCTTTTGACTATCACTTTAAGCTTAGCTACTCCCATATTTCGCATCTACTTACAAGGAAGCAAGTAATAAGACTATTTCTGCTATTTTTTTCAGGATTAGCAGGAAGTAAATAGAAGCATAAGCTTTTTAACAATAGTTTATTGCAGAGTTGTAGAGAAAGTCATGTGAATGGAGCACATCAGATTTTTTCATATTACAACATATTTTAGAAATCTACATGCAATCAATGTCTTTGTTGTGTTACTTCTTCACTAGATTTTTGTTACTTGTAATTCTTGTGTCAAGATAGCTAAATGACATTTACACCAATTTACACCTTAAGAATTGTTTCGAAATGTTTAAAGACTTATAAATTGTTATATTGAATTGTTGGGCGGTTAATTGTTACTAGATTATCTTTATCTTCTGATAATAAAACTGGTAAGTTCTCAGCCTATAAGCAATACTTACTTTTTTAAAGTTACTTGTAATACTCCATTGGGATTTAAATGAAAGCAACCGTCTCCGCCGATAAGTGAGAGGAATAAACCATTAGTTTGCTGACGAAGACCACAGATGGCGAAAGATACGAGAGCTGGATTTTTACAACTCTAATTTAACTCGATTATTATCCTGTGAAGTCATCATTAATAACCAACACTGTGAAATCTTTAATGAGATCCACGTTTTTATGTAGTAAGTTTTGCTCTTGTGTTACAGTTTATGAGCCATTCAGAGGAAATTCCCTGAAAAAAACTGGCTTTTAAAAAACAATGTTCTATGTAAAGCGTAGTTTGAGATGGGGAATTTTTCATTAAAATCTTCATTTGTAACCTTTTAAGATGCTGGAATTAAATATCAAATTTGGTATTTAAGAGGTTCTTCATGTATAGTTATATTCACACACACACGATCTTGTTCTGGATTTTTATTTGTAAGTCAGTTTGGGTGGAATGCAACCTTTCTTACTACGTACTTTACGTACTAAAGAAAGTACTAAGCTTTCCTGTCCACTTTGTTTTGTCACTAATAAACGATAGAGGGCAGAGAATGCTATGTGAATGCAACTATGAAGTTTTTTAAAATGTAATTCAAGTGTCCTTTTCTTTCTAATGAACTCGCGTGTAAAGTATGTGAATTGATAAGGAAATAGTCATTTCGTGCTTTTTGAACAGTTGAACTCGTGTTACTGCGATATATTTTAGCTCTGATAGACGTCACTAGCAGGCCACGAGCCAG
This sequence comes from Hymenopus coronatus, assembly GCA_030762935.1. Classification (NCBI taxonomy): domain Eukaryota; kingdom Metazoa; phylum Arthropoda; class Insecta; order Mantodea; family Hymenopodidae; genus Hymenopus; species Hymenopus coronatus. The sequence goes on from CM060882.1 coordinate 85,328,124, forward strand.
CCCGGCATCTGAATATGCGCGATCATCTTATAAACAAGACAGATGTTGTCAGCGTCGTGCTTCTCCCAGATGGAATTTCAGTTTATTGGATATACAGTTTGGCTCAAAATGCTGAGTGGACAATTTTCCTATTCATGAGCAGAGAAATTCACAAGGCCGCGCCGTGGCCGAATGTTTAGACCGCTCCCTCTCGCCAATGCGGCTCGGGTTCGATCCCAGGCGCCCGCATATGGCACTTGTGGTAGGGGTGGGCTTTCCCCGAGTCCTCCAGTTTCTCCGCCATTGCATTCCACCATGCTCCATCTTCATTCCATGTATCATCGGTGTCCACGCCTGCGGTGCCATAGTAGTAAATGCGGGCGTTAAAAAAACCACCATCGGTGGACTCCATTTCAGTTGTGTTGCATGATATAACCGGAGCTTTATATTTTAAACCTGTAAGCCACAGCATAGTACCAACCATAGAAATAGATGCTAATTGAAATATTTTCAGGGTAATATTAATCCTGGTTATCAGGAAGCAGGATATACATAAACATTTCTTTGTGTGACTGTGAAAAGAGACGATAATGGACAGAGTGATTTTTGTACCAGTGCCATTACTTGATTCAATATTAGCATGAGACAGCTATCATTGACAGCAATTACGAGAATTTCTGGTGAAAGGCCACTGAATAGTGTCCACCAGTAATAGAACGTGCTTCAGAGTACATCAAATATTTTAAATAGCTGAAACACTAATCTATGAGAGTACTTTTCAAACAGAGCTAATAGAGAGAACATATAAAAAGGGTTAGTAATCAATTGATTTATACTTACTTTTCACAGATAATCCTGATTTTATGCTCTTTGTGAAACGAAAAAATCACACTTTGTAGAAGGATGTGTATCTATTCATGAACATCATCATTGCAAATTTTGTACACTACAGTTTACAATTACCAATGAAAAACATTAATTTTCAGCTTTAAGACCACTAGCACTCTCATTATTGACACCTCTTGTCCCTAGCACAAACTAACCAACCGTTCACTCTTACATGCTCTGAATCGCAAAACATTGCGATTATTTCTATTGTGCATTTAAAATAAAGGGCATCAATTGTATGTATAGCTGTACTATAAGGTTAATACACTTTGTTTCGAAGTTCTTAGATCAGACGTGGACATAAATTGTGTAATTAGACGAGTTCTACTTTTAGGTATATTAAGTTTTTGTATAACTCTTACGGTCCATCAGTTACGCAAAATTCATCCAGAATGGAGAGGTCTTCAGAATCTTTGCTCCTAAAATTCAAGATATACATTTTATTTGATATGTAAATATTTTATCTACTTCCGTTTCTATTGCAAAAGCTTCTGTTTATTTTCGTATAAAGTAAATAACACGTTATGCATTTTCACATAGCAACATGTTACGAAGTACTTTATAAACTACGTCATGGTTCTTAAGAAATAAACACTCCCTTTCCAAATTTTAGTATATTATTCCCCTCGAGTACAATAGAAAGCCTTAAAAAAGAAATTCTTCTACTAACTATTGCCAACTAAGCGCATTTGAAAACAAATCACAACTTTTAGGTTATACTCGGATCACACTCATAAAAGATTAAGTATGAATTTAACTATAAATTACACCAGAAAATTTTAACGGAAATTTATAGTAATCTGCCAATTTGTAGAAATTTTAACATTGACCTGAGAGCCATCTTATCACATGAACTGACATTTTTTCTACCAACTCATTTGTTACACTGCTAACACAAATTTGTTCTTAAATCTGGTTGCGCATATCAATAGTTTCACATTCAATAGGACTCACCAAAATCAGACTCTACATAATTTGATTTATTTCTATTAACAATGCTACTTACAACACTTTTCTTGTATTTTATGGAGCCTTCAACATAAGCTTACGCTACACTGCTCGACTTCCAACCTCCTCTTTAATGTTAGTATGTCTGCACCGCTATCTGTTAGAAGAGTACCAGATAAACGTCTTAAGAGTCCAGTATATGACTTTGGAGTTTTTAAATGTAAATACTCAGCAATCTGGCTCGGAATTTTTCCGAACATATTTATACCCACCACTTATCGACTACATTTTCCATTGCGATAAAACACAACATATTTGTTATTATTGTTAATAAGTAACCGAAGTAGTTAGTGAAACATCTTGTGGTTGGTGTCTTTGTTAAAGCTATTTTCACAATCAATGCAGATCCAACATCTTCAACATCATCTGACAAATCTGATTTTAGATTGTATAACTCATCTCGCACCAAGCGCCAGCAATCCCAAAAATAAGAGCAAACTTCAACAATGAAAAAAAAAATGTGTAGCTATTTTATTTACAAATGTATTAGAAACTCCGTATGAAATACTCCAAATAATAATGATATTAATACGTAGTGGTAATAATAACAATAACAATAATAATAATGAGAAGAAGAAAAATATTATAGTTTGACAACTTACTTTGATGGTCAGGTATCTCCATCTTGAAGAAAGGTGAATATTTGAGCTCCGTTCAATATGTTTGAGACCAGTAGCTTTTCTCTTCAAAAACGACCTCAACTTAGCATATGTAGATATATCTAAATTATCACTAATCACAGCGTAGATTTAAGCATAGAATACTTACATAGAGCACTACATACTAGAAGGCTTCAGACGATATAATACATTGAAAAAGTAAGTCAATAATACTTTTTACTTTCTCTACACGTACTTTTACCTAAAAAAATTTGATACCGAGATTTCACCGGAAATATATGTTTTGGTTACCCTGAATAAAAAAAAACATTTTGGAAAACGGTCTTTGTGTCTGTGGACAGCAAAGCTCAAGTACGAAAAGGCTGTTAAAAACCAAAGACCGATATACCAAGTTTGGTATCTTCTAAAAAGACCGATATACCAAGTTTGGTATCTTCTAAATATGACACCAAGATTTGCAAGAAAATCCGCCACCCTTCGCAACCTACCCTCTACAGGACATTTTTTTTGAAAATTTTGTTTTTCTTAAAAATTGTTATAACGATTTTGATTAAAATATCGCAGATTAAAAGTATTTGTATCGCAAATAAAATGTATAGGTATCTTGAACTTTATGGGAATATCTTCTGAATGAATGGTAACGGTAAACAGTAAGAAATAGGAAAAAAACTTACAGCACAAAAAATGTAGATTTGTTAAAACACATAATTTATGTCATATGTGAACGGTTTTTTGAGATATTTCTTGTTACTGCCTTCAATTATAAAAACGCATCTTTTCCAACTTCGTCCCACCTCGTTTCGTCTCTCTTTTGTTTTTCTTGAAATGCAAAGAGAACTGAACTTCAATTGTTCACATGTAGATCAGATTTTAAAAAAATTACTATTGCTTAGGCCTGGTAAGTTTTCTTTAATTCCCTTCTGCTTATAAGAATATAAGTAGCAAGACCAATTGTGTTAATTTTATCTTGTTTAGCATTATGTAGATAAAAGAATGCTCTTTTGTAAGAATAGTTTGTTTGAAGAACAGATAGCGAATGTCACGTCATCAGATGTTTTTAAAAGGTCCTTAACAATTTCTATTAACGTGCCATACATAAGATATTTGCATAGCAAATAAAATTATATCTTACATTTTATAGAAATAGCCTTTGAAGTGCTCGTACTTATATATAACAAATTTCGTATAACTGGTAAGTGTTAAAAGTTACACAAAAAGTGTACAAAAAAGGTGGATCTCTTCGAAATTTAAGCTTTGCTTTCTCTTCCACATATATACAATGCACATACTAGGTAGGAAGATATTTTATTCACCCAAAAATTCGATACCAAAGTTTCACCGAAAATACGTACTTTGAGGACACCAGAATCCAAAGAAAAACAATGTTAGAAAATGATCCACGTGTCTGTGTGTGTGAACACCATAACTCAAAAACAAAATATCGGTTAAGTACTAAATTTTATATTTAAGTTTATTTACAAAGGATGCTTAGAAATATTTTTAGGCAAATACTCTCACCGTAAACTAATATGGAACATTTTTCAAAATGTTCTATTCTCTCATAAATGATTGTATCAATTTTGATTAAAACGTCATATGCTATATTACTTATATTTACATGCCATAAAATATATTTCTCGGATTTCTGGAATAGCCTCAAAAACCCTATTCATTCTGAGGGACTTTTCAGTGAGTGGTAAATTGTAGACAAAACTTTGTTACAGAAAATGAAGATTTTATTAAAACACACAATTTAGGCCACTTAATGTTTTTTTAGAGTTAAGAGTTTTCAAAATATTATATAGTTGGTTATTTTTTTATTTATTTATTTTTGTTTGTTTGTTTGTAGTTTAACATCCTTTAACATGATTTGGTCATATCGGACGATGAATGCAATTGAGGATATGATGCTCCAATGATCTCGGGGTCCATGGAGCTTAAAGTTACTCGACATCCGTCTTCTCAGGATAAGGGAAAACTCCGAAAAAACCTTATCCGGGTAACTCACCCTAAGCGAGATTTGAACTCACAACCTTTTGAACGTGAGGCAGACACGCTACCACCACGCTACCCAGGCGGGCACATAGCTTGTTATTGGATACACTTTTAAAACACATATTTTACTTTCTCTACACGTACTGTACATAGTGTATAGAGAACGTATTGTAATACACCTAAAAATTCGATACAGAGATTTCACCGGGAATACATGTTATGAGTCCCCCTGAATCCAATTTTTTTTAAGAAAACGTCCGTGCGTGTGCGTGTGTGTGTATGTGTCTGTGGAAATCATGGCTCAAAAACTAAAAGTCCTTTAAGAACCAAAATTGGGTATTTAGGTTTGGCATCTTCCAAGGATACGACACGAAGATTTTCAAGAAAATCCCCCACCCCCAACTACCCTTTATATAGGACTTTTTTTGAAAATTTTTATTTTCTAAAAAATGGCTCTAACGATTTTGATTGAAATTTATATATTACAAATATTTACCTGACAAATAAAATCTATATCATAAATGTTCTCGGAATAGCCTCTGAAGACTACTTTATTCTGGATCAATTTTATGGAATTTTGCATAACTGCTAAACCGTAAGAGATGGATAAAAACTTATTACACAGAAGATGTAGAGAACATTAAAACACAAGTTATGTTGTATACTTTTTTTTCGTGGAGCTGATCGTTTTTGAGATAATGCCTTGTTTTTGATTTCAGCTGTGAAAAACTTAACTTTTCTCATACAGGACTTCGTCAACTCCTGTCCATACAAACAAGGGAACTTCATTCACATGGAAACCAGCTTTTGACTATCACTTTAACCTATGGTTTTCCCTTATTATGCTTCTACTTACAAGGAAGCAATAAATAAGATTATTTCTGCTAATTTTTTCTCGATTAGCATGAAGTAAATAGAAGCATTAGCTTTTTAACAATAATTTGTTGCATAGAGATGTAGAGAATGTCATGTGAATGGAACATGTCAGATTTTTCGATTACCAGAACTCGTAATTTGTTTTTCCTGGTAATATAAAGATAAAAAACTTCATCACAAGGCAACAGCTTTTAAAAGAATTACTGGATATATGTTTCTTTATATTGTCGCATCCTGGCTGTGTGCACAGGATGTGGTAGCATTGTAATTTGTAATTATCATAATGATGGCGACATTGCCAACTTGATTATTCATTAAAACCTCGGTAAGCGTGGCAATGACCCTCTTTATAATGTGAACTTTGGATGTAACAGTTGTAAAGCTGGAGCAGAGGCTCCTCTGGGACGGCAAGCTTGGCCTCGCGATAAGATGGTGGCATGTATTAAGTAAAAGGTAACAATATATTTGCTATTGATTTGTAAGTGTTTGTTTTTACATCAGTAGCTTAGTTTATCCATCGTTGTCCTTTTCTGAATTAGGTTTCTCTGTTGTATAGGATTTTGCATATGAGGGTACGTTTCCCCCATGTTCACCCGTAGAAAAGAGCATAGTTTGTCTGTCTCACCTCTCAGCAACCAGCGGGTTCCTTGATTAATATATGAATTAGCGTGTGGGTGTGACAATATTTACACCTAATACAAGTGGAGTTTTGGTAATTGAGAATACTCGGAGTACCAGGTTATTTCCTTACTTTATATGTGATATATATATAAAGAACTATGTATTAAAACAATTTCTGCTAATGCTTTTATCGAGTAGCATAAACTATATAGAATACTATTTTTTAAAGTATAGTTCATTAGAGAATTAATAAAGAAACTCATGTGAATGATTTTTGTAGCATCTCAGAGATTTCCGTACCATGTATTTAGAAGGGGAGAAGGTTTCGCACAAAAATTCTACACTGAGATTTCTTAGAAATATACGTTTTAGGACCTTTGATAAAAAAATAATTTTTTGTGTGTCGATGTACTTCAAAGCTCAAAATCCTAAACTAGGTTAAATACCAAACTTTGATATTTAAGTTCACCAGATTCCAATAATTAGATACGCAAAATTTGGACAAGCTCTTCCACCCTAAAGTACCCTTACCATGGAAAATGTTTGGAGAATTTTGATTATCTAAAATTTAATGGTGATTTTGACTAAAATATCATATTTTTCAAATATTTTATTGGTAAATAAAATGCATACATTATATTTTCTAAGAATAGTCCCTGAAGCTTTGTTCTTTATGGACGATTTTTGCATAGCCCATAAACCATAATAGATCGACAAAATCTTACTCCACAAAAACCACAACATATACTTTTCTCAAATAGAAGGTAACTTTGTTTTTTTACAACATGCAATTTCAATTAATTTCTTAGGAGTAGCTTTTAAAACATTTGGCTATCGCTTTAGCCTAGTATTCCGTTGTTATTCCTTACACTTACAAAAAAAGAAGTAACAAATCCATTATGCTCACTTTTATCTCGTTTGGCACGAAGTGAATAGAATAAGCTTTTATAGGAATAGTTGCGCAATAGACAGAGAGTGCCACACGAATGGAACACGTTAGTTCTGGTGGTATTAGACTACTTTCGCGATCTTGATTTTTAAGTTATAATTAATATTAATTTTATTTTTATACATGTTTATTATTTAGAGGTAAGTGTGTACAAAATGAGTGTAAAAATTATATTGCTCCCTTGGCTTAAGAAATAGAATCACAGGTTGATACCTTTATTTTACTTTGTTTCTACTCATATCATGAAAAGGGTATGAATTTTAATTAATATGTTTCGTATTTAAACATACTTATCAATTCGATTCCCCCTATTATCCTTGTGGTGTCGCGGTTATATAGCCACCACGTTAGGATGCCAATATGTCGCGGTTTGTCTTGTACACCAATTTGGCGTTATCATGTGAGTTATTTAGAGTTGGTCAGGTGTTAATGCTCGTGAAAGTCTCTACGTTAAGCGTGTACATACCTTGCAGATTCCCTTTGTTGCTCTGGCTAAGCTCGTTCTTGTAGATCATGAGTTGTCTCTTGCTCAGGGGGGAAAGAATGACAAAGGTGTGTAACACTTTTTGTAGACTCAAATAAAAGAGAAATTCCACTTAATTTCACTGATGACTTCTTTTATTGATTATCTGTTGATGGTTTGAGGCACTAACCCTGCGAGTGACTCCCCACATAAACGATCGCGAACTTGATGACATAATCTTTATAAGTGCTAGTTCCACTCTTACTGAGTTCTTAAGATTTACAACCGTCACCGTAAACTTAAGTTTCACAGTCCGTATAGTATTTACGGTAACAGTTGCCCGTCAGATTGACTTTTACTTGACGCTTCACACTCACAATTAATGCGTATTTCTCATAACACGCCGATTTCTTATACTGGGCGCCGCGCGATTGCTTACACTGTGTGTCGTCACGTTTCTTACATTGAGTATTTCTTACACTGTGTGCCGCGCGATTTCTTACACTGGGGTTTATTTCTTACACTGCGTGCCGCGCGATTTCTTACACTGTGTGTCGTCACGTTTCTTACATTGAGTATTTCTTACACTGTGTGCCGCGCGATTTCTTACATTGGGATTTATTTCTTACACTGTGTGTCGTCACGTTTCTTACATTGAGTATTCCTTACACTGTGTGCCGCGCGATTTCTTACACTGGGGTTTATTTCTTACACTGCGTGCCGCGCGATTTCTTACACTGTGTGTCGTCACGTTTCTTACATTGAGTATTTCTTACACTGTGTGCCGCGCGATTTCTTACATTGGGATTTATTTCTTACACTGTGTGTCGTCACGTTTCTTACATTGAGTATTTCTTACACTGTGTGCCACGCGATTTCTTACACTGGGGTTTATTTCTTACACTGTTTCTTACACTGCGTGCCGCGCGATTTCTTACACTGGGCCTTTCTTATACTGCTTGCCGAGCGATTTCTTACATTGTGGATCTTCCTTAGACTGCCTGCCGCGCGATTTCTTACATTATGCACCGATTTCTTGTACGCGCATTATTATATACCCTAATATTGCCCTCCTTTTTGATTGGCTAAAAAAGGCGCGTAAAGTAGCGTTGTCACGTGACTGTTTGGGCTTTTTCTTTATTTTCCACCCACGTGACCCTTCTGTACAAAGAGAAAGTCCCACTATGCAGATTATAAGGGAAAGAACCTTCCTTGCAACTAGGGGTTGTTACTTGTGTCCCTAATACTCTAAAATTCTTGTTATTTTTAACAAAGCAAGTAGCCTTAAAGAATACAATGCGAGCTTATACACACTAAGGTTCTGCGTTCTACTGAAATTTCTTATGTTAAATGTGTACAAAACTACCAATTGAACTAGTATTATACGCGTCATATTAATATGCTCTCGCAGTGGCTACAACGAAAAGTTTAATACATGTATTTCTGCAAAAGTTTATCTCAATTATCAGAAAGTAGATAAGGTTTCTTAATATATTTTGTGGAAGCTATATAAAATAAACTATCTGGGTAAAGAAAGTGATATAACTGTAACACACAAGATCTTTTAATTAAAAGTAAATTTTATCCATATTAACAGAACTTATCGAAATCAGTGCCTAAACTCACCAGACCAATTATAATTTCATTATTACTGATACTTTAAACTCTGAATTAATTGCTTGTAAGTTATTTTATCCGCCTTTATAATCTGTTTGTACTGGCTTATTTTACCACTCACAACTTTCGCTATCTATAAATCACGAATCCGTTTTATCAACTTATCTAACACATACAATACACCAGAGTTGTAAACTGCAATAAACCACTTTGTGCAGGCGTGACATTGTCAAAGCCATATTTTTTAAACGTAGTGATCAGTTTAATTCCTTCACAACGCCGCGCGCATTGTGTAGATAATTTTATTTATTGCCTCTTAGTGATTTCCGAAAGAGATTACATGACGTGATAACTCTCTAGCTCTGTCATTTTTCATTATTACCAACTGTTTGTTCTTTTGAGAGAATATATTGACATAACACCTGTCTGCTACACTTTTGTGCTAAATTTTAATTCACTTACACAGTGCGAATATTTAATGCAAGTATATAACATGTATATGAAAACAAACAATATGCGTGATGGATGAGTTGTGAAAAAATGCAAGAACACACTTTAGTACCGTACTCAGTAAACGTGTAGTAAAAACTATGTAATTCACGACTTGGAATAATGGTATCATCAAATATAATAGTAATAAACAACAACAATAATAATTAATTGTTCCTAAGGTCAGGCGATCAGGAATATTCGTCACCACACAATCCAATATACTGGTATCTTGGCTAATTCTCTCCAAAATTTGGATACGTGACGCGAAGAGATGTCCAGAATCGCCACACAAGACTGGATACGACGTACTCGCCTATATGGCTTTAATGGAACATATAACTGAAATTTCAAGAAAAATCACAAAAAATCGACCTTTTATTTCAATTCTATTAAATAATTTAAACATTCTGAATATAAAAATTGGACGTGTCCCATTCACACGACTTTGTCTACACCTCTGTAACAAATAGTTGTTAAAAAGTTTATTCCTCTATCTACTTCATGCTTATCGAGATAAACATTAGCAGAATTGCTTCCTTGTAAGTAGAAGGGAAATAATAGAATACACTAGACTAAAACGATAGTCAAATGTTTTAAAAGCTGGTTGCCATGAGAACCAAATCCGTTTCTTTTGCATTGCCAGCAGTTGATAAATTCCCGTATGTGAAAAGCTTAATTTTTTTAAAACTGAAACCAATAATAAGGAATATCTCAAAAATGGTCAATTTTACGAAAAAATGTATATATATAAATTGTGCGCTTCAAAAGGATCTACATTTTTTGTATAGCATGTTTTTGTCTATCCCTTACAGTTTACTAGTTATGCAAAATCCAATAAATTCTAGAGGTTTTTAGAGGCAATTCCCAGGAAATTCAGGATATGCAATATACCTATTTGTCGTTTTAATAAAATTCGTTAGAGCCATTTTTGAGAAAATTAAAATTTTCGAAACTTTTTCCATTTAAAGGATAGTTTGGTGTGGGAGGGTTTTCCTCAAAGTCTTTGTGTCGCATTCTTGGAAGATGGCAAACTTATATAGCAAGTTTGGCATTTTATCGACTTTGCGTTTTTGAGTTATCGTGTTCACAGACACAATGACACACGGACATACTGACACAAGAAGACACACACACACACACACACACACACACACACACACACACACACACACACACACACAGGCGCCTTTTTTCCTAATTTTTTTTTCAGGAGTCTCTAAAACGCTTATTTCAGGTGATATCTCGTTATCGAATTTTTGGGCCGATTGCGATACGTTCTCTGTACACTATGTACATAGTTAGCGTAGAGAAAAAAAGTAGAGTAGAGAAAAAAGGTATAATTGATCACCAGGTGTCATTTTAAGCGCCTGAACCCACGAAAAACTTCAGTTCGACGAGATCTCATTCGCATCATGCAAAGTTAAAAAAAAAAAGTCGCGCGGAAAAAAAATCAGCAATGCAAGAAGAAAAGGACAGAAAAGGTAATAGCAGAGGGGAGGAATAGAAAAGCTGAGGTCCAACCTACCAACTTGGTGGATTTTAAGGCGTTCAAATCTTTCTTTGTTTTCTCGCTATTGATATTTTCAGCATTTTTCTTTCTGAAAAACGTTCCTTGCGGAGCAGTTTTTCTGTTACACAAATACATTTGTTTACATGTTCACATGTGTTCAATAAATAAGAACTGCCCTAGATTTTACTGTAAAATGTATTTAAGCATATTTTCAATTTTCAAACATTAAAATTATATTTTTATGACCAAAAAAGCACATTCGCAACTTTAGAAGTTTTTGGAGCCTAAACCAAAGAAGACACAAAGAAATCTAGAACAGTTTCAAAATTAGGTTAAAATATAAGACCAAATTTCAATTTCTTTTTTGTCTCAAGGTACATGGCAAAACATAAACAAATTTGATCATAACCTCCAAATCGTTTGAGTGAAATGGATGACATGTTCACCATAACTTATTTGTATTATATTACATCTCTGGTGTATATTTAAAAAAATTTAGCATTATTTGTTTGGAATTACATACATGTCCTTAAACCAAGTTCACATACTGGTTACATATTTGATCCAACTATACGATCTTAAGGAGATCGGCAACGAGAAAAAGATTACCTACCACATAATAATTCCACATTATAAAGAAAGGATCTGATGAATAACAATCACATAACTTTCTATAGCCTTTTCTAATACAAACTATTCTTACAAAAGAACATTCTTTTATCTACATCATGCAAATCAGGATAAACATTAGCAGAATTGATTTTATTACTGGTAGCATTGTAAGTAGATAGAAACAAGGCAATATATTAGACTAAAACGATAGTGACACCTTTTAAAACCTGATCGCCTTGTAAAACAATTAAGGTCCGGTTCGCTTTGTATGGTCCCACGTAGTAGGTAGTTTAAAACTGAAACCAATAACAAGGAATGTCTCAGAAGTGGTCACCTCTATAAAAAAAAGCGTATGTAATAAATGATGGTTTTAACGAGATCTGCATTTTTGTGCAGTAAGTTTTTGTTATCATTATGCAAAATTCTGCAAAACTGAAGCGAAATAAAGAGGTCTTCAGAGGCTATTTCAAGAAAATTTAAAATAAAAGTTTTGTTTGAGATGTGAGATGTCGGTCCTTTTATACAAATACGTTAGAGCCATTTTTGAGGAAAACAAAATTTAAAAAAAAAAGGATGTAAAGAGTGTTTTGTGGTGTGGGAAATTTTTTCACAATCTTCGTGTTTCATTCTTAGAAGATACATAAATATTAAGTTTGGGTTTTAATGGTCTCTTCGTTTTTGATCTAGGTATGCTGTCCAAAAAAACACACATACCCGGACATTTTTATAAACATTTTTTTCCGACACAGGGAAACTCAAAACGGGTGAAATTTCGACATATGATTTTTGGGTGGAATGCAACACCTTCTCTAGATACTATGTACATTGCATTATATACGTGCTAGAGAAAGTAAAAGCATGCAATTGCCCATCATATTACGGTTATCGGGCTATTAAATGGTGACCGTAGAAATTATTATTAACTTCTTATCCAACACCTACAAGATGCTAGGCTACAGACCATAGATATTAAACCCATTGGTATTATCCTAGTAAATAGACGTGAGCAGTCAAGGAATGGGGGAAAAGAGCCGGAGACTAGAAGCGATAGCCATGGGCATGTAAACGCACGAAGATATCAGTTGCTGGCACACTGCAGCAATCGGATCATGCCACTGCGCAACATGTTTACACCGCTCTCGTCTACTTCCACGGATAGGGTTAATAGATCTCTTAAGGAGAGAGAGATGTTCTTGTTTAAAGATTACATCATATTCTTCCACTACTTTCAATTATAACATTATAACTTGATTTTGATATTGGTTATTGTACATTGCTGTATTTGTTAAACTATGTTCATGAGACAATAAAGAAAGCTTAAAGCTAAATAATAATAATAATAATAATAATAATAATAATATAACGATGTTGATAGCTTCAGGAGTTACATGGAATAAAATGTCCTTGCTGAATGAACTATGCTCCAATGAATTACAACAGATGAGTCAGCTATTACTACCCAGTACTCCTTCCATTTAACCATAAAAAAAATCTGATGTGTTCCATTCACATTACTTTCTCTACACCTCTGCAACAAATTATTATTGAAAAGCTTATGCTTCTATTTACTTCATTGTAATCGAGAAAAAATTAGCAGCAGTAGTCTTATTACTTGCTTCCTTGTGAGTAGAAGTGAAATAAGGGAGTACTATAGGTTAAAATGATAGTCAAAAGCTGGCTGCTATGCGGCTGAATTTCCTTACTTTGTATGGATAGGAGTTGACAAATTCCTGTAACTGGAACCAAAAACAAGGAATATCTAAAAACGATCTACTCCAAGAAAAAAATGTATGTTACATAAATTGTGTGTTTTAACGTGCTCTACATTTTTTGTGTGGTAAGTTTTTGTCCATCTCTTACGGTTTAGCAGATATGCCAAAATTCGTGGTCTTCAGAGGCTATTCCCAGTAAATTCAAGATATCTATTTTATTTATGAGGTAAATATCTTTAATATACCATATTTTAATCAAAATCGTGGGACCTATTTTTGAGAAAATAAACATTTTCAAAAATTTCTCCATGTAAAGGGTAGTTGGAGTTGGGGGGATTTTCTTGATAATCTTCGTGTCGTATCCTTGGAAGTTACCAAACTTAAATACCAAGTTTGGTATTTAACGGTCTTTTCGTTTTTGAGCTATGCTGTCCACACACACGGACCTTTTTCCAAAAAATGCTTTTTTTTTTTTGCATTCATGGAGACCCAAAACATGGTGAAATCTCGGTATCGAATTTTTGGGTGCATTACAAAATCTTCTCTATACGCTATGTACAAAGTACGTGTAGAGAAAGTAATAGACAATATATATTCTTTATAGTGGAGTTAACACTTAGAGAGATCCTGCGAAGCGTTACCACAGATCTCACTGTTGTAAGCATGGTGTAATACAGAAGCCGACCACAATGTCACAGGAAGTGTTTTCTGATTTCTGTAGCTCCTGGTGTTGTGTACTATACTGTTACATGCTCTGTAAAACTTCGCTAATTGGATTATCTAGTTCCCTCCAGGCGTCCTGATTCAGAGCTGCAGGTGGTACACTGTTGGTATCATTATCTGATAACTTAATTCTAACTTCCTCTAGTGAGGTTACTATTATAGGGAACAATGTTATTTCCACATGAGATTGTAGTTTTGTTTCTAATGGATTAGAATCGTTTAATATCCTTAGAGGATTTTATGTGTCGAAGCACTTTAATATAATACGAGATGACATATCATATGTAAAATGTTCATTCTGTGTCTGATAATTCTTAAACTATAACTCCAACCTGCGAAAGAACTTCGTTTATCCAGCCCTCATTAATCCGGATTTTCGGTTAATTTGGATTGATTTTTTATTTATCTACCTTTTCACCATGAAAATATGCGGGTTCTTAGATAAACGCACATGAATATTGTCAGAAAAGTGTCAATCAATTACTGCAGCTAGTCGTTTTGACGCTCGTACGCTCAGCTCTTGACTTCTTCGGCTACCTCTAATACAACTGCACTCTTTAGAGACACTGTCACAACTATCTGTCTTCCAGAATCCAGAGTACACTCCACCCAAAAATGCAATACCGAGATATCACCGGAAATACACGTTTTAGGGTCTCTTGTATAAAGAAGAACAAACCATTTTTGGAAAAGCTTCATGTGTGTGCTCCTGAGTGCGTGTGTGTGCGCGAATGTACGTGTGTCTTCCAAGAATGCGACGCAAAGATCTTGAGGAAATTATCTCCACCCCAAACTATCCTTTATATGGAAAAATATTCGAACATTTTGATTTTCTCAAAAATGGCTCTAACGGTTTCGATTAAAATTCCACATTTTAAATACATTTACATGACAAATAAAATATATATCTTGAATTGTCTGGGAATAGCTTTTGAAGACTCCTTCATTCTGGATAACTTTTGCATAATAGGTAAACCGTAAGGGATATACAAAAACTTGCTGCACAATAAATGTAGATCTAACTAAAACCCAACATTTATGTCATAAAATGTTTTCGCGGAGTTTACTATTTATGAGTTATTCCTTGTTATTAGTTTAAAATTTGAAATACTAAAATTTTCTCATACTAACATGTCAACTCCTGGTCATGCAAAGAAGTGAATTTCAATCTCATTGAAACTACCTTTTAAAATATTTGACTATCGTCTTAGCATAGCGTGCTCTAGCGTACTGGTGTTCCTTTATTTCCCTTATACTCGCAAGGAAGCATTACTGCTAATTTTATCTCGATGAGCATGAAGCAGATAGAAGAATAAACTTTCTAATAGTAATTTGCTAGTATTCTGTAAAGAATAATTATAATAATAAAGAATTATTCACCTGTAAAAAGTCATGTAACACAACCGATTTTTTCTTTCTTGTTGGACCATTATTTGCTAAGGCGGTAGGGAGCTATGTGAAGCGGTTGCTCGCGCATCTCTTTAACAATTCCAGAGGCAACATAACCTGTGTTCGCGCACGCCTGCATCATTCCAAGGAGCTATGCAAAGAGGTCTCTTATGCACGTGTTCATCTCGCCATCAATTAAGCATTTTTCGCACATACAACAATCAAGGGGACAACGTAAAATTGCGATGCGCATGTGTATTTTTGGCACGTAGTCCCACTACATACAATTGTAATGTGTAGAGATCATTATCGGCCACAATATTCATACAAACAATAAGTACCATAGTGTCAGAAAACAACAAAAAACAATGTATGGATAATTTTCTTCGGTTTTCAGTACAATCCTACTAGCGATCGTAGATATCTCATCTAGAAAATTGTCAATTCTTTCCGTTTTGCTATTGCAGCTTTTGCTTTTGTTTTCAAATTCCAGTAACTTACAACAAATTTTGTATTCAGTTAATAGTTTCTTTCCGGTTAACTTGATATCTATTAATCCGAATTACCTCCAGCCTCGTCTATCCCAAATAAATAGGTTGTTTTCGTAGTTTCAATTTCCTTTGCTCACTAGTCCCTCCTGAGTATTATCGTGAAACTCTAAAGGTTGATATTCGCTTTCTTTGTTTCTTTTGAAATCCTCGAAGATATTGTTAAATTCACATGCAGTGAAACGGTTTTTCTGCTGTGATTGGCTTATATGATGCACTCATAGTAGTAATGTGAAATATCAGCAACTCCCGAGAGTAAACAATGTGACGTTGGTGATTTTTACATTACACAATAGCGTCATTAAATGAAACCAAAGAAATTGTTTTATTCCACGTGAAGTTAATACTAGGCAGGGTTCTGAGCAGCAAAGACAAGCCGCATGTGTCTTGTATTCTTGGAAGCAAGTGTGTTTAACTGAAGGAATGTATGTTAGAAATTCTAATAGAAAATACTCCCGCCTCCCATTTAGCGTTGTAATTTTATTTTAAATTAATTTTAAGCCTATAGATAACCATGGTGTTCTCGTATAAATGCTATTGATCTAATCAAGCAAACTGAATTTGATGTCAACTATAATTTTGATCCTGATTTTGTATATAATTTTAGTTCCTCTACTACATACCTAGTGGGGAGAAGGTATTGTAATACTCTCAATTTCACCTAAATACGCATTTTGAGACTCCCTAAATATAACAAATAGCAATTTTATAAAACGGTCCATATTTATTTATGTCTGTGAGTAGTATAACTCAAAAACTATGACAACAAACTTGAAATTTAAGTTCAATATCCTCCACACGAAGATTTTCAAGAGAGCACATCCACCTCAAACCAACATGTTATTAGGCAGTATTTTAAAGTATATTCTCTCCAAAATGGTTCTAATGATTTTCAGTTGAATTCTGTACTAAAGTATTTAGATGACAAATAAAATATCTTCAATTTTCTGGAGAGCAAATCTTCTTAATGCAGACAGGATTTTTGTGATGGACATCTTTGCATAGCTATAGAGTATCTATAGCCGTCCATAGATATACAAATATGTTCTAAACGCACAATTTATTTCTATTTACATGACCAATACAATCTTATTATTGGTTTTAGTTTTCAATATTTTGTAGCTTGAATGTGTTGTACGTATACATTGCTTCTTTTGGAAAGAGTACATTCTCTCGAGATCAGCATGGACTGGTATCTGACTATCCATTCTCTTTTCTGTATTCTCCTTTTATCTAATGAAACCTATATTTCTAGAAAAAATTATCGCGATTAATAGGAAGCGAATGGAAAAGGGGTGTTGGCTAGAGCCGTGTACTTATTGATTTTAAATATTTAGATACTGAGACTGGCACATCGCAGGGGTCAGATGGAACATACTTGCTTATGTTATACGGTAGTCTGTAGCCTGTGCTTCACTTTATATTAATTACATCGAACTTTAAAGTTCCGTAAGAATAGTTTCTAAAAGGAATATCAAAATAAACAATAGTGAGTAAAGAAGTCATATGAATGAAACAAACAAGCATAACGGTATACTCGTATTTATTGATGTCAAATTATTAAAGTTATTTCACAGACACTTAATGCATGAATAAAATAAAAGCGAAGAAAAAGAAAAGTTAGAGATAAATAACTTCTAACTGAACCATTTTGATCTGGTTTCGCACATTTGGTTTTATTATTTGTTATTAGAGTACTGATAATTCTGGCAGAGATTCAGGGTCGAAATCGAAATTTCCTATTCGCATTCAGTTGCTTAGGGTTGGTTACGGACACACCAGTCTATGGGCTAGAACCCACTCGTAGGTCCTTGGTGCTCTTTGCGCCTAAAGTATCCTCAGGGAGGCACGGGTGAGGAAAGAAAACTGAAGGGCGACCAGATTCGGACGGCGTGTGGAAGCATGGGCAGCGTTTGACGATTCTACAGCACTCCTCGCACACCGCCCGAGCCTAAACCACGAGTCCCTCCGGGATTCTCCGAAGCAGCCCTAGCTGTAAATCACTCAAAAGGGCGGTACCGCAACGAGGTCAGGAATAAGTTTCTACAGTGCGCAAAACACCATCCAGTCGGGACACACCAAACACCGACTCCTGATCCTTTTACCCCTAACAGATGACAAGGAAGTGAGTGGACGGGAATTTATGGGCAGGAAATATCGGGATGTAATTAAGCATCCCTGCATTCTCCTGGCGGAAGTTGATAACGTTTTTCCAGTGCTACTAGCCAGCCAGGACCCTAACATGCCGACCCCCTTCTAGCGGGTCTTAAAACTCCACGCTGGTTGCTACAGTGTACGTTTCCTGCTCAAATATGTATCCAGTCTTCATCTAAAACACACCATGCACAGATTCTCCTGCAAGAACCATGAGTTATTATCAGCTTTCCAACCTAAACCATGCCATTGCTGATCATTTCTTTCTTCCTAAGTATACACGTCTTTTTACCCCAATGCCATTTTGTTTCATTTGCTAGAGTTAGACAAAGTTTAATTGCAATATCCGATTCTATTTACTGTTAGCTGATGTCTTGGTATTGACTTCAATATCTACCGAGGATGCGGCGCAAATATTTTCAAGAAAATTCTCCCTAGCTGCAACTAACTTTTTTAGAAAATGTTTATTTTCTCAAAAATGACTCAAGTGATATTGGTTACAATATATTCTATTACAGATATTTACATGACAAATAAAATGTACATCTTGAATTTTCTGTGGATAGCTTCTGAAGATCTCTTATTCTTCACGAATTTTACCGAATTTTGCATAAGTTGTAAATCGCAAAGATTGAAAGAAGGTTACTACACAAAAAATGTACGGCTTGTTAAACTACAAAATTTATGTTATACACATTTTCTCGTGTGGAGTTCACAATTTTTAGACTCTCCTTATTATTTTTATCAGTTTTAAAATACTTAATACTTTTTTATACGAGAATTGGTCAACTTGGCCATACAAACGAAGGAATTTCAATCACATAGCAATCGCATGAAACATTTGACTATTATTTTAGCTTATGGTACTTCCTTATTTCGCTTCTACTGAACAATGACGCAAATAATAAGACAATTTCTGCTAATTTTATCTCGATTGGAAGAATATCTTTTAACAATAATTTGTTACAGAAATATAGAGAAAGTTATATGAACGGAACATATCAGATTTTTTTCTTAAACCACTTTCAAGTTCACTTGCTCAAAAGTTAGGAAAGAGGGTTTAGTCTCTGTAAGAAAACTTATGAGTTGTGCTGTGTGTATACTTATATAGAGCCAACAGTATGGGAACTAATGATATTCACCATGGTGCAAGCTACCTAAAATGCGTATAAATGAATATTGTCGTCAATGCTTGGGCAAAGGGGTATAAGTATAAAATTACATTTTTCACATGTATGTATACGGTTGTATCTATCTATATACTTTCAAAGCCTTCAGATTGGGTAAGGAAACTACTACCTGTAAGTCGTCTTCCATGATTCGGGGGTAACATTCTAGTTTCTGATTCCCAAGGGCATGTTTAAAACTTGGCGGAAAGCGATGCTTAGCATGGTTTCTTTGGAAGGGAAGTAAAGCCAATATGCAGATTTACGACACCTAAAGGAATCTCAAGCTAGATTAAGGGACCTCTGAGCAAAGTCAAGCGGTTTTTCACCCCTATTATAGATTGGGACGTCAAGAACCCTAACAGTTAAAGATCGTCCATAATTAAAATATTCCGTTTCATTTCATTTTTATCAGCTGCAATCTCCACTGTTAGGCGCTTTATCTAAATTGCTGATAATCTTTTACCAATTTAAACCAAATTTGAAACGTGAAGTTGTTCCCTCTCTAGATCTTAATCTACTCTCGGGTGAGCCACAAGACCTTCTGGGAGGATATTCGTGGGTGAAAGCGGGGGTGAAAGCGGGAAGGGACAACCAGATTTAAATTGGTTGAGAACATTTAATGGAGGCTAACACAAAATCTATAAAACGAGTTGTCGAATAATTTTACGATTTTTAATCAAACTATAAATGTTTCCGGGCACGAGAAACTAATTCTTTCGTATTATATCTGCGAACTTTCGTGTATCGTTACACAATATTTGTGTAGGGGAAAGGGGTAAAGGAAAGAAGTAAAATAACCAAAGTTTCGAAAAGTACACAAGTTGCCAAATTTTTGGGCTTCTTATTCTTCTCAACTTTAACTTCCTTGATAATTACTAAAATAGTTTTACTTGCATTTTTAAGCAATCCGATTTAAATAAAATAAAGTTAAATAAAATCTGTTTATTAAGCCCCTGGTAACCAATTACTTAAACCAGGATTAAATATCCCAGACTTTATGCACTTATTACTAATTATACGAATTATAATTTTAATAATACTATTTAAATTTACAAATATCAACTAAACCTAACTTTATCTAACATTTTATAAATATCAATTAAAATCATAATTATTATCAATTAAACTGTGTGTTAATATTTAATTTAATATAAGTTTCGGTTTAACTAATATTAGTATTATTATAGTTTTGATTTTTAATATATATTATTAAAATTGTATTACTTAATTTTAATATATAGTTTTATTATTGTTATTGTTATTATTTATTAAAATTAGTTTATATTATTTATTTATATTATGCATATATTTTATTTAAAAACATGTATTAGTTTAATAGCTATTTTAATTATATCACTCTTGCTATTATAATATTATTACATATAATTACTATTTTACTTATCACAACATTTAAAGTAAAAGGTTTAAAACATTGCATCAAAATTTACAATACCTAATTATAATTTAACTTTATATTATATTTTTTTTAAATTCTCTAAAACTTATTATAATTACCTCTAATTATAAAATAATCCCAAAATTTAAAAATCGTATAATTACATCATTTAAAATTTCTAATCTATCCATATTCAATGTATGGATTCAAGCAATCTGGCACATATGTATATCCAGTGTATGCACATTGTAACTAGAGAAGTTATCGTATTCCGCCCAAAAATCCGAAGTTTCCTGAATCCATAAAAAATAAGTGTTGTGCTCCTGCGCCTGTGGACAACAAATTTCCAAAACGTAAACACCGTTAAAAACCAAACTTGGTATTTATGTTTGGTAACTTCAAAGGATATGACACAAAATATATTCTCTCACCGCAAATTACCTCTTACATGGACAACTTTTTGAAAGTTTGTGTTTCTCAAAATGGCTCTAGCACTTTTGAGTAAAATACCTAATATTAAAGATATTAACGTCACAAATAAAATTCATATCTTGAATGTACTTAAAATATCCTCTAAAAACCTCTTTATTTGTAATGTATTTTTTACAACTGGTAAACAACAAGAACTTACAGGACGAAATAGTAGGGTTGGTTATTATTATTTTTTTTATTTGACTTAAGGTTTCCGAGGTACCGAAGTGACACAACTCGAGTGTACCACGCGCCATAGAATTTCATGTCCATGGGGTTTTCCCTTAGGTAGGTGCCTATTTTGTACTGAACAGTGGCCGGAAGTGAATACGCCACACTTACGCGCGTCAACCCCAAAGGGGATGACTTCCCAAAACTAGGTAGGGGCGACATTCACCAACTTGTGTCTACTAACCCCAGGTTAGTGCCGGAGGACATTGAGTTGTATCGCAACCCCGCCCAGGTGCACCCAATCTCACACGGGTATCGGGCCACGTCGAGTCCAATCCAATCCGAACTCTTCCTTCCGGAAGAGGCTTGGTGTTCAGCCTGACTATTTCTAGTAACGTCAAAGGTACCACGGGTTTCCGAGATATTTATTGTTATTGCTTTTTAAAACTATCTAACTCTTCTCAAACGGGATATCACCTTTCGTTTCATTTGTCTTCTTTTACTGCTGGCCAATCAAAGTGAACCTTACTTAGCGACCAGCTTTTAAAATATTTTATCATCACTCTGGCCTAATGTGTTCCTTTATTTCTCTCCTAGCTACAAGTAAGCAAGTAATGAGACCAATTCTGCTAATTCTCGATGAATATTATTATTGTTTTTATTATTATTCTGGTATCTAATGTTTATCTAATTCTAATTTAGTTATAAGTAGAGCTCGGTCCAAGATCACGATATTACTAGATTGAGATTCGGTGCACACAGAGGATAGCTATGACGAGATGGAATAGGCGTGATCTCTACAGCCCGTTTTGAAACTGTTACACTATCTAACATTGCTCACTGCCTGATCTCGTTCTGTTCCCGCTAGTAGATAACCAGATTACACAATAAAAAATGTCGTAAATACGAAAGGATAGGCGTTCGACACTAAGCAAACTTGTGGATGATTTCAACATAGTTTTGGTGCCACGAGAAGAGCATTTTCTTTTGATACAGTAAAGACGTATGTTGTGAATTGTGAGTGCGTTTGATTGATTTATGTTCATTTTTTTTTTTTCAAAGTTTGGTACATTATTATCCTGGATTTTTACTTTCTCTAGCACGCATGTACAACGTTAATAGCGGAAAGAGAAGGTGTTGTATTCCATCCAAAATTCGATGTCGAAATTTCGCCGGAAATATAGGTTCTGGGGTCCACTGAGTCCGAAAAAAGGATTTCAGACATAGGTCCGCGCGCGCGCGTGTGTGTCCCTCTGTGGACAGCATAGCTCAAGAACTAAAAGACCGTTAAATATCAAACTTAGTATTTCGGTTTGGTATCTTCCAAGGATGCGACACGAAGATTTTCAAGAAAATCTCTCCACCACAAACTACCCTTTACATGGAACAAGTTTCGCAAATGTTTATTTTCTCAAAAATGGCTCTAACGGTTTTCATTAAAATCCTGTACATTAAAGTTATTTACATCCCAAATAAAATGTATATCTTGTATTTTCTGGGAATGGCCTCTGAACACCTCTTTATTCTGAATGAATTTTGCTGAATTTTATTTAACTGCTAAACTGCTAGACAAAAACTTACTACACAACAAATGTAGATTTCGTCCAAACGCACAATTTATATCTTTTACGTTTTTGTTGTGGAGATAACCAATTTGCAGGTTTTCCTTGTTATTGGTTTCAATTACAAAGTACTGATACTTTTCTCAGATAGGAAGTGTCCGTTGTTGAATTTTGCCGAATTTTATTTATCTACTAAACCGTAAGAGATAGACAAAAACTTACTATACAACAAATGTAGATTTCAGCAAGACGCAAAATTTATGTCTTTTTGTCATGGAGATAACCATTTCGCAGACATTCCTTGTTATTGATTTCAATTGTATAGTACTGATGCTTTTCTCAGACAGGAAGTGTCCGATTTTGTTCTGTTCTACACCTGACCAAGCAAGGAAGGGATTTTCGATAACAAACGCATACAGCTTTTAAAAAATTTTACTATCATTTTAGCACAGTGCATTCCTTTAGTTTCCTTCTACTATGTAATAAGAACATTCTGCTGATGTTTAGCTCAATTAACATGATATAGAAAAAGAATAATCTTTTGTAAGAAATTATTTTGTAGAGCAGCTAAAGAAAGTCATATGAGTTTAACACATCAAATTTTTTGTATTACGCTTTGTACTTTTATTTGTAAAAGTATAAGGTGTTTTTATTTAGTATTCATATTATGAAATAATTGTGTTATTGTGCTACTTTAAAACGATGCATATAATGTCAATACATGTATTGAGCTAATTCTGGATCAGATTATACCTCAAGTGTGCATGTTTACATTCAAAACTCTTTCCGTTACCCTCTCTTTATACAGTTGACTGCTCTGTGTGTTCGTAACTTTGCAAGCTTCGGAACTCAAAACCGAGCTCTTGTATCTTGTGAAGCAAAACGCTGAAAGAAATGATCTTAAAATGTCATAACAAAACTACCAGTTATTTCAGCCTTAATAAGAATCAGGTGTAATTTGATGAAATTAAGATTTTGTCGGTATAAAATAGGCGTTTAGGGTTCAGAAAATACAAAGTCTATTGGGGTTACCATTCTTCAAGAGGACGGAATGAAGTGAAAGAATCACAGGAGGCCACAGGCCGCAGGTAGGCGCATAGAAATTCATACCTATCCTATTAGTGAAGATGTTCAGCGAGGGAAAGTTCAGCCGTTGGAGCCATTATACCGGTAAAAATCTTCTGAAAGTTTAAGTAAAATTAATCGCAAACTGCCTTTATGAAAATGAGAATCACATATGTGGGTGCTAAAACCAAAATTCGCCTACGTACATTTTCGTCCTTAAAGAGTCCATTAACAATAAAACAAATCTTATATGTTTCATATAACTTTCTCTATCTGTTACATATAAAAACTATTCCTACAAAAGATTATTCCTTTATCTACATCACACTATTTGAGATACATGATAGCAGAAATTATATTATAATTAGCTTCCTTGCAACCAGAAGGGAAATAGGGGGGTACGTAAGCTAAAGCGATAGTCAAATATTTTAACAGCTGGTCACCATGAGAAACAATTGAGCTTCGGTTCGTTTTGCATAGTCCCGTTTGAGAAAAGCTAGGTAATTTGAAACTGAAACCAATAACTATGAATATCTCGAAAACAGTCAACTCTACAAGAAAGACGTGTGCGAGATAGATTATGTTTTAATGAGATCTGAATTTTTTGTGTAGTTAAGATTTTGTCTATTTCTTACGGTATAACCGTTATGCAAAATTCTGCAAAACTCATCAGAGGCTATTCTCAGAAAATACAAAATACAAATTATATTTGCGCTGCAAATATCTTAAATATACGCGTTTTAATCAAAATCGTTGGAGCCGTTTTTTAAGAAAATAAAAATTTAAAAAGAAAATTGAACGTAAAATATAGTTAGTGGTGACAAGATATTTGGAAACTCTTTGCATCCTTGTGAGAGACTAAATATTTTACCAAGTTGGGTATTTAATAGTCTTTTCGTTTTTGACCTATATTTTTCAGACACACACATACACACGAGTCTTTTTCTTAAGATGTTTTTTCGGACGCAGGGGATCTCAAAACATATTGTTAAATCTGGACATCAAACATTTGGGATACAATACAATACCTTCTCTACTATGTACATTGTACACGCGAGCATACTGCTAGAGAAAGTATAAAAAAAATTAACGATATAAATTTTAGCATTCACAAAGACAAACGGCAGCCAATTGCAAAAGAGTGTGAAACGGCTGAGCTAATATGACAGTCTACGAAGTGATCACCGAGAGTTCTCACGGCAAAGGTGTTAGATACATTAACATATATAAAAAGTAGCCCATTCTCCTAGATCGCAATAGTGGTTTTCCCTCTAAAGATTTGTACCTTCACATTTCTTTAGCTCCAACTAGCCGGCGAGTTCCCTATGTGACTGGCCTGAAAAGTAATTCAGAGACACAAAGATGCAGTTAATGATGAAACTGTGACAGTGCCGTCCGCGTACTGCCGCTTCCACTTACCTTGGGACGTGAGACGGTGCAGTTGCAGACCTTTGGGTGCGCCGTAGGCTTTGGAACGCGACGCATGTGGATTCTTCCAAAAGATTCGGCTTCTGCAAGCCTCTGGAAAGTTCTGTAATATCATTTTACAGGTAAAAAAGAAGGTAGAATTCCAAGCCAGGTATGTGTAGTGAAATGCCGAGTGATTTATTTGCGGCAGTGAATTAAAGATTTTACTGTAACCACCTGTTTTGCTGAATAAAGACCTTTAGAACGTCAGCTACGGCATTCATATGAGAGAGAGAGAGAGAGAGAGAGAGAGAGAGTGTGTGTGTATCCATCGGTGACATGGAGCTGAAGAAAAAAAATTGTCTTTAGTTATTGCTGTGTCTTTGTTATATGTAATTTTTACGCTTAAATTCAAAGAAGCGTTACATTAACGGTACTAGGCTACACTATTTTTAGGGATATTAGTTAGCACTTTTATTTTACTAATATATTAAAGACTTTAAGCTAAAAAACTAATATCATTCAAAGTTATAAATAAAGAAGATTCATCTTTAAGTCTTAGTACAATTAATACACTATTAGAATTGTATTCTAATATCATTTCATGAATATAAAACCTATTTATCTGGTAAAAGAGAAAAATCTCCTGTGAACATGCAGCGTGTAATATTATTTGGCAATTCTGTCTTATTTTGGGGAAGATTAAGTGCTCTGCGAATCCAGTGGCTATAAATCTGTCCTCGAGAAACGGACTAACTGACGTTGGAAGAGAGTAGAGCTACATTTACCAGTACTAATAATCAGGTTCATTCTAATTAGTCTCTTTCTATGTGGTTAAAAGAAAAAAATTACCTACTGAGACGTTTCACAGACATCCCAATGATTGCTGGCCCATGATGAAAACGAGACGATTGAAAATTTCATGTTGATTCCCAGAAATATCGGTGTGAGAGACTCACTCTGATCAGTTTACTACGTTTGAAGTAGACATAAACTTAAAATCGTGCAGTTAATAGATTTTTTAGTTTTACGTAATAAATTGTCAGGACATGCTAGCATCCGCCAATGTGAACACATGCATTTAAGCTTGAAAGAAGCTTCTAAGATTAAGTTATACTTACGTCTTTCTTTGTGAATGGCCTCTTAAGGTCCTGCTTCTGCAAGATGCTCCAGCTGGCTAGGCTATAGTGTAAGACGTGTGTGGTTTTGACGTCAACGATAACAAAAGGAAACTCGTAGAAGGGAACATGATCTCAGCTACATAATTTTATATAAGTTTAAGTAAAGCTTCAGCGAAGACATTGCTATCAGATTGACCAGTGGTTTATAAATTGCAGCGGTAGGGTTACGAGTTTCTTTTGTAAGTGCCAACGGTATCACTCTGCGCTGTAAAAGTCTTCAATATTGTATTTATTATTCCCTTGGTTTTATTAAAATTAATAGTCTCCAAAGTCTTGCTTCGTTACGGTCCATTAGGAAAGACATTTTTTGGCCAACAAAGGATACGCTGACGCAAAACTCGTCTGTGAGATCGTAACAGGCCATTACACCTAAGATGGGTGAAGATTATCAAGATTTTGTTGTCCGCTTTTGCAGTGTAGGAGTAGCGTGTCTGACTTGTGCCTTTTTTTATAGTGTTTAACGCCCGCGTTTACTACTTGTGGCACTGCAGGTGATGACACTGATGATACATGGAATGGAGATAGAGCACCAGTGGAATGCGATGGCGGGAGAAACCGGAAAACCCGCCCCTGCACCGCTTTGTCCACCACAACTCTCACATGCGGTCGCTTGGGATCGACATTGGGCCTTCTCTAGGCCACGGCGCGGCCGTCCAGCTGGTCCCGTTTTCGAATTTCGGATAAAGTGAGTTATTTGAATACCTTTTTCTGGGGCTTTCCTTATCCTGATAAGACGGATCCCAAGTAATTTTAAGCTCTATAGAACTCGGGTATCATTTTCACTCATTTCATTATCTGTTCGATATGACCTACCGGGTTAAATAACATTTACCTAAAGAAGAAAATATATGATCCATTCACATGACAATGATGACCCAATCGGACACTATTACACTCAAAAAAGTTATTCCTCTTTTCTTTTCTTGCTAATCGAGATAATCCTTAACAGAAATAGTTTTATTACTTATTTTCTGTGCTAAAACAATAGACAAATCCTTTACAGGCCTGAGAGGGAGCACCTGGCAGACATCGACTTGAGACTAATGGTGAGAGAAGTTGAGGCAGGGACTAGACCAATCTGAGAGGCTATCGCACCCAGGACTAATGTGTTTAAGTCCTACTGGGCCCAAAATACTTCATTGAAGGTCAAGGAAGATATACTATTTAGAGTTTGGGACTCACCTAATGTTAAGACAAAGTGTTACCGAGAGAGAGAGAGAGAGAGAGAGAGAGAGAGAGAG
The DNA here is from genome assembly GCA_030762935.1 of Hymenopus coronatus. Taxonomy (NCBI): domain Eukaryota; kingdom Metazoa; phylum Arthropoda; class Insecta; order Mantodea; family Hymenopodidae; genus Hymenopus; species Hymenopus coronatus. The sequence continues at coordinate 85,355,943 of CM060882.1, forward strand.
AGAGAAAGAGGATTTTGCTCTCTCGGATAAACGTGATGGAGGAAGTATATGTGGAGAATTAGCGAGTACATTTGGGAACCAAACGAATAATCGACAAGCTCCGACAACGTTAATCCTGCGTGTTCGATAGTGATAACTCTTTCATATTATGTGTACGAGAAGTCACAGTCCCATATCAGGAGCCGTGGTACCATGCAACAGTTTAATGTGGGAGCAGCATTCAAACGCATAACCATCGAGATAGTTGAACCATTTCTATGTCAGACAGGGTTGACAAGTATCTGCTCGTGGTTATGGATTACTTCACCAAATGGCCGCAAGGACACCTATTCCTGCCCAGACTATTACAAACTGCCTCGTTGAAGAACTTTACTCTCACTTTGCGGTACCATTGGAACTACGTAGCAATCAGAGCACCAACTTTGAGTGTAATCTGATGAGGGACATGCTAGAGTAACTTAAGCTGCACACTAGGCGCACAACACTTTTCCACCCAAAGTCAGGTGGCATGATCGAACGATATATCAAGACTCTAGAAGATCACCATAGAGACTGGGATGTCACTGGGCCATTTTTCTTGCCTACCACTCTTCAACTACGGGGTTGAAACCAGCCGTTTGGTCTTTGGCAGGGAGCTGTGTCTACCTAATGTTTGAGATTCCTCCAGGGGCAGAGCAGCAGTATTCGACTACCTGGAGATTAACTTCATGAAATGGCCCGTCAACACACCCGTACCGCTACCGAGTGAAGACCCTTTACGACCGGCAGACCAACGCCTAGGTTTCCGGCAGGGTGATCTGGTAGAGGATTTCGTCCCATCCGGACACAGAGTCGCTATCTCAAACTTCAAGAATCATGGAAGGAGCTGCACCTCATGAAGAGAATTTTGATGATGTCTACGGCTTTCAAAATCTAACCTGAGGAAAGATATTATTGGTACACTTGGATTGTCGCGGTCACTATGATGGTGCTGGTCGGGACCAGCTCTGAGGAGGTAGTAATGTAACTATTGAACCCGTTTTTATCAGTCTAAAAACATGATAATAACTAGAACTAATAATCAAGGATAATAATTAATGTAATTAAATTAATGATATTAAATACTATTATTCTTTAAGGGAAACATATAGTTATAAGGTTAGAAGGGAAAACTAGAAGTTTATATTTCGGCGAGTGTGCCGTGGAACAAAAAGATGGAAATGCAGTAAATAAGGAGTTCTGCAAAGGACACGAAATGGTCAGACCAACAATTTTTACGCCTCGCCAGGTGCAGGTGTGATCGACTGTTAATAACAGGGCTTTACCTGCATACCTGGGTATTGTATGAATGTCCCAGGCAGTACTCGGCAGAACAGTGCAGAGGTAAGACAGTGCAGTTGTCGCTTACAAAAGTTAGTGCAGTTTTAAAACACGTTCACCACGCTACGGTAACATCATTTCTAAATGGAAACTAGTATTTTTATATTCGCGGAATTTCGCCCAGAAACATAGATCTTAAATGTGTGGCTCTGCCCTGGCAACGGACTGCGGGTCTCAATAAGGATCAAATAAACAGCGATTACTGAAAATTGCAGGTGTTCACAGTGTCTGTATGTAGAAAACCCAAATCCTAACAAAAACTTACAGCTTACGTGAACGGGATGTGCACCACGCCCCGAGAAGTACAACATTCAAGATCTCATGCTCCAGAGACCAGCAGAGGGATGAAAGTGAGGCGAAGGTGGATATTTTTTTTTTTGGTAGTGTTTAACGCCCGCTTTAACTACTAATGGCATCGCAGGCGGTGACACTGATGATACATGAATGATGATGGAGCACCGGTGGAATGCGATGGCGGGGGAAACCGGAGTACCCGGAGAAAACCCGCCCCAGCGCCGCTTTGTCCACCACAAATCTCACGTGCGGTCGCTTGGGATCGAACCCCGGCCGTCTAGGTGAGAGGCTAGTGGTCTAACCACTCGGCCACGGCGCGGCCCCGAAGGTGGATATCATTTATTCCCCAGATTCACCCATCCCAATTCCGACCAGGCGGGCTCATATTAAATGGCGCCCAACGTGGGGCTACGAAAACATCCCTAAAGGAACAAAATATTAATCACGGAATTTTATGTAAAATTCGCACATCATTGCTACACCTAATGCTGAAATTCACTCCGGACGATCACGCCGAGGAAATCAGGACAACGATGGAATAAAACAACAGGAATAAAACTACATAACTCCACCCTTCCAAGAAACAAGATTTATATCAAGCAGCTTCCCGCAGCAAGTTAAACTGTTCCCTCAAATGAGTGTAGTGTGGTGAAAGTTTCAACAGCCGGATTAATACCGCAACGGATGGAGGAAGCCAACAGGAACAGCTGTAAATTGAAATTATTGTTAAATTTTACAGCAAGGCACTTATATATGTAATAGATGTAATTTATTGTTATTTATAAATGTATAGATATTGTTTATTATTGCTTATTTATAAATGCATATTTTGGTAGTGAGGCATAATAAGGGGTTTTGTAGTGTAATAGAAGTAATTGAAGGGTAATTTGATGAGATTAAGAAGTAAGAAAGTCTTAGGAAATATGGAGAATTCAGAGCTGGAAAATAATATGGAGGGATCTGTAGATAACGTAGAATTAGTTGACGAAGTAAACGCAGACACTAGGGAACCAATTTTGACCAATGTAGGACATTCTAAACATATAAATGTTAAAGATGTAGAGCAAAGTAGTGGAGTTTCTACGATTAAGACGCCTAGCGTTGAAAATAATGTTGCACAAATGTTACAGAATATATTCTCCCAGCTCTGCACTAGTATAAATACTAACTTTGAAGAGCAGGCAGCATTGATAAACGAAAGGTTTGATGTAAAATTTGAGCAACAGGCTGCTGCTATAAACGAGAGGTTTGACCAGCAAACGAATAATATAATTGAAATTAGTAATAAGTTAGAACTACAACAAGTGGAGATAGAAAGAAACAGAGAAACGGTAATCAGGTTGGTAGAGGAAAGAGTAGGGGAATTGTCACGTGAATTTTATACATCACGGGGTTCAATACGTGACGAAATGACGGAGATAAATGCTGATATGTCCTCCACCAAATCGTCTCTGCTGAGATTGAACAAACGGTACAGAAAAACATTACAAACAATAGTAGGGAAATGAGTGTTCTGGAACATAATGTATGAGTTGACAAAGGCCAATTGCGACGCTCAGGAACAGAGGTATCGGGAATTGGAATTAAACATTACAAAAGAGGTTAACTCAATGAAAGATACTTTAGAACAAAGGGAACAAGCACATGCAAATAAAATTGTACAGGTGCAAAACCAAATTACGCAAATGGCCTCTGCGCAGCTCACAAATGCTCAGGAAGTAAGTAATAGGAGCAAAGACATACAAAATATAAAGAAAACACTGGAAAGACTCCAGTTGACGAGGCCATTGGTGGGGTCAGTGACCCTCACAACAGATGTTTATGGGGAAACTGAGGACAGGACGGAGTGCCAAATGGTGGAAACACCAACCAGTCCTCAAGTAGCACAGGGAACTATAGGTGTTAACTCAACTGTAACCAGCCAGACCCAAGAAAGCTTATCTTTTCTGAGTGAGCAGCCTCTTCCACGCTTTGACTCTTTGCGCGATAATGCCAAACAGTTTATTTTAGATATAGAAGGATACTTTTTACTTAAAGGGATACCGAAGGCATACCAAATGGTGTTAATAGCTAGGGCACTTACCGGTAGTGCACTAAACTGGTACCGCATAGCAATAACTCCAAGGACAAGTTATGACGTGTTTAGAATCGCGTTCTTGGACAAATTTTGGGGAGCCAGCGTCCAGTACCAGACACGCAACAAAATTAACAATGGAAGATATCAACCTGGATGTGGCGAAGGCTTAGTGGACTATTTCCTCCGCTATGCTCTGTTGGCTAAATGCCTGGAGCCCCCTCTGTCAGAGCCTGAATTCATCACACTGATGGCGGCACACCTGCCGTATAATATAAGAAATCATGTTATTGTAGCACGCCCACAAATATTGCAGGATGCAGTGGTGCTACTGACTGATCTGCAGGGGACAAATACTTCGAACCCGGGAACGAGATCGGGATCACAAACGTGGGAGTGGCAGATTAATCAGATCCGTGCACATAGAACTTTTGGCGGAGAACGGGCACGACCGTCACAAAATTTTAATAATTGGAACCAGCAGCAAGCGAGGGATCAACATGGAAATGCAGTGCCAAGAGGCAGGGACAATGTTTACAGGCTTCGGGAACGAAATATCTCTTCCCGAGAATTTCGAATGCAATACATGCAAGCCGAACACGGTAGGCCAAGGAGAGATAGAGAATACTGGAGACGGAACCAGAGGCAAAGAACCTTTGACAATTATGCTCGCAACCAAGGAGAGCGGCCTTTTAATTGAAGGAGTCCGGTACCTCCACAAGCAGAGTGGCAACGCCCAAGGTCTCCTAGTCAGACGATGTCTTCAGGCACCTATCAAAACGGGAATATCGCTGGACAGGGTAATATGTACACACCTGTTCCACAAACGCAACCGACGGGAAACGAGTAATGGGTGATTTCCAGTGCCCTGAAATGACCCGGCGGAATTCTGAAGTGATCGAAAGTTCACTCATGGGTACAACGCACCTGGAAAGCCGGAACACTGCGCAGGAAATAAATATGTTATCAGCACAATCAAAATATGTGTTCACGTGTACAGAACAGCATGTACGAGAAGCGCCGCGGATACAAGCATTTGTGGAAGGGGAGAGCACCCTAATTACTGTTGATACGGGTTCTTCAGTGTCGGCTATTAACCAGAATCTTTTCAACATTATTATGTCCAAGAATAAGAACACACAGACATTACCAGTCTTTCAACGTACTGTACATTAGCGATAGGCAGGATTAGGCAGAAGTTAAGCAAACAGATGCTACTTAAAGCAATAATAAATGAAAAAATTATTGAGTTTGTATGTTTTGTGATTCCCAAACTTGCAGCAGAAATTATAATGGGGAGCGATGTGCTCCACACTACAAGGGCTAAAATGGCTTTAGGTAAGGAAACATCACATTGTACGAAGGAGATAATTGTTAAACCTCGCAGTTTGCAGAGTTACATGAGACAGCTGACGTCGAGATGACGGAAGAGGAGGAAGAAATTTAGGGAGAAGATTTTTTTTTATTGAATTGATTAGAATAGAAGGAAATGAAGATTTAATGCGTGTAGTTCCGACAATGGAGAACACTAAAAGTGAAGGACAGTGTTACTCCGAAGTTAATGAATCCTATAATGAAGTATCCCTGAAGTCATATGATTAGCGAAAACAAGCGCATACATCGGGAGAAACGAAGGTTCTTACCCCTCCATCCCGGCTGAGGAAAGATCGATAGTATCTAAAAGAAAAGACAGGTTAAACAATTGTCTACTTTGGACGTCCACCATAAAAAAAAGTATAATGGAACTGAATGGAGCAGTAACCAAAATTATAAATATTTCGAGTTACCTTCCCAATTCTAATTTATGTGAATGAACTATGAGAGACCTGTCGATTTAGTTTCGGATACTAGCGAACGAAAAACATACTCGCTGGGTCGAGTACAGTATAGATGTCATCAGACCGTATGTCACCAAATAGGAATAACGAAACACCATCACAAGAGTAAATTACACAGCACCATTTGTCCTCAATGTTATTATCCACAGAACCAACGCTAATGATGAATTAAGTGATTTTTGCTAAAGGGAGAACATGATAGAAACAATTGTGGCAAGGAATAATAATAATAATAATAATAATAATAATAATAATAATAATAAAAAAATAATAACATTGTAAATATTGCATGTTATGAGATGTTCATGTTTCAAATTTTAAAGCGCTTAAAAGTTTGTATATCTTTGTAAAAGTAATGGGTCATTATTTGTAGGAGACATTGACATAAATTTAAGTTTCTGAGGTGATTGATATTTTGGAAAGATGAAAATATTATATAAAGGGACTTTTAGTGCATTGTGTTATAGTTTTCTTGCTTATTTGGATTTTAAGGATCTCAATTTGTTGCTAGGTATTATTGAGCATAAAGCAATTGTAAGGGTTAAATATAAGAAATATTTTATGTTAAAGGGTAGCATTGTGATTCGTCTATTAGAATGTTGTATATGTTTTACATTGTAGCAGGATAGTTTTTAACAGGAAGGGAATTATATACGCGACTCCTTAGAGGACAGTGACGAGCAATAGTTGAACGACAAGTTAACAATAAATAATGGAGGGAAGAGAAGCTGCTCACGAAAGAGGAAGTATAAAAAGAATGCTCACATTAATACTTACTAATAATACTAATAACTAATAAAAAGGATTGATATACACTGAAACAAGGGATCACGGATAGAAATGTCAGCATACTGTGTTCGACCAAAAATATATTTGTAAACAGTCAAATAGGTAAATGGCTTGAATCATAAACTTAGAAAACATAGTGGGGAAGTGAGTACACTTGCCACACTCATTGGTTTTGAAATCAGCTGGAGATATGTTATTAGCTTAATGGTAAACTTGAGCATGATAAGAAGCAATCACGACCAATGTTAGAATACAGAGAAGGTACCAAAAATATAGTTTGTTTATATGTATTAGTGTGTATAGGAATGCAAATATATATGAGAATTATGAATGCGTTTCAACTGTATAAAAAGGAGTATCGAGGAATATCATGTAGGACAATTTACAAAAACAATAACAGTGATTAGTGAGGTTGTTCCAAATATATCGGTTGTTAGTGATAAGAGTTGATATACAGATAATGAGAGAGAAATGAATGTGGTGTATGGAAACATGTCAATTGTAACAATGTTGATATGTTAACAGCAAAAAAATGTATTTTTCTAATGTAATTTTAAATATGTAAAATGTATTGTGCTACACAAGTTTCTTTAATGAAGGGAGAAAATGAATTTATTGTAAGATTGATGTATGTAAACATATCCTACAGGGCAGAGCACAAAAGAAAATAGGGTGAGATTAAGAAACCACACCAATAATATAAAGAAAGCAGTTTGGCGGAGTAATTGACATAACCCGTTACGCAGAATGTTTATGCTCACGTCTTATGTCAATTGGGCATATGAACCCGTTTTTATCAGTCTAAAAACATGATAATAACTAGATTAATCAAAGATAATAATTAATGCAATTAAATTAATGATATTGAATACTATTATTCTTTAAGGGAAACATATAGCTATAAGGTTAGAAGGGAAAACTAGAAGTTTATATTTCGGCGAGTGTGCCGTGGAAAAAGATGGAAATGCAGTAAATAAGGAGTTCTGCAAAGGACAGGAAATGGTCAGACCAACAATTTTTACGCCTCGCCAGGTGCTCGACTGTTAATAACATGGTTTTACTTGCATACCTGGGTATTGTATGAATGTCCCGGGCAGTACTCGGCAGAACAGTGCAGAGGTAAGACAGTGCAGTTGTCGCTTACAAAAGTTAGTGCAGTTTTAAAACACGTTCACCATGCTACGGTAACATCATTTCTAAATGGAAACTAGTACTTTTATATTCGTGGAATTTCGCCCAGAAACATAGATCTTAAATGTATGGCTCTGCCCTGGCAACGGACTGCGGGTCTCAATAAGGATCAAAATAAATAGCGATTACTGGAAATTACAGGTGTTCACAGTGTCTGTATGTAGAAAACCCAAATCCCAAAATAAACTTACAGCTTACGTGAACGGGATGTGCACCACGCTCTGAGAAGTACAACGTTCAAGATCTCATGCTCCAGAGACCAGCAGAGGGATGAAAGTGAGGTGAAGGTGGACATCATTTATTCCCCAGATTCACCCATCCCAATTCCGACCAGGCGGGCTCACTATCCGCCCATGTACACGCCTCTACCTTTTCACTCAGAATTGCTGTAGTGGGCGGCGGATTAGCACACCTGAGTGTAACATGGTTATCTTGCATTTAGTATACACATACAACAATGACCCCTGCTTCTTGAAGATTCTTTCTGTGAAATTGAAAAGTATAAAACGTGAGCTGACAGAACCGAACAGAGCTCTAAAAATGCAGTTGTATTAGAGAGCAGTTGTCGACTGCGTACGAGTGCTGAAGCGACGAGAGGTAAAATTGTTCATCATTGCATTAAGAATATTTATGTAAATAACATAATTGTGATAAAAAGATTTCGCTACAATATCGATTTTGAGAAATTTTAAGGTAAAGTTACTAGGATGCGTTTTTAAGCAGCGTTTTTACTTGCAAAGACAGTTATTATCTCCCCATTACTATCACTAGATAAGAGCTCTTATCCAAATTATTCCACTAATGAATGCATTTGCGAGTGACTAACCTTTGATGCGTTTGGCAAAATATATTACTGTTTCTTTGACACAGATTTGAAAAGAGAGCAAAACAGAAAATGTAGCCAAGTTATGTCGCATCACCTCACTAATCGTCGTGAGTGGACACTGGGTGTATCGCCCCTATTATCTGAGGTTATCCATTCCCGAGAGCTGTTAACTTGCATCCCTCAAACGTTAATCCGTCTGCTCTCCCTCTCTCTCTCTCTCTCTCTCTCTCTCTCTCTCGAGACCACATAGCATCCTGCAATATGCAGGGTGTTTCAAAAATACGGGGCATAATTTCAGGTATGTATTTCCCACATGAAGACAATCAAAATAGTTCATTATAACATGTGTCCGGAAATATGGCCTTTACAACATTGAAAGTCCCACCTGTAGACAATCAAAATAGTCCATGTCCGGAAATGCTTCATTTCCGAGTTATGACCTTCACAACATTGGAATTCACTGGAACGTTTTTCTTTCCGCAGGTCTTTGCCGTCAAAGGAGACATTCGGAGGGCGTTCTGATAGTTCATTCTGAGGAAGGTTACATTCAGTGTTCTTTAGGCGTTAAGACTGTGCGACATGTATTCAAATCAAGAGCTGGCAGAGATACACTTCATGTACGGTAAGGCGGACGGCAATGCTGGCTCGTCGTTTGTACCAGGAGAGGTACCCACAGCGACAATGTCCAGATCGGAAGACATTTGTACGTCTCCATTCCCGTCTGTGCGAGTATGGAACATTCACCTCTCCTGGTTTGGGAAGGGGACGACCAAGATCTACAACTCCAGAAGTGCAGGAGGAGATTCTGGAGGCTGTGGACAGGACTCCTTTTATCAGCACACGATGGTTAGCGTTCCAAGTCAATGTTCCTCATACGACTGTTTGGAGACTGTTGAACGAGTATCAATTGTATCCTTATCATTTGCAACGTGTACAGGCCCTGTCACCAGCAGATTACCCTGCACCAGTTAGGTTCTGTCAGTGGTTCTTGCAGCAGTGTGGTGTAAATGCGAACTTTTCTGCCGTCGTATTATTTACAGATGAAGCACAGTTCACAAGAGATGGCATTATTGGTGATCGATTAGTTGGACCCAATGCACTTGTAAACAGATTTACGGGGCAGGCGTCACAAACTTCCTGGAAAACACCATACCTGACGTTTTCGAATACACTCCACTGATCAATCATCAACACATTCACTTCTTGCATGATGGCGCTCCTGCACACTTCAGTCTTACGGCTCGCCGGTACTTGGATCGAAGGTTTCCTGATCGATGGATAGGTAGAGATGGCCCATTTGCTTGATCTCCACGCTCACCTGATCTGAACCCTATCGATTTCTACTTGTGGGTCCATTTAAAATCATTGGTTTATTCGTCTCCGGTGCCGGATTTGGAATCCCTTCGGAATCGAATTATGGCAAGTTGTGAGGACATACGCAATACTCCTGGAGTTTGGGATCGTGTTCGCAGGTCAATGAGACATCAATGTGAGGTCTGTATTCAAGCAGGAGGTGGACATTTTGAACATCTTCTGTAATGACAACAACCTGCGGAAAGAAAAACGTTCCAGTGAATTTCAATGTTGTAAAGGCCATAACTCGGAAATTAAGCATTTCCGGACACATGTTATAATGAACTAATTTGATTGTCTACATGTGGAAAATACATACCTGAAATTTTGCCCCATATTTTTGAAACACCTGTATACTAGACCGTGACAAAAGTAAATCAACATATGATAAACAATAGTTTTACTAAACATTTTGTGACTTAATCATGTATTTTTACTTTCACTTCACTTAATTATTGTTCTCACTTCACTTGCTCTTGTGCATTTATTACCTTTTATAATACTAATTTTTCTTTGTTCGGTGCAAGCCGATTTTTAGCTCGGCATGTAAAATACATTACAACATTTATGATATTAGCTGTGCATTTGTTACCCTTTATGATACTAGTTCCTTGTGTAGAACAAGTAGCACTGCAAATTTATTTTGGTTCTGCCTAATTTATTCCCTGATCATTCAAATAATACGCCATTACAACAGTAGATACAATGCATCCAGTTAAAACATGTCTGCTTATAATTTCTATCGCAAGAAATAAAGATGTTAACATAAACATTTTATTCGAGTGTCGCTATTTAAAATTCCAGTCTTTGAGGGCATTTTGTTAAAAACTCTACTTTCAATACCAGTTGTATAAAAACTTATTTTCCATTCCTTGTAGAGAGAGAAAATAACAGCTTTGTAACACAAGTACTATAAATGGAGGATAAATGTATAAAATTAAATTAAATATTGGTTTGTTTTTTTAATAACTTAAACATTAAAAGTTGCATGTGCTAGCACACATTTCTGGTTTGCTATTTGCATTTTACACACTTGGGGTAAATTTAAGTTAGAGGAAACTTGACACCATAGAATGCAGTATTATGGCTTAATGAAGGTCTAGAATTCCCTTAAAGGAGTGCTGAAGTCATCTAAGAGATAATGTAGACAGGTAAGAGGTGGAAAATCTTCTGCCCGTCTTTAAACAGGTCGTTGCTCCTAGCGACGGATGTTTAATTTTATTCTCTCCCCCACACGTTTGTGCCCACTCAGATGGAATACGTAATGTCTTCAAAAGTGCAAGCAGTTTATTCCACCCCATTACACAAACGTGACCTGGGCACACGCCCGTCTTCACTAATTGCGCCTCACGGTAACCATTAGACGTGTTGCCGGCGATCAATACCTTCTCACCATTTTTGTTAAAGCCTGCAAGATGCACCTTCCGTACGTCTAGTAACATATGATCATAACTAAGCGAGCTAGTGAAACGGTAACGAGTGCGAGAGGTGCCGGGTTTGATCCTCGTCACCTACTCTAACCCATAGATTTTTGTGGTTTCCGAATCAGAAGGTGAATTCTGGGTAGTTCAATATTTACGACAAATTCCTCTCCGTTTTGTGTATCCATCACTTGTTATCTGTTCAGAGTTAAACAGCCAGTCGACGGTGTTCGGTCGGTTGCGGCTGGAAGGGGATTTAGTAGAAGTAATAGATTTCAATGGAGATGAATACTGAGGGTCCTGTGTTTGTTTAGGATGTGTATAAGAGGGAAAGAGAGAGAGGGAGAGAGAGACGGAGAAATAGAGAGAGAGCTGGAAATCAAAAGTCTGTTGTATACAAAACTTAACGCTTAGAATCACGTCAATGTTTTTAAGAAAATCACCTTTATATAGAAAAGCGATTTTGATTAAATAACCATATATTGAAGATATTAAATTACACACACACACACGCGGTCGCGAAGGGGTCAAGTGGTTAGACGCCTCAACTTTCACCAAGGCGGATACCAAGCAGCCGAATGTGGGACTTGTGGCGGACGAAGCAGCGCAGGGACGGGTTTTCTCCGGGATCTCCGGTTTCCCCCGCCATCGCACTCCTCCAGTACTCCGTCTTCATTCCGTGTTCCAACAGGGTCATCACCTGCGGTGCTTTTGTAGTAAAAGTGGGCGTTGAACACACACACATATAACTTGGATTTTTGCAAATAGCCTGAGAAGACTTTTTCATTCTGAATGATTTTAGTATAATAGGAAAACCATATTTATTATAAAAGTTCTTCTTTCTTTGTTCTTATTCCGCTATTTCCCTTCTCACATGAAGAACTTACATTACCCAGGACGTAAAAGCTAGCACCTGTGGTCAGATGCTGTTTGAGGAGCAGACTGCATGGAAGGAGATTGAAAAAGAATATGATATGGAATGGCCGTAAAAGAATGAAAAGAAAAATGATTGTGGAGCAGGTGATGAATAAATGGCGGGGAAAACGGGGAACCCGGAGAAAATCCCCTGATGCCATTTTGTCCACCACATCGCACCCTGTGTGTGCAAAGGGATCGACCGACTCTGCCTATAAAAATCTTATTTTAAGCTCACATGACTTTCTCTACCCTCCATCGCTTATTATTAGTGTGTTTAATTCGATATGACTACCTTTATAAGAGCTTATTTTTTCATCTATTTAATCTTGATTGAGATAAACCTTTACAGAAATAATTTCACTACACATTTGCTAAATTAAAATTATTTAGTCCTCTCATATAAGATATTAATATTCATAATATTAAAGATAAAAATAAAGAAAATACTTTTAGAGGGAAAAGCGATAGTCAAATATATAAGAACCGGACAATAATCCTGACCTTAAGAATCCACAGTGCTTTCCTGCAAACGCAGGAAATAACAAAATCTCTTACGTGGTAAAAAAGGGAAATTTTTTGAATAATTGGAATCCTTAATTACAAATATCTTGGAAATAGCTTATGACGGATTAAAGCCTTTTCGAAGAAACTGTTTTATTTGTGCTTAGCGTTTACCAGCTACACAGATTAAACAAAGTTCGTTCTGAATTAGAACTTCACAGGCTATTCCAAAAATCTCAAAATATACATTTTCTTTGTGATGTAAATATATTTAATATACAATATTTGAATTAAATTGGTTACATTCATTTACATAAAATGAAAAATGTAGAAACATTTTCTATACAAAGGGCAGTTTCGGGTGTGAGTATTTTCCTAAAAACCTTTGTGTCGAATCTTTGGAAAATATTGAACATATACTCTTGCTATTTGCTCTATAAGTGTATAGTACAGAAGATATTGTATTCTACCGAAAAAGTTTATATCAGGATTTTATTGAAAATAGACGTTTTTGGGTTCCCTGAATAAAGAAGTCATTTGTAGTGTCTCCAGTTCCTATGCACGAGGGCCGTTTTTTTTTTTTTTTTTTTTTTTTTTTCCCAGCCTCCGATAGATTATTAATAAAAGACAAGTCCATAGAAAATAATTATTTTATTATTTAAAGTTCTGTACACTTATGGTTACTTTTTTAACATGATCATCGAAAAGATTGAGACATTTATCGTACCTGTGCACAAGCTTTACAATACCCGCTTCAAAAAATATTGTCGGCAATCATTTTTGTGTTAATAAGAGAATTTACAGTATAAGGGAAATAAGATTAGATAAATCAGATGTAAATATCAGCAATATTGTAAATAGTATTGTGAATAGCAAGTATTATAAAACATTGTAAAAGATCGTTTGATAGGAAAAAAATAACTAACCAGAAATTTAGAGCAAATAGTAAATATAAATCAACAGCAAAGGAAGAAGGAAAGTAATAGTTTGAGAGAGAGAGAGAGAGAGAGAGAGAGAGAGAGAGCGGCAGAGAGTACTGGCGATAGAAAGAAACCGCAATAAAGGGACATCCCAAAAAAAAAAAAAAAAAAACACCTAGCAATATAGGAGAGAGTCGCGGTGGGGTAAATTGTTTATTTTGTCAGAAAATATTTCAGTTGTTGAACCAATTGAATCTTCGGTGTAATTTTAATACATTGCATGCTAATGAATATTCAGGTCTTGAAATTGAATTCACTACACAGATTATATTGGTTATATTTACGGTTTCTTTGTAATATTATTACATTATAGCAAGTTTTACTTTCGTTTATGTTTCTGCAGCATTTGCAGAATCAAAATCATGCTAATTTCCATTAAAACGTACTGTTTCTTTCTTATAGTAAAATGTATTGCATAAATATGTGGTCATTTGGTTATCTAGGACTAAAGAAATCATTTATTTGAATTGGGTTGTTTTGTCTGTAATTTAATACCAAGCACAAGAGGAATATTAAACCAGGTATAACACATTTTGTGACGTATTCTTTCTCTAATATCCTATCCTTAATATTTTAATGGCAACACAACTACAGATTACTTGACGTAACTGCGTGAAGTAGTGATTGACTCACAGGCGTAAACTTCGCTGGCAGCACCAATAACAGCACCATGGGCACAGTACAGAAACGGCAGGCTTGAGACTTCGATGTCTCTGAAATAACGTAACCTCAGAGGTAATACACCCCACACTCCAATTTCTAATACAATTCTATACAGTGTTTACTTTCTCTACACGTACTATGTACATAGTGTATAGAGAAGGTATTGTATTACACCCAAAAATTCGATACCAAGATTTCACCGGAAGTACATGTTTTGGGTCCCCCTGAATCCAAAAAAAAGAATTTTTGGAAAAAGGTCCGTGTGTGTGCATGTGTGTGCCTGTGTGTGTGTGTGTGTGTGTGCCTGTGTGTCTGTGGACAGCATATCTCAAAAACGAAAAGACCGTTGAATGCCAAACTTGGTATTTAATTTTGATATCTTTCAAGGATGCGACACGAAGATCTTCAAGAAACTGCCCCCACCCCCAACTACTCTTTACATAGAACTTTTTTCAAAATTTTTTATTTTCTTAAAAATGGCTCTAACGATTTTGACTAAAATATCGTATATTAAAGATATTTACCTGACAAATAAAATGTATATCTTGAATTTTCTGGGAATAGCTTCTGAAGAGTACTTTATTCTGGATGAATTTCACGGACTTTTGCATAACTCCTAAACCCTAAGAGATGGGCAAAAACTAAACGCACAAAAAATGTAGGGCACATTAAAACACACAATTAATATTATATACATTTTTTTCGTGGAGTTGATCGTTTTTGACATATTCCTTGTTTTTGGTTTCAGCTATGAAAAACTCCTGTCCATACAAAGAAACTCCAGTCCATAACAACCAGCTTTTGATTATTAGTTTAGCCTATAGTACTCCCTTATGTCCCTTCTGCTTACAAGGAAGCAACTATAAGACTATTTGTGCTAGTTTTTTTCTCGATTAGTATGAAGTAAATAGAAGCATAAGCTTTTTAACAATAATTTGTTACAGAGAGGTAGAGAAAGTCATGTGAATGGAATATATCAGCTTTATTTTTTAGGTGAAATGCATACTTGCTTTACTTGCTATAACTTAGCAGTACTAGAGAAAGTAGAAGAGGTCAAAAGATGTAAAATCGAAACCGATAATTACGATATCCTGCAAATAGCTGTCACGTCTAAGTTTCTGTATATAAACTGTACGCTTTAAAGAGTATTATGTTATTTTGCTGTACACGTTTCTTTATCTCTTTAAATTACACAACATTCCATGCGAGTGAAGAGAGTCTAAAGATTATTTCCAGCAAATACTAGCTATAAATTATAGTTCTTTATATACTAATTTAAAAGAGACATATGCTAGTTTAATAAAAACTGTTTTTGATGTAATAAAACAATTTATAAAAATCTCTCATTTAAAAGTCAGTTTGATATTTCTGTATACATTAAAGAGACCAATCTGTGAGTTTTCCAAAATCCGATCTTCTGAGCCTTTTAAAAATGTGAATGGATATACTATGTGTATAAGCAGTTCTGGAACGTCTGTCTGACTGTGAACAGCATATCACAAAATCTAAAAGGCGGTTAAACAGCAAACTCGGTATTTAAAATCACGCTATAGGAGGTAACGTTGGTTGAGAAACCTGAATCGCTTGTTTCAACAGCTGCAAGTTAACTAAAAACTCCGATTGGTCCTGCGGTAATTAGACTGTAAAATGTGCTAGTGTGTCTATATCGTTTTGGTAACCATACAAATATACTGCTCAATGGTTAGCTACCGTTAAGGGATTCTTCGTATGACAAAACGTTGGCTACCATTAAGGGATTCCTTGTATTACGAAACCCTACCGAAGACTCTTCACTTTTAGTTATTTGTTTACTCTACCAACATACTGTTTCATCATAACCGACAATGAATGAAAGAAAATGATAGCAGGAAATAAACTCAGATACATACATGCTATCTAATATATCATAAAAGCAATTTTACATTAGTAGCTATGAGGATGGAGGCAAGGAACGTCTAAAGACTACTATAAGAATTCTACCAAAGAATTTTAGATACATTTGACCAATCTTTGGCAGAAAGATAAGACGTTGTTTTACTGTCTTTAATTCATAATACTAAATTAAATTGTTTACATTCAACACCAAGATTTTGTTAGTATTTGGAGTAAGTTATTCAGAGTTTACTATTAAGATACTCATAGATACTCGTAGTTACGGCAATATGTTTCGTATTCAAGAATAACCTCAAAACTGTCAGCGTCATAAGTAGTGTTTTCAGTAGGTAACTGCTCTTCGCTTCTTTACCTGGAAGCTAGGACAGATTTGGTGATAACGAACAAGGAGAAATCCGTTTATTTTTATTATACGTGCTTGCTAAGTACGCCGTCTGAATATGTGGGTAATGTGGGCATTACAAACTGGTGCTTGATGCGCTGCCTAATTCTCAAAATGATGTAATTTTTAGTGTTACATTTAAACATATCCAAAACAGTTTCGAAGCTGAAATTACAACTTCGGAACAGCTAAAGTATGAGCTATAATACAATTATATTCGCTCGGCGTTGTTTCGAGGCAGTCTTTATCGATATCTTTGTTGCTATTGTTTTTATTAGTGTCATCTTCTGTTGGATTTCCATCACCGTATTATTTTTATGTGATAATTCATGTTTTAGTATTCTGTGTCATTATACACAGGACCAGATGTTTAAATAAAAATTAGTAAGATTCCAGTGACAGGAAAACCAATGCGACCATAAGGCAAATCGATTTTAGTATGTTCTAATACTGTAGACTGAAACTGTTACTATTCAACTTCTTTTATTCGAATATATTGTCCTTTCGACCCGTAGTTTCAAAAGTTTCAGCTAGGTATGTTCATTTTGAGTCTCGTCTCTTTGGACCCGATATTAGAAAGTTTCTTCTGCCGCATATGCAAAGCAAAATTATATGTCAGTGGTGGACCACTTGATTAATCACCGGGAGAAACCTATTTACTCTCTCAATTTAATAACATTAATTAGTTGAAACCTTTATGACCAAGATGAGACCAGTGCCCCGCTCAACAAATAGACTCCAGAAATAACGCGAGCTGAGAAATAAAGAATACAGCCTAATGTGTTTTCGTTGTAGCAGAAAGCAACTACAAATACACGAACGGAAACAGAATTTAGCTTTTACTTTATTAAAGCCGGAGCTCTAGAGAAAGAAAGCAGGTTAATTACACGTCCAGCGCAGCCAACCCTGGAATGTTACAGTAGCAAACGTGACTATGCATTGTTGGCAGCCTCTTTATGTCTAATGGCCACATTTTGTTTCCTACAGAGCTGAAGAACATTCTTTGTTCCACTGCAGCTGATGAGTGCCAAAATTCCTTCCTTCATTTTTTCCTCGCTTGGTTATATATTTTCGTTTTAACAGCTATGGCTTTGCTTGCTCTTTGCATGCTTTCTTTTCTCTTCGTGTTCTTATTATGCTTTTGGCTATCCTTTTAAATCTCACTTTCTACATATCTCTTGTGTGTATTTTCATTTGCAAATGTTGCACTGTTTATTGCAGCTGCCTTCTTCTACAATAATTACTAGCAACATAGTTACAGCGCGGAGACACAAATGTAAGCGGGTCACTGTAGAAGTATTCACGGGTCGGTGGTGACCTCTTATATCAGGTTTAAATCCGGCGGAGGGCGATGGATTCTTTCGGGCGTAAAAAGCCTTAGCATGGCTGGAGAAGTAAAGCCGTTGGTCCCGTGTCGTAGATTTACCGTACGTAAAGGAACGCCCAGCCGGGTAAACAGGTCTCTGAGCAAAATGAAGAGATCTTTCACACCTAACAGTAGTTAAAAGAGCGCCATAAATAAATTTCCATTTCATTTCACTTGCAAAATTCTTAGGTCAAGCCCAACCCGATTTGCACCAAGCCCGAGAGAAAGCTATAGGTACTAGGATACTCCAGCTTGGGTACGAGCCAAAGAGCACGGTGTACTTACGAGCAACAGGGGTCTCCCTGCAGTATGCAATACAGCTCAGTATTGAGGGTAAGCTATCGGCATGACTGTAACAAGCGGTAGGAAGCACAATCACTTGTGCTATGACCCTAGGCTAGTGAACGTAGCCCTTCAGCCGGGCACCGAGGAGTAACGTTGACTACGGATGGGTTTTAGACTCAGGAGAGTGAGGTTGGAACAACTGGTTATATCTTTATCACCCAGATCTGTCCTGATCATATTTTAAATATTATGATTTTGCAGTTGCTGACTAATTTTTCCTTTTCCTTCTTCGTTTTATTACTTTCTCTACACGTACTATGTACATCGTGTACAGAGAAGATATTGCATTCCGCCCAAAAATTCGATACCGAGATTTAACCGGAAATACGGTCCCACTGAATCCAAAAAAAAAACAAAAAAAAAAAAAAAGAATTTTCAGAAAAAGGACCGCATGTGTATACGTGTGACTGTATGTGTCTCATCAAGAAAATCCCCCCAACCCTAACTACCCTTTACATGGAACTTTTTTCAATTTTTTTTTATTTTCTTAAAAATGCCTCTAACGATTTTGATTAAAATATTGTATATTTTAGATATTTACCTGACAAATAAAATGTATATCTTGAATTTTCTGGGAATAGCCTCGGAATTTTGCATAACTGCTAAACCGTAAGAGATGGACAAAACCTTACCACACAAAAAAATGTAGAGCACGTTAAAACACACACTTTAAGTAATATACATTTTTTTTTCGTGAAGTTGATCGCTTTTTCGATATTCCTTGTTTTTGGTTTCAGCTTTGAAAAACTTATACTTTGCTCATACAATAGTTTGTCAACTCCTGTCCATACAAACAAAGGAACTTCAGTCACATACCTACCAGCTTTTGACTATTACTTTAACCTATGGCACTCCCTTATTTCGTTTCTATTTACAAGGAAGCAAGTAATAAGACTATTTCTGCTAATTTTTTCTCGATTAGCATGAAGTAAATGGAAACATAAGCTTTAAACCAATAATTGTTGTAGAGATGTAAGGAAAGTCATTTGAATAGAACACATCAGATTTGTTTAATAATCATCGGCATCCTCATTCAATAAAGTGCTGCAGCCTGTGGTGCGAACGAACCCGTATTCAATTGCCGACATTTTCTCACTACTGGGGTCTGGTAAGATTTGACTCAGATCCTATGGACCAATTGAGGACATTTTACAAAATTTGGTAAAGATTTTACAGCAATTTGGTGGTTGAAGTTCTGAAATATGCATGTAGTGAGCGGCATATTGATTGCATATTGCCTTATTGACTGCATGCCTTCACTACTGTTACACTGCTAAAGTTGTCCTGGGTGTACGCAGATGGAGTGAGCCGGAGTTTACAGCTACCATGTTGCAATTTATTTGTAATACATCGCAAAAGTTATTATTGCTATTATTACTACTGCTATGGATACATGCACGATAAGGTAGCTGTACTGTTTCAGGCACCTAAATATTGTGAAATAAATAATGGTATAAACCAAAGCTTTTCGTCGTTATTTTCCGTTTATATTGCAAATGTTTCTTATTTTTGGTTTTCTGAAAACTCGTGCTATTCTATCGGATACAATATTTTAAATATATTTACATAAATGGTGTAAAGAATTCTCAAGCAAGTGGCTTCAAGCTAGCTACACACAAATCATCGACAACAAATACAACTTACTGGTTAAATGCGATTTCCTGATTGAATACTTAGTCTGTACATGTACATGACAAATAAAATGATGTAATGAACGTCGTAAACTTCTCTCTGTCTTTGTTTTGGAGCTCAGTGTTAATTTTTTTTTCACATAAACCGAGAAAAGGAACAGTTAGGTAGGTAGGTTCAGACTGAAAAATTCAATGTCATAGCCGGGATTTGAACCTCGGTTCTCCTGGTTCCTCTAACCACTGAGTTACCTTGGCAATATGCCGATACAACATTAAGTTCATCAACTGACTTGCATGTTTCTCAGTAAACCACAAGGTGACCTCAAATTCTTTTGAGATGACATAGCTCGATGATGACTTACATGATGATTGGACAGGTAGAGGGACTCTACCTGTCCAATTCCTGTCCTACACGTAGTTTGTATGGATAAAACAATTAGCAATGACTGACCATAGTTGGCTAAACTATGAAGCCTGGGACTTATAGCACTTACGATATTGTAAGTCGCCATTGAGATAAATAATATCTCAAAATAATTTGAGGTCACCCTGTGGTTTACCAGGAAACATGCGAGTCAGTTGAGGAATTTAATGCCGTGTCGGCATATTGTCATGGTAGTTGTGGTTAAAAATCGTCTGTGGAACGGGAGATCCATATCTGAAATCCCGGCTATGACACTGAATTTTTCAGTCTGACTTTACCAGACCAAACACTTCTCAGATTAATCCCGTATCCGAAGGGCTTGCCTCGAGCCCGTGCAGAGCTCTACTGGTCAGATCAAGTTTAATAGCCTAGTGACGTAACACCTGTGTTCCTTTGTGTGCTTTGCCGGCTTCGAGCATCAAAACTTGGGTTCTTAATGTTCTGATTCTGAATTAAATTGAAATTGCCTTAAACTGATAGGTTTCTTAAGCTCAATACTATCTTGAAACAACTGAGATTCGATCATATAATTTGTACCCGATTGCATTGTGCAACCGCAGACTAACCAACAGGGTTAGACTGGTTATTTTGAGAGGCTTTTCCGATCTAGTTGCACATTGGATCATACCAGGTATCTCTTGAATGATGCGCTATGGGAATCCATTCGTGCAGTATCGACATACCGGTCTGCCATAATATTACTTACAATCCGAAGCTTATCTTTTTCTGTAAAAGATGTTCGGAAGGATGCTACCCTATTTTTATACAAGCCGGAAACCGAGTCAGGTAGGTCAGGCATTTCGTCGGAGACTGGCATCTAGGAAGTCGTGGAATCGGTTTCCCGCGACCGACCTCCCTGACCCATGGGTTTTCCCTGGTCACTAGGCGAATGGTGAGGAAGGTTGTTCATTCCCCCGAATTTCCTATCGCTCCATCTTCTTCATTTCCTCCATTTGGTATTTCCTTCAAGGTTGAAGTGTCGGCGAGGACTGGAACGGTGGCGCCTTCTTGGGGAGATGATCGCGCTATGGGAACTCTCTCTTGACGGTAGGATGGCGCTGGGGGTTGTCAATGTACTCAAGGGCTTTTGTTCAAACCTTCCTACAGTCCAAATATTTTGGACAGGATGCCAGATACTATATTCTAATTTGTCGAGGATATGGCGATTTATTGGATGATAATAATAATGATGATAATAATAATGATGATAATAATAACAATAATAATGATAGTAATAAAGATAATGATAATGGGTTAATAATCGTAATTTGGATTTAAATTGGAAGAGCTTGCAGCTATTCAGCTACGAAAGGTATGTAAAATAAGGCAAAGATTTTTCTGAACAAGTTCCCTGCCTTGGGTAATTTTTCGTCGGTTAAAATTAGAAAGCCCAGGGGTATTGATGACGTTAGAGACAGGTGCAGGGTAGTTACTCGTTGTCCGTTATGATAGGTGAGACTACCACTGCCCCCTGCCTGTGTTTGCTGTTTTCTGTTCAAAAACCAATTCGGGTTTTTCCGCTATTTTAGGTTTTCTCTCTGCTTGTGTATATTGCTAAATGTGTAGTGAACTTCAGTCTTTACCTATCCCAAAGGTGCCTATTGCCTAAAACTTGTAATGGTGTTTGTCTAATTCTGATAAGTATTTACATTTTTCTGACAACCTATTAATAGTGGATTCGATAGGAACAATGACGCAAGGGAATGACTTTCAATCCAACCTGTGTACCATTCTGGTACAATATAATATGGCAACACTGTTCTTACGCTCCTCGCTACTCATAGAGACACTTGTTAAGTAGTTCGGTTTTTCGTCGCGTGAGTTGCATTTGTTTTTTTTTGGGGGGGGGGAAGAGGTGTAAGCGGTCAATCAGTCTCAGGTTGGGGTACTTTACACACACACACACATACATACATACACACCCCACACACACACACACACTCACACACACAGGCCTTCTCAGAGTGGAGTGGTATGTGTTTTCATATGGCATGATTCGCCGATAATTCTTTATTCTAAGGGCTAAACTGATCTCCTTTATGTTACTTGGGCATGATTGCTGGGTAACACGAGTATTTAAATTCGTTTGGTTAACTACTATGATTTCTCATTTAGTTGTTTCATTGCCAGTTACGTGAAATAATATGCTACAATACGACGTTTTATAGTGCATTTCACTGATTTTCATCTTTGTTGAAAGTTAGATTATGGGGAACTCTATAATCACATTTCGACTTGAATGGTAATGTAATTATATTACGCACATTATTATTTTATTATGTAATGCTATTGTTACAGTTTTCACAGTTAATTAATTAAATAAATTATTGTGATAAAAGTTATACTGGATCCCATTTTGTTAATTATAGTTAGCGGGGCAAACACATATAATTTGTGTCTGCTGTTACCATATTGATCCTTTATTGCAACTTTGGTCTGTTCTCCATTTTTCATAAATGTGAGTTGTCGGGTGAAATCACCCAACGTTTTGACAGAGAGTACAGCTGACAATTCACATGTGATTATACTCGAATAAAATTTAACACAAACGCAGGCAATTCTATGGCACAGACATAACCAGGGAGAGTTTATACGCGATATCAAGCAACCTTATATTTCATTCAAGATCAAATACATACTCTTTTACTGCCAGCCCTCATAGCTTGAAACCAGGGTTACAAATAATGCAACAACAATACTGTTCCTATTACAAGAGGGGAAATGAGTGGAGTGGGGTCAAGGTTGCAAAGCAATACATTTCCTTTGTTGATGTCTTAACTTTTAACGTTTTCCATTTACTTGTACATACACAAACACAGAAACACCCATGCTCAAGGCGGTACTCGAACCCACGATCCTGTGCACCACGAAGCATCAAAGCGAAACACTTTAGCGAGCACGGCCACCGGGATCAGCACCTTGAATGGACTGTCCAAATCAGAAATACTTTGGACCGAATTGCAAATGGTATTATCCTCTATAAAGGCGTGTGCTAAGCTACGCAGGGAACCTGATCCAGTGATTTCCAATCGAGCCATTCAATATAAACTCTCTGTTTTCAAATTGCAATTTTTATATATATATATATATATATATATATATATTCTATATATGTTTCTTTTATTGTATTTTACGTCATTAATTTCTTGGTCAGATTGCGACGGATCTGTTCGGTCAATTGCTCGTTGAAGGTATATAATAGACAGCGGTCTTTCAGAGCTTTCTCGTAGCACATTTCCGCTTCGTGCCAAGGAGATGGCAATAGGGTGCCCACTGTCTAGCTCATGCAAAATAGGACTTGCTTAAATTGATGGCATTGCAAGCTAAGGCTACTCGAATGTTAACAGTAGCTCTCTCTCTCTCTCTCTCTCTCTCTCTCTCTCTCTCTCTCTTTCCTTCTTTACGTTCGATGAGCTACTTCCGCAAAATTGGACTTGCTTGGATTGATGGCATTGCAAGCTAAAACTCCTCGAATGTCAGCAATAGCTTTCTGTCTCTCTGTCTCTCTTTTCTTACGCTCGATGAGCTACTTCCGCCTGTTTCCCTTTTGCCTCTCCTAGCTCCTAATCTGGGCCGCGGCTTTGATCCCAAGAGTCGGCAAATGAGATTTATGGTGAGTAAAGCGGCGCAGGGGCGGTTTTTTTCTCTGGGTTCTCCGGTATCCCCCGCCATTACATTCCACTGGTGTTCCATCTTCATTCCATGTATAATCAGTGTGATAGCCTGCGGTGCTACACGTATTAAAAGTGGGCGTTAAACACCACTAAAGAAATAAATACGAATAGTCTCGAGCTAACCTTAGTTGTACCGATGCACGGTGCACCTCAGTTTGCAACGGTACGGTTTTAGGTCGGAGGGGTTCTCATCTAGTCCCTCCACCAACCACAATTAGATGGTGGATTACAACATCCTTCCAGGCCACATTCCCATATACCATACTACTTTGCTCCGCGACTAGGAAATTGCGTTATCAGTCTAGCTACTTAATCAGCGGATAGCTTAGACCGCAATCGCTATTACTGTCTATATTCAGTTTTTACTATTGATTTTGATGAAGATGGAATTTTGGGTCGTGGCATTAAATATCTATTTCGACATTTACCTTGGCAACTGAGGGAATCCACGAGAAACCTTCAGCCAGATTAGTCGCCTCCCCCACGGATTTGATCCTGGACCTTCTGATTGCGGGCCACAGACATTACCGCCTGAGCCATTTTGCTCAGTTCGCAATTGTTGCATGAACAGTTTTTCTTGCAGAATGCACTTTAACCTTCCGCTTACTATTGGCGATAGTGCACTGCGTCATTCCTTGCAGCTGTTGACTCCATCACGTCGCTGCGGATGCTATAACTTCCATACGTTAAGATAAGCTAAGCATCTTTCTATTATCATTATTATTACTTTATAGAGAGTCTAAGTCTGTTTCCCGTGCACGTAGCGTACTAAATTGAAAATGGGTATTAAAACGTATCTGTAATGATATTCCTTCCTACAAGAAAATATTACCTACCCTAGCATCTAATGCTGCCGTAACTTCAGACATTAAGGAGACTATAAAGGAGTTGGATTCTGAAAGGAAATGTCACGCCTTGGAACTAAAGTGACTCTGAGAACACATTGGATCTTTATGGAACGCCATTCACTTGAAATGCAGCGTTACGAACGATTTACAACCAAGTTCATTATTTGCTAAAGTTGGGAGATACGCGTGCCACTCCTCTCGTACCAGCTGGCACAACTGCCCCGTGTTTGATTATATATATATAATCAAACATATATCCCTTCGTGGGTTAAAATAGTTGCAGAACTCAACGGAGCTATTTAATGCTAAAACTCGCTAGTAGTTACTGACAAGAGCGATATTTGTTTTACTGCTGTCAATGAGCGCGACCAAAAATTGAATTTGAGTTTTATTTATGAACTGCTGCGGTTCTCGCGTCCCATTCTCTACTGGGCGTAAAAGACCGCTTAATTCTGCCCAGAGGCCTCTTTATCATGCATGAGGTTCTTTTATGTAAATCTACAACACTGGACCAACGGATTTACTGTACGCTAAGAATGTTCACATCTAGAATTTTCACATCATCCTACGCTGATTTTGAACCCAGGACCTTGGGAACTAGAGGTTAACATGTTGTTCCTAGACCACGGAGGCAAGACTTTTGCCAACTGACCTATGGGGCCAACCTAGGAAAACTTTCATTACACATTTAGTTTCCGTATAAGAAGAATGCAACAGTTTAAAGTAATGATCAGATTTTTAAAACGCGAATATATATTATGACGAGGGATCAGAGTAATTGCATGTTAACAGCGCTGTGGATTTGATGACGTCAGATCATGAAGAGAGAAACTAAAGTAATTCAACACATTAATTACTGTATCTGCAGAAAACAAGCTTACGTACTAACATTGTAAATATTGAAACGCAAGCACCTTTGTCATGTTGGCCTGTAATCGCCGCACGTGTGTGAATGGTTTGAGCAGGTGTAATGTCGGCGGGGCCTTTATATCAAAGCCCCGATTTTCGCACCTTTGTGTAATATTGTTACACCTGCGATGGTTTCATATGCAACAATAACCTCTAGTTTTGGAAATTTCTTGCCATGGAACCAGCAGGTATAAAAAGGAGGTAATTTGCTATTAAGCCGAGCCCCATTATACTAGCACCAAGCCATATTCTATAATACAGATTCTGAATCTGAAAGCATTTCGGTATCGACTGGGAGTTCAGAGTGGGCAATCACAGCAGAAAAGAGAGCATCGTATAGACAGAAAGACATGGTGTTGTGTTCAATTCACATGACTTTCTCTACCCATTCTGAAAACAAACTATTATTATTATTATTATTATTACTATTATTATTATTATTATTTTATATACTTTATACTAATCGAGATAAACATTTGCAGAATGCCCTCACTACCTGATTCCTTGTAGTAGCAGGAAATAATGGAATACACTAGGCTAAAGCTACAGTGAAATCTTTTAAAAGCTATCGTTATACGATTGATAATGAATTTTCTTCTCTTTTCACAAATAAAGCGAAAAAACTCGGGCGATTACCTGTTTGAGAAAAGTATAAGTATTTTGAAATTCAAGCCAATAAAAGTAATACCTCGGAAATGTTTACCTCCACAACAAAAAAACAAAAAACCTGATGTTCCATTCACATGACTTTCTCTACATCTCTACAATAGATTATTGCAGAACGTTTATTCTTCTATTTACTAAATGCTACTCGAGAAAAAAGTTAGCAGAAAGAGTCTTATTACTTGCTTCCTCATAATTGGAAGGGAAATAGGGGGGTATTATACGCTAAATTGATAGTCAAATATTTTAAAAGCTGGCAGCTATGTGACTGAAGTATCTTTGTTTGTATGGACAGGAGTTGACAAATTCCCGTATGAGAATAGTATAAGTATTTTAAGGCTGAAACTAATAACAAGGAGTATCTCAACTCCACGAAAAAAATGTATATAACATAAATTGTGTGTTTTAACGAGATCTAAATATTTTGTTAAGTAAGTTTTAGCCTACCTCTTACGGTTTAGCAGTTATGCAAAATTCCACAAAATTCGTTCAGAATAAACATGTCTTCAGAGCCCATTCCCAGAAAATTGAAAATATACATTTTGTTTCTCATGTAAATATTTTAAATATAAGCGATTTTAATCAAAATTGTTAGAAATTTTGAGAAAAAAATTCGAAAATGTTTCCATGTGAAGGGTAATTGGGGGGGGGGGAGGATTTTCGTGTCACATCCTTAATACGAAGTTTGGTATTTAACGGTCTTTTAATTTTTGAGCTATGCTGCCTACACACACACACACACACACACACACACACACACACATACACACAGACAGACAGACACGCATAGACTGAGACACACACACACATACACACACACACACACACACACGGACATGGTCCTAAAAATGCAATTTTTTAATTCACGGGGTCTCAAAACATATATTTCCGATATCGAATTTTGGGTCAATACAACACTTCTATATACACAATGTACATAGTATGTATAGAGAAAGTACCTACATATATGGAACGAGATCTACTTTTTTGTGTAGTAAGGTTATCCCTTACGGTTTACCAGTTATGCAACTGTCGTCCAGAATAAAGAAAACTTCAGACGCTATTCCAGGAAATTCAAAATTTATATTTTGTTTGTCATGTAAAGATCATTAATACACGGTATTTTAATCAAAATCGTTTGAACCATTTTTAAGAAAATAAATATTTTGGATATAGAGTTTCCATGTAGAATTTCTCCATATTTTTGTATCACATCAATGGGAGGTGCTAACCACGTGTGGTTTTTACGAGCTTTCACACACACACACACACACACACACACACACACACACACACACACACACACACACACACACAAACACACACACACACGGACCTTTGTTTCCAAAAATGTTTTTTGTGGAATTCAGGGGATCTCAAAATAGGCATTTCCTATGAAATCACGGGCTCAATACAATATCTTACTTTGTACGTGCACATACGTAGTTATTTTTTTTATTGTTTCATTTCTATAGCCCCCTTTAACTTTAATGGTCATATCGGGGGCTTTGACTTATGAAACTGTAGGTTCAGAACATTACGTTAATAAACTTTATAGCACTAAACACAGGCACATTCACTCTCACATTCATACTTCCAGACTCTATGGGGTTAGGGAATAAGTCTGGTTAAAGAAAAATTCCCCGCCCCAGCCGGGAATCGAACCCAGGACCTCCGGGCGAGAAGCCAACTCACTGACCACTCGACAAAGGAGTTATTTTATATTGGGTATTACTTCAAATATTTGTATTTAATTTTTAATTGTATTATTTTGTCAATTTATTTTAATTTAAATATGAAGACTTCGGAAAAATATAAGCAAAACATGAAAAATATAAAAATTAAATAAAATATTAATCGAAATCAATGAAAGAAGTACATTAAATAATTGAAAAGAGGAAAAATTGATTTGAAATAATTTAATATTAAATTTATAAAGAGACTGAAAATCTTAAAAAATATTTATAGGGTATAATTAGTAATAAAAGATTGATAGTTTATTAAATTTAATATTTCACATTTTTACGTTTTATACTATGAAATTAAAATAAATAAAGTGGTGTAATTCAATAATTATAAATTAAATTAACGAATCATGTAATAAAATATGTGTGAAACCGGTTTGAAGGAGAGGAAATTATTAGTTTTAACTTCTGCAGAGCAGACGTAGATGGAATTCAGACTTTTCTCAAAAAGCAATTTTGCCTGTTTGTAAAATCTGCAACAAATGTAGATGCAGGTTGGGATAGTTTCAAAATACTTATTTCGGAATCAATAAAGAAATACGTTCCATACAAAGTTATCAAACAAAACAATGGTCCAGAATATTATACAAGATCCATCAGAATACTAAAACGAAAGTCTAGGCGCGCGTTTCATAAACGGAAGAATTCAGATTGGCATTTTAACAGGTATAAAGAATTAGCTAAACAATTGAAAGACGAAACGTTGCAAGCCCAGGAGCGGTTCTTAGAACAAATTCTTAGCGGGACCAATAATAGTTAGAAATCTTTTTACAATTATGTAAGTAGACGCAGGGGAAATAAACTAGGCATACCAGAACTCAAGGAAAATGGAATTGCCATATTGAACGATAAGGAAAAAGCGAACACATTAAATTCACATTTTGTGTCTGTTTTTAACAAAGCGGATTATAATTATAAACTGGAAATTGAGGGCAGTGGAAGATCCGTTTTTCAAATAATGGCATCCAAATTGCGCAGAAGGATCAGAATGTTGTAAAATCGAAAGTCGAGGGGGCCTGATAATATACCGACCGAAATACTAAAAATTGGAGGGGAATCCATGATTCCGTACCTAATGCTTTTATTTAATATGTCAATAACTAACTGTGCCTTACCGGAAGACAGGAAAACTGCGATTGTAGTTCCAATTCATAAAGGGGAAATAAAACAGAATTAAATAATTATCGACCAGTCAGCCTAACTTCAGTAGTGTGCAAATTGATGGAACATTTAATTGTGGAATATATACGGGAGGAATTGGAAAACAAAACGTGGTTCAATAAAGCGCAACATGGGTTTAGACCGGGATACTCGTGTGAAAGCCAGATAACGTCATTATTTCAAGATTTAGCAGAGGAGGTGGATGCAGAGGGAAAAACAGATGCAATGGTGATAACTTTTTCCAAAGCTTTTGATGTTGTATCATATAATTTACTTATCCAGAAGCTAACTGCTACAGAAATTGATAAACGCGTACTTCTAAGGCTTGAAACATTTTTGAAAGGAAGATCGCAAAAGGTAAAAGTAGGCAAGGAGCTATTTGAGAGGGATATGGTAAGCTCGGGTGTACCCCAAGGCTCAGCACTGGGGCCGTTACTTATTCTTATTTTTGTAAATGACATAACCGTTAATATAAAGTGCCAGATAAGATTGTTTGCAGACGATTGTGTTATTTACAATAAAATTAGAAATGTTGAAGATGAGACTGCTCTTCAGGGTGATTTAAATGAAATTAGTGATTGGGCTACAGCAAATAAAATGAAAATTAACGCTGGCAAAAGTAAGTCAATTGCATTTAATAGATCTAGGGAAAAAAGTCTGCAAAACTATCACATGGGTGGGGAAAAAATTTCACAGGTGGACAGCTGCATATACTTGGGAGTTTACTTGGCGAGTAACGCTGGATGGGCGAGCAGGTAAATTCTGTACCTAAGAAAGCGTGGAAAACACTGCACTTCCTAAAGAGGATTTTAAAAAAGGGGAGTGCAAAGTCCAGGGAAATCACGTACAAGTCCTTAGTGCGGCCGGTCATGGAATTTGGAGTACCTTGTTGGGACCCGTATAGAGTAAATCAAATTGATTCGTTAGAAAATATCCAGAAAAGGGCTATAAAATTCATAAAAAGGGGTAAATATTTTGGGCCTACAAACGCTGAGGAGATAAAATGGGAGCCATTGAAAGTTAGGCGTGAGAAACAGAGGTTGTGCGCTTTATTTAAAGCTTACGCTGGCTTAAACGCATGGGAGAACTTTACTGACAAACTGGAAAACCCAACTTACTCTGCACGAAACCATCATCCGTTCAAAATTAAGGGTAGAAGATACAGAACTGACGTGGGAAAGTTCTCCTTTGTAAATAGAACCATAAAAGACTGGAATGAATTGCCTGGAGCAGCCTTTCGGGGTTGTCCTCTGTCTCTGAAGAAATTTAGGAAAAATCTTTATATAATGTTGGACAATTCTTGTAAATATTCCTTAAATGAAATGCTTGTGATTTTATATTGTTGTAAATACAAATGTTAAATTGGTTGGTGATTCTAATTATGAAATTAATTAATCTGAATTGAGAGAAAAATTAATGTTTTCATATCTAGCTTACTAAGCCATAAACTGGCAGCTGTAATTTAATTTATTGTTTATATATCTTGTATACATATATAACCCTGCCACCGGGTGAAACCCACTTGCAGAGAAATAAATACATACATATATAATTGTGTATGAGCTGATGATAATAATAACTTATGATAATTTGGCATACAAATTGTAAATTAATTGTAGTTAAGGTAAATGTGGTTTGTTTTAAAAATGCTTTAGTGATTAGATAAATCTTTGGTTCAGTCTTGTTAGATATATCTATTTGTAATATAATGGGTGTCAGGAATGTTTTAAATGTGTAAATACATGGAATGCATGCCTTAGTTTAAGGCATTACATTACAGAGCTATGATACTGTAGATTTTTTATTTACTTTAATTAATTATTATTAATTTTAAGCATGTGAAACATTTCATTTGTAACGACTGTATTGGTCCCACCTGGCTTTGTTTTGTTCTCACTGCTGAAAGACCAGTTCGTAGAGCATGTGCTCCGTGCATGTACAGATAAATGTGAGGTCTTTTACGTACCCCAAATTGTCTAAAATCAAACTGTCTTAACCCTTAATTGCATTATTTATTTAGCTACATATACCGTTCTTCCTCTAATTCGCAAACCGGTATTTATATCACTTTCACTGACAACTGAAACGACTTGAATAGCCGTGCTCATTAGGCGATACGCAATGGACTGGCCATCTGTTCAAAGCCGAACGTCGTGAGTTTGAATCCCAAGGATTGCAGTCAAATGTGTCAGAGGTAAAGGATGGGGAGGGCCCAAGTAAAATGACCGATGTGATGGCACGCTTGGATGCTGACGGGGTTACATTTGACTACAGTTGCACAGAGTATGCTCTACTGTATTAAAACACTCAGTTTTATTGTAAACATATTAATAGTTTTCCAATATAAAATAGCTAAAGCTAGCCTTATTTTATTGCTGAGGTTAGTATAATACGAAATTAGAATAAAGTCCACTAAAAACACTAAAAGCTTCGATTAATCATCTTAGTTGCATATGTGAACACCGTGCAAATAAGGGTTAACGGTGTAGGCATGCAATCTAACACAGTCAGTTACCGGCGCGTTAACTGTGACGCTGTCATTCCAGAGGTTCTGGATTCTTCTCCCGTTGACCCCCACCCTGATTTCTGGCTTTCTTGGTTTTCCTAGTCAGTGGGCGAATTCTGAGGTGATTTATCTCTGCCACTTCATCTCTCATTCTTTTACTTCTCATGTTCAGTCGTGCTTTCAGGTTTCGTAGTGTGTCAGGGCCAGGTAGATACTCGAAAATTCCAGGCCAGGACATTTAGAAACCTCTGCATGTCTCTGTGGCGCTCTTTAAATATTGCTACAACATTTGTTATTCAAAAGCTTTTTATTTGTTTCATATTTCAGCTGCTCCTTGCACGACAGTTTTTGCTAATAGCATTGAAATAAATGATAGATTATGCAGATATCAAAAGAGTGTTTTTATTATTTATTCGTAACTTAACATCCTTTAACCTGATTGCTCATATCCAACGATAAATTAAATAGGTAAAATGATGCTCAAATAATCTGGGGGTCCATGGAGCTTAAAGTTGCTTTACATTCTGCTTCTTAAGATAAGGGAAAAAACCCGAAAAAAAATTATCCGCCTTACTCACCTCAAGCGTAGCTCGAACTCGATACGTCTAGAATGTGAGACCGACAAAATAACTGGTTTTGTGATAAAAGCAAGGGGAAGTTATTTATAATACACATGCAAAAGATGTGTTAATGTGCAATTGAACAATGCCACTAGATGACGTTGAATTCAGGTACCATCTATTATTAAGCAGAAAATACCATGAGGCTATAGAAAACACCAAAGTAATTGGTAAAGCTTGAAACTGTAATATAACTACATAAATAATCACCATAAAGCAAATAAGTGTAACGTAGTGTAAGTAAATAATAGCCGCAAAACAGAAGGAAATGTATAAATTGATAAATTGCTCCAGTATACGTAAACGGAAGCGGTGTAACAAATGTATAGTGTTTAAAACGCCAAATGCTATACCTTAGTAGGATTTTGCAGTTTTTATTTCTACTATGTAGCCTGGCTGCCGTTGCATGACTCAAGCAAC
This sequence comes from Hymenopus coronatus, assembly GCA_030762935.1. Classification (NCBI taxonomy): domain Eukaryota; kingdom Metazoa; phylum Arthropoda; class Insecta; order Mantodea; family Hymenopodidae; genus Hymenopus; species Hymenopus coronatus. Next base: position 85,388,737 of record CM060882.1, read on the forward strand.
ATACCATTAATGTAAACAACATTTTTAGTCTCTGCCTTCAAGGTTACTGTGGAACATTTAACGTAATTCTATAACAAAATTATTGAGATATAGTCCGTGTTCTCATTTAATTACAGAAAAAAGAACGTGTTACATTCACAGGATTTTTTCCCTGTTCTGCAAATACGCAATTCTTGCAACAGACTGTTCTTTCATCTACCTCATGCTTATCATAACAAACATTACCACAAATGGTTACATTAATTAGTTCTGTGTGTATAAGTAGAAGAAAAATAAAAGAACACAATAGGCTAAAGTCACAGTCTAATCTTTTAAAAGCTGTCACTGTGTGATTGTCAAAGAAATGCTATTCATTTTCCATGGACAGGAGTAAAACAAAAGAAAGATGAAACGGATGAGGACCTCTGCTTTAAGAAAAGTTTAAGTATTTCAAAATGGAAAACAAAAACAGCGAATATCTCGGAAATGGTTGGCTCTACAAAGAATCTGTATATGGCATAAGTTGTAGGTTTTAACGAGGTCGGTCGCGCCGTGGCCGAGTGGTTAGACGGCACGGGTTCGATCCCAAGCGACTGCACGTGAGACTTGTGGTGGGCAAAGCGGCGTTGGGGCGAATTTTCTCTGGGTTCTCCAGTTTCCCCCGCCATCGCATTCTACCGGTGCTCCATCTTCATTCATGTATCACCGCCTGCGGTGCCATAAGTAGTTAAAGCGAGCGTTAAACACTACAAAAAATTAACGAGGTTTACATTTTGTACGGTTTACCAGTTATACAAAAGACATTCAAAATGAAGAGGTCTGCAGAGGCTATTTCCATAAAATTTAACATATACATTTCGTATGTTATGAAAATATCTTAAACATATGATATTTTATTGTATTTTAATTAAAATTGTTGGTCGTCTCTTTAGCGCGGTGGTAGCGCGGTTGCTTACAAAGCGGGAGATCTGGGTTTGATTCTCGGTACCCGCATGGGGAATTTCCCCCCGCTGGGAGACCTGGTCCGAGGTGCACTCAGCCTCGTGAGGTCTCTGGGGGGTCAATTGAGGAACTACTTGATTGAGAAGTAGCGGCACCAAATCAAGAAGACCACATTAACCGGCTGGGTGAGACTCGAGGCGCTGATCACGTCTCACCCTCCAGCACTGCACCCAATTCATGATGTCTTCGGGCTGAGATGGGGAATGCAGTGGCCGGGCGGTAGGCCTTGGTCCCTTGCGGACTGTTGTGCCTTGAGTTAAATTAATTAACATTGTTAGAGCCATTTATGAGCAAATACAGGATTTCGAAAAATACTGCATATAAAAAATAGTTAGAGATCGTTGATTTTCTTGAAAATATTAATGTCGCAACCTTTGAAGATAAATAACTGTAATACCAAGTTTGGTATTTAACCGACTTTTAGTTTCTGGGCTATGCTGTCACCCCCCCCCACACACACACGTACAATTTTTCTAAAAATGTTCGTTTCACGCGCTCTCAAAACATGTCTTTCAGGTGAAATCTCGGTATTGAATTTTTGGGGGAATAGTTTTCTGTATCTAATGTACAACGTACATTCGTGCTAAACAAAGAATTACAGGTACTATATATACGCTTGTCTCATATACTGCTTCCTATTATTTTGTGCATGCTGTACGAATGTGTGGGAAGAGCTATTACCTCCTCGTATAAAGAAACACTTACATTAGCGTTCTCCTCCCATGATGCATTACTGAATATTGCCTTTGGGTACATAAAGCCGACCAGTAGGTCATGCTAATGTACGCTTTGTAGCAGTCAGTTGTCTTTGTCTCCAATTCAGCGACGACATTGTGGTGAATCCTATTGAGTTTCACAAGGAGAAGCCATCATCGTAATGGGGGAGCCCACGTCACATTATGCTGCACATTACTCACTTATGTTTGTATACAAGATTAAATGATTGTTTGATACTGAAACGAAGTTCATATAAATGTCATCTTGGTAACAACAATTATCAAAAACATTTTTACTTTTTTGTGTAGCCTCATCAATTCAAATTTCTTCTCTAATTTGGCATATATAGTGTATATTTATACGTAGAATACTAATATTTATGTATATTTATTTATTTAGAATAGTACTGCGTCTGCAATTTTGTACAGTGAATTCAGTATTACTTTACAAAAAGAAACCTCTTACATACTTCGAAATTGGGTAGTGAATTTAAGCCCATGTTAAGATTTGCTCTAAAAATTGGTATTACTCTTATGTACAGATATGTATAAAGTCCCGTACTTTAGGTTCAAACTAAAAGTATTCATGCTGTGTTTTCTTACTTTCTCTTCGCTTACTAAACGCATACTATATATAGAAGATATTGTAATGTACCCAAAAATTAGATACCGAGATTTCACCGGAAATATATGTTTTGGGTCCTCTTGAATCTAATGTGTCTGTGGACAGCATAACTCAAAAACGAACTTGGTATTTAAGTTTTGTATCTATTCTGGATGCGACAAAAATATTTTCAAGAAAATCCCCCATCCCAAGTACCTTTAATATGGGAACATTTTCGAAAATTTTGATTTTCTCAAAAATGGCTTTAACGATTTTGATTACTATCTTTTACGTTTAAGATATTTACCTGATAAATGAAATGTATATTTTGAATTTTCTGAATAGCCTCCGAATACCTCTTTATTCTGGATGATTTTATTGAATTTTGCATAACTACTAGGTTAAGAGATAGGCAAAAGCTTATTACAAAAAAGCCGCAAATCTCATAAAACACACAATTTATGTCATATACATTTTTTTTCGTGGAATTAGCCATTTTTTAGATATTCCTTGATATTGATTTCAGTTTTAAAATGCTTAAACTTTTCTCATGCAGGAACTTGTTAGCTCCTGGCCACACAAAGAAACGGATTTCATAGCAACCACATTTTAAAACATTTAGCTATCGGTTTAGGCTAGTGTATTCCCTTATTTCCCTTTTATTTACAAGGAACTAAATAATAAGACCGTTTTGGCTGTTTTAGTGTGAAATAAATAGAAGAATAAGCTTATTAACAATAAGTTGTTACAGAAATGTAGAGAAAGTCATGTGAATGAAACACATCAGATTTTTATAGCTGAGGTCGATAGATATTTTGTATTCTCGTGTTATTTGTTGCTATTTAACTATAGATGTTGTCACCAGCAATGTGCACTAATAGAATGTGACAGTGTTAGACTGTGATGTTTTCACTAGCAGTGTGCACTAATAGAATGTGACAGTGGTAGACTGTGATGTTGTCACCAGCAGTGTATACTAATAGAATGTGGCAGTGGTAGACTGTGATGTTGTCACTAGCAGTGTATATTAATAGAATGTGGCAGTGGTAGACAGTGATGTTGTCACAAGCATTGAATACTAATAGAATGTAGCAGTGGTAGACTGTGATGTTGTCACAAGCATTGAACACTAATAGAATGTAGCAGTGGTAGACTGTGATTTTGTTACCAGCTGTGCGCACTAATAGAATGTGGCAGTGGTATACTGTGATGTTGTCACTAGCAGTGTGTGGACTAATAGAATTTGACAGTGGTAGACTGTGATGTTGTCACTAGCAGTGTGCACTAATAGAATGTTACAGTGGTAGATTGTGATGTTGTCACTAGCAGTGTGCTCTAATAGAATGTGGCAGTGGTAGATTGTGATGTTGTCACCAGCAGTGTATACTAATAGAATCGGGGACTGCAGATGGTTAATAAAGGCAAGATATTAGGACTATGTGGCCACAGGCACTGTCTATATCTTAGTAGCCTGAATTATTGCTTAAATGCAGTCGCCTGTTTTTATAGCTCCGAATGCATTGTCGCACCTGCATGAATGAACACATGCAAATGTAGAATCAAGAAAGAAAGAAATAGATAAAGAACAAATAAAGAAAGAGAGACGTTTGTGTGCACCTTTCTGAAGCTCTCGAAGTTTCTTGCTGCATAATCGGGGGTTATGTAAGGGGAGATGTAGGATGGGAATTGCAGGGCCGCATCTGGTCAGTTTCCACAGCAACTTCTAGTACTGCAGTTGGTGAGAGAAAATCGAAGCTGTGTATCAGCATCAAAGTGATAACAAAGAAAGTTCATCAGTAGCTCCTCATTACAATACGGAAGGAATGGCAAACATAAGCATTGCACGTTTGAGAACGCTTGCTGACCACTGTATGGGTTCTTGAGCATCTAATAAAGTGGAAAATTAATTTAAACTTCAATGGATTTAAATACCAAGTTTGGTATTTACCGACTTTTCATTTTTGAGCTATGCTGCCCACATACCTACCTACCTACCTGCCTGCCTACATACCTACCTACCTACCGACCGACCGACCGACCGACCGACCGACCGACCGACATACTCGACATTATTCTAAAAACTTTATAGTGTATTCAGTAGGTCTCAAAATCTGTATTTCGGTATTGACTTTTTGGGTGGAATACAATACCTTCTTTACCTACGTTGTACATACTTGCCTACTAGAAAAAGTAAGTCGCACATTGGCCGACTGGTTAGACCACTCGTATCTCCACGAGGCGGCCCGGGTTAGCTCCCAGGCGACCGCATTTGGGATTTGTGGTGGACAAAGCGGCGCAGGGGCGGGTTTTCTCAAGAGTTCTCCGGTTTCCACCGCCATTGCATTCTTCCGGTTCTCCGTGTTCATACTACGTATTATCAGCATCCTCCGGCGATGCCAATTTAATAAAAAAGGTAAAATTTTCCGATGGCATCAGTCATGCAAAAAATATTATTAAGAATATCTTGTTTGTGGGTAAGCTGAATTATAACATATACTGTTTGTCGTCCATTCCATTTACCTGTAGCAGAAAATACGCAATGCACATATGTGTGTCCGGGATTAAAGGGACTATTGAGTATTCTTTAATCCATTCAGTTACAAAACATAAAAGGAATTTACTTTTTGACTTACCTCATAGTTGCTGATAGTCTAAAATGACTGAGGTAATAAAAGCTAATACAGATTATCCGTTACTGTATATCAGTTTATTGCCCTGATGCGGACGGCAGGATAAATGGCACAAGCTGTGCGGAGTCAGGATCTGTTTTATACCTGACCGGAATGAGCGTTTGTCTCTGATGGTCCATCAAGGCACTTAACATTCATGGTAGTGCTATTAAATTACCTGCATTAGACAGCTAACCATTCACTAACAATAGCGATCCAACGTCCATTACCTCATTACTGGTTCAAAATGCAGTATGGCATAATGTGCCAATTAAACGGTAAAATTAGCTTCTACAACTCGCCACCTTTTGTTGATAATATATCAAAATAATCAATGAATAACACTGCAGACAGTCTGTTTTGAAACAACACCGTTTCAGTATGGTAGGCTTATAGTTTATTATGTTTAAGGTGATGCATATGTGAAATTTAGAAGAATCTACAATATCTAAAATATCTTAGTGTAATTTATTCTTTTCGTAATCGGCTTACCCCCGTATTTGTAGGACTAACGTCCCCCTAGAACTTACAAGCCAATGCCTAGAGGTCAGAAGCCTGCGGGGGAGCCAACGGCACGAAACCACAGGATGAAGAACATGTTACGAGGGGTCGGCTCGTAACCAGGTATAGACCTGATGAAGTGGATGTAAGCGAAATTGATGATTGGAAATTGGATGATGGAGCAATTGGTGGAATGAGTGGCGGGGAAATCCCGAGGACCTGAAGAAAACCCTTCAAGACGCCGCTTCGTCCACGAGCGGGTGCTTGGGATCGAACCCGGGCCGCCTAGATGGGAGGCGAGCAGTATAACCATTCACTCACGGCACCACCAGAGGTAATTTATACCATTTATTATACACAACACCAATTATACTTTTAGCATGTATCAAAATAATAGCTTGCATAGTTATTAAAATAATACTTTTATTACTTATATTCATTGTTCTAATAAAATTGAGCAACGTGATACATTTTTAAAGATATTCACACACAAAGATCCGGTGTTATAGTAAATAAGCAGAACCAATAATTATGTTCCTATGCTATGTTTTTGTTTATATTTTATCGCTTTGTAATTCTATATATAGAATTGGCATCGATTTTATGCTGATTTATTATGTATGTTCTTTTGTTTTGTATACAAATCCAAACTAGTAGAAGCGCGGTTAAATATTCTGTGTGTTCCTTTAGTTAGAAATGTTTTAGTTTTCTCTCTGCGATTTTGCTTTATAAAGAAGCTTCATGGGGAGATGTTTTCTTTGTTGTGGGCCTAGAAATATATTAAAAGGGCTAGTCAGAAGTGATGTACAGCTCCACACGAAGAAACTATTGGTTGAGTGAGAACGGTCGCGTCTTCTAGGAGGACATATTTCCCAGGTACGGGATCCATAGATACCAAGTACATAGTTATTCTTAAGAGTTGATGTGACAACGTAGAAATATTTGATGTAGAATAGATTTTTACTTTCTCTACACGTACTATGTACATAGTGCATAGAGAAGGTATTGCACTCCACCCAAAAATTCGATAACAAGATTTCACCGGAAATATATGTTTTAGGGTCCCCTGTATAAAAAAAAAAACATTTTCACAAAAAGGTTCGTGTGTGTGTGTCCGAGTGTCCATGTGGTGTCTGTGAACACCATAACTCAAAAAAGAAATGTCGCTAAAATACCAAACTTGGTATTAAGTTTAGTATTTTCCAGGAATGCGACACGAAGATTTTGAGAAAAATTCCCCCACCCCAAATTACCCTTTATATGGAAATTTTTTCGAATATTTTGATTTTCTTAAAAATGGCTCTGACGATTTTGATTAAAGTATCGTATATTAAAGATATTTACCTGACAAATAAAATGTATATCTTGAATTTTCTGGGAATAGCTTCTGAAGACTACTTTATTCTGTACGACTTTTACGGAATTTTGCACAACTGCTAAACCGTAAGAAATGGAAAAAAAGTTACCACAAAAAATTTAGAGCACTTTAAAACACACAATTTATGTTGTATGCAATTTTTTATGGAGTTGATCGTTTTTTAAATATTCCTTGTTTTTGGTTTCAGCTTTAAAAATTATAATTTTCTCACACAGGACTTTGTCAACTCCTGTCCATACAAACAAAGGAACTTCAGTCACATAGCAACTAGCTTTTGACTATCACTTTAACCTATGGTATTTTCTTATTTCGCTTCTAATTATAAGGAAAAAAGTAGTAAGACTAATTCTGCTAATTTTTTCTCGATTAGCACGAAGTAAGTAGAGAAATAAGCTTTTTAACAATAATTTGTTGCAGAGATGTAGAGATAGTCATATGAATGGAACACATCAGATTTTTCTTCTACTAATATAAAGTATAATTCGCGAGAAATACAAGTCCGAGTTAACCATATAGTTTGTTGAAATCGGTAAAAGTAACGTGAACACATGAAAGCATTGTGGCTACGAATTTGTGATCGTTCATTAATTTGAGTAAAATGAAATCCAGTTATTTGAGAAAAGAAAATTCAATGTTTTGTTTATTCAAGAGAACCTGCACATATTTTACAACACCAGATTGTCCACCATAAAGACTGATAGCGCCCTGAGAGAGATTTCACTGCGTCTATCGGCCAATAACGGTCTCAGAGCTTACAGACATATTCAAATTATATTCTTTTATATTATCAGAATTTAAATTAACCGAGAAAAATAATTACTTTTCGTAGTCTTTTGATTTTTCAAAACTTAATATTCTATTTTTTACAATTGGAATATTGCTTCAAACCAGTATATGACAGCATAACTATTTCAAAAGAACTTACCGAGTGGAGTATTTTGAGTACGGGAAAGTATTGAAAAAAGTTTGTGAGAAAAGATTTAAATTTGCCTATTAACAACCATGCGCATACCCATCAATACCTCCTGTTAATTGGTAGTTTAAGTGTGCCAAGTGGGAAAAATATATTTTTTCCTCAAGTTTAGAATTCGTTCACTTTAATATGAGAAAAATTATTTGTTTTTAATTTTTCACAATTTTTGGTAAAATTTCATGCGGGGAATATCCCTAACATGTCCAAATTGTTCATCACAGTTTAGAGAACGATAGGAACCTGCACACTAGGCATCGCTTAGCTATCCAGGTACTGCTGATGAGTGCAGCGCCACCCCTCAGTCGAGAACTGCTTTTATAAAACGCATTCACCACCACGGAAAGGCGCCATAACTACAATCTCGCCGACACTGCCCGTAAAGAGACTGGTTGCAACGATATGGAGGTGAAATGAAGAAACCTCCCCAGGATTTTCCTAGTGACCCGGGAAAATACCCAAAAAACACTTGGTCAGAAAGGTTGACCCACGACCTCCCGAAAGCCGGCCCCAGACATAATGCCTACGTCATCTCACTTGGTCAGAAAGAGGTTACTTTATCCATCTTGCAAGCAGCTAACTATTAGTCTCATAAATTCTCATGAAAAAAAATGACTGGACCTGGAAAACTCAAATCACACTTTGAACGTTTTAAAATAATTAGTTCAGACGAAGCACTATGTTCCTGTCTAAATGTTTACCATTTTTTATTGTCCAATACATGGTAAAAGCGATTTAAAATAGAACATTTTAGGTTCTGCCAAACATCTTTCACACCACCAATGTCGCAGATATTCAAAAAAAAATGTTGCTTTTATAAGTTTAATCAATTTATTAGTAATATTTTTAAAAATATTTTGATGTAATTACCTAGTTTTTATACAATCACTTATTTAATAAATTATATGTGAATTCTGAATATTTGATGTAATGTTACAAACTAAAGCTTTTATAAATTAGGGCAATAGCTTTTGGAGAATAAATAAATAATAAATATGAAAAAATACAACTGATTATTTTCGAAAACGAATGAACATAGAACACAATATTATTACAGTTATTTGTTTGTGATATCACTATTAATTATAGAATAGAAGGAATGTAATAAGTTCCCTTCCTACCTGTATATTACATTTAGTTTTTACAGCATGGTGCTTTAAAGGAAAAATGAGCAAATATTTATTCTGAAGAACATAACATGCACTTACTCTGACTTTCTGTATAAAAGAGTTTTACAGAGTAATATTTCGCTCCACATAAATACAACAACACGAGCACGAGGAGTTCAAGTATATGGAAGATTTACAAGTACATGAAGGCTCAGCACGAAACCCGCTTGTAAGCAAATGTATCTTTACGGATAGTAAACATTAGAATAACACTTTGCGGTTAACTTTCGTGTGTAGAACCGCAACACTACGCATTGCATTATTTATGTGTTGCTTGTTTTCATTCTTTATCTACTTTGATAAGTGTAAACAAAATAAATATTTGAAGCTACAGATGCAGTTCCCGCACTACTAGCGTTGTCATTGCCGCTAGCTATCCATAATGACTACTCTTTTTTCCTTCACAAATGTGACATGTTGCAAAGTTTGTGATAGTCGATGGAAGCCATTAATTTGCATTTCTGACAAGCTGACGAGCATATCTGACATTCCCGCAAGGGGAAAAAGAGAAAAGTAGGTTGCGAGTACGGAAACACGAATATATCACTTCATGCCTTCTAAAATAAACATCATTTTAATGTTTAAGTTGAGGATTTTGTGCGGCAGACGAAACAAAGTAAATACCCGATAAAAATAGCAATAAATTATTTTTCTCATCAGAAATTATATTTAGTTCAGCACCTGCTTAGACACAACCTGACCAAATCAGCTGCTGCGCACTTAGGAGGTCCTGCATTCGACAACCCACTTTGGCTCGTGAGTTTTTCGCGGTTTCCCCGGAATGGGAGACGAATGCTGGCGTGGATTCTTACCTACCACGATTTCCTTTCCTTAATTAACTCTTACTCTTCATTCCTTTTCTCTTTCGTCCTTCAGCTAATCTTGTTAAACATAACGAACGTTAAAACAAAGCGTTTTTTAGTTTTTAAATGCGTAAAATTAAGTATTTAATATTGAAATGTTAAACACAAATACTTAAATGTATTCACATGGTGGATAAAAGAAATAATATGTAGTAGTTTGCTTAGCTGTAAATAAATATTTAGTTATTAAAGTTTGAAAAGTTTTAAACGAATATAACGGATACTTACAGAAAATGATTTGAATATCAATAATAACATTAAATATCAAATTATATAAATAAAATAATGTGAAAGGTAATATAGTTAAATATTTATGAATAAATTGCATTATTAATATATAAAATACAGTTATTGTTGTAAATATATTATTTAGTGCTGGATACCAGCACCTTTCGCTGGATACCAGTAATGTATGAGTTAGTAGTGTTCAACGCCCGCTTTAACTACTTATGGCACGGCAGGCGGTGACACTGATGATACATGAATGCAGATGGAGCGTTGGCGGGGGAAACCGGAGAACCCGGAGAAAACCCGCCCCAGCACCGCTTTGTCCACCACAAATCTCACATGCATTCGCTTGTAATCGAACCAGGGCCGTGTAGGTGAGAGGCCAGTGGTCTAACCACTCGGCCACGGTGCGGCCATACCAGTGATGTAGTTTATATGCAGTTTATAGTGTAGAATAGGAAGCAGCTGAATACCAATTATAAAGTTGCTTGCTTTCCAGTAATATTTTTGTTTTATTATTATTATTATTATTATTATTATTATATTTATTGTTATTATTATATTTATTATTATAATTATTACTATTATTCATTAACACCATTATAAATCTTTTTTACTGAAGTTAATTCCAAATTTTAGTTTTTAGGTTAGTTAATTATCTGAAAAAGTATATAACAGATAATATTTCTAATGCTGCATTTCAAAAATAATTTAAAGTTTGAATATTTGCATTGAGTGGAGGTGCGGATAGATGGCAAGGATGCAAGATAAATGAATACTCTACAAGGACACTAGAGGGGTACTTGTTTGCCCGCTGTGGTTGCTCCAACAGTGGGACGGGTCAAAGAACTTGTTATGTCAGGAATTTCCCACGCCTCTTTGTGGTCTACCTGGTCCTCTTCTGGCTCGCTCGCTTCAACGCTTCCTCCTCGGGGATATTAGCCATAGTAGATATGTGTAGATCGCAGTGGGCAAGCTGTGCCCCTTGCTTTCCTAATCTTTACCATTTTAGATATAACTAAAACATCTAATACTGCGATATATTTATTTAAAAACTATGTCAATCACATGACCTTTTCTACCTACTTTGCAAACAACTATTCTTACAAAATATTATTATTATATTATGATTATTATTATTATTATTATTATTATTATTATCATCATCATCATTTTTATATCTACATCTTATTAATAGGGATAAACATTAGCAGAAATTGTCTTATTACTTAGTTCCTTTAAGTAAAAGGGAAATAAAATAATACATTAGGCTAAAGCGGTAGTAAAATCTTTAAAACTGGTTGCAATATAATTGAAATTAGGTTCTTTTTGCATGGGGAGGAATAAATATTAACTAAAACATGTAATGTATTAAGTTTGAGTTTATAAAATGAAGTAAAACTAACTAATTTAAATAAAAGAAACAGCAATGAAATGTTTCCGTCTGAGAATAGTTTTAAGTGTTTTAAAAATTGAAGTACTAGTAAAGAATATCTCTGAATGGTTAACTCCACAAAAATGTAAGTGTTTAACGAGATCCACATTTTGTGAGTATTAAGCCTTTTCTGTCTCTTACATTTTATCAATTATGGAAAAGTCATCCAGATGAGTTGAATTTTAGAGATTATTTCCAAGAAATTCAATTTATACATTTTATTTTTCATGTAATTAGCTACACGGAATTTTAATCAGAATCCCTAGAGCCATTTTTGGGAAAATCCTACATTTCTAAAGATGTTCCATATAAAGAGTAATTTAGAATGGGAGGACTTTCCCGAAAATCTTCCTGCCATATTCCTGGAAGATATTGACTTAAATGCCAAGTTTGTTCTGAAGATACAAAACATAAATACCAAGTTTGGTATTTAACGGACTTTTTTTAATTATGCTGCCCATAGGCACACACACAGACACACACACACACACACACACACAAACACTCTTTTCAATTTTAGAGGTCTTCAAAACATTATTTCCGGTGACTTCTGGGTATCAAATTTTTGGTGGAACAGAATATTTTGTTTACTTACTATGTAGGTAAGATAAGCAAAAATAGACTACTTTCGCAAACAAAGAAAATCGCTGAAAAAGTAAATTTAGAGCAGACACATATATCCTCTGAAATAGGAAGTAATTAATATTATATTTTATTTTTTTAGTTTCTCCACATGTACTATGTACGTAGTGCATAAAGAAGGTAATTATTGTATTCCATCTAAAAATTCGATGTCGAAATTTCGCCGGAAATAAATGTTTTGAGGTTCCCTGATTAAAAAAAAAAAGAAGACTTGTTATAAAAAGGCCCTCTGTGTGTGTGCGTGTGGACAGCAGGCTCAAAAACTAAATAAAACTTGGTGTTTAAGTTAGTATTTTCCGAGATGCGACAGGAAAATCCATACTCTCCAAAATAACGCTTACTAGAAAATTCATAGAAAACATTGTTTTTCTCAAACATAGCTGTAACGATTTTGATCATAATACCATATATTAAAGCTATTTACATCACAATAAATAAATGTACATCTTGAACTTTCTGGGAATAGCTTTTAAACTCCTGTTCATTCTGAATGAGCTTCCTTGCATTTCGCATAACTGGTAATCCGTAAGAAATAGACTGAAACTTGATATAGACAAAGTCTACCATGTATCTCCTTAAAGCACACAATTTATCATGTACATTTTTGTAATAGAATTGACGTTTCCGAGATGCCCCTTGTTATTCGTTTCAATTTCAAGCTACGCAACTTTTAACGGGGTCACTTTTCATTTCATCTCTTTTTGTTACTGTTGGCAATGCATAGCGAACCGAATTCAATTGTTCACATAGTGACCAGCTTTTAAAAGACATTGCTTTAGCGTTGTATATTATTCCCTTATTTCGATTTTACTTATTAGAAATTAAGTGTAAGACCAGTTTAGAGTGATTAACATGTTGTGGATACAAGGATACTCTTTCATAAGATCAGTTTGTTTTCAGGTCGTGTGAATAGAACACATCAGGTTTTTATTACCTCCACTGTTGCAGTGAGGACTCCCTAGGGTAGCAATCCAGCGTGTTTACTGTAGATTTGTGAGCGCGTCTCACATGTGCGTGAATGGGAAGATCAGGCCTACCGTACCATATTGTAACAAAAACTCTCTTTTCCGACAAGTCTCTGATTACAATCAGAGTATGCTTACAAATAACTTTCTTCAATGCTTTTGTTACAATTCTGCTGTATAGTTTCATTTCGACATTCCTGTGGCGCCGATTACAGCTCGCTAAGAATAATTTCCCGTCGAAACTTAATCAACTTCTACACGCGATGTCGTCCAAATGAAAAATAAACGCTCGGCAGGGCTTCGTTGCCCTTTTTATACCTCTTAGTTACGTGTCTGGAAACTTCCAAATACAGTGATACGTGTAAAATGTCGCAAACTGACTCGGATGCAATAACGCGGGATCAAAGAACCTTCCGACACCACACGTGTCCACTCGCACAGGTGTAACAAGTACAGCTGCGATGTAAAAAGAACTTGCCGTCAGCACAGGTGTCCGCGAACGTAGTGTAATAATGGATACCAATGAAGCAAGCTGTCACACATTTTGGTGATTACTGTCACAATATAAATCAGCGATCAACAGAATCGAGGTAACCGACAGCGGGTGATTAGCAGGCACGGCCATGTTGCAATGTTATAGGTGTGACGTAAAAGCCTCTGCGCTCTTGTGCACTATGTAAGTGTACGTTGCATTATATACTCTATATAATGTAACTTGTGTATTTCATAATCAATTTCACATTTACCAAGTATTTCATTAAATTTTGATTCTACTATATTATGGCTTAAAATCATTTAAGCTTTCCTTTTTATAGTTATACTACGAAAACATAAGTGATATTGTTAATTTAATTATTGTTTTAAAAAAGCTGTGCGTAGGAGAGAAGTTCGACAGGCAGAGTCAGACTAAAGAATTCAGTACCATTGTCGGCATTTGAAGCTCGCATCTCCCGATCTCTAGCCGGTTGTTACAATGACGACATGCCGGCACGGCATGCAATTCCTCAACTGACGCAAACTTTTCTCGGTAACATAACCCAATGATAACTTATAAAGTTGTAAGTACTTAAGCCCCGGGCTTCATAGTATAGCAACTATTAGGTCCAATAGTGTTACTTTGATTTTTTTCACCAAACCGTGTGTTGGACAGAAGTTGAGCAGGTAGAGTCAAACTGAAAAATGCAATGCCACGGCAGGATATGAATCACTGATCTCCCGATCTCTAGAGGGTTGCTGTAACCACCGAGCTACCATTGCAACGTACCGGGACGGCTTTAAATTCATTGGGATACCTACAGCATTGGAGTATGCCATCTCAAAAATATGAAATCTTCTTTTGGTTTACTGGGAAAAGTTCTTATTATTTCAAGAATTTAATGGCGTGGTTCAAATGCCGGCTATGGCATTGCATTTTTCAGTCTGACTCTACCTATTCAATAAGTAATATGATTTCTCGAGTTCATCTCAAAGTGAGTTTCCTGCATTAGATTTTTCTTTCTCTATACGTACTATGTACATAGTGTATAGAGAATGTATCGCACTCCATAAAACAATTCGATACCGAGATTTCACCGGAAATATGTTTTAAGGTCCCCTGTATCCAAAAAAAGTATTTTCAGAAAAATGTCCATGTGTGTGTCCGTGTGTCCGTGAGTGTGTGTCCGTGAGTGTGTGTCCGTGTGTCAGTGTGTACGTGTGACTATAAACATGATAACTCAAAAACGAAAAGTTGGTAAAATACCAAACTTGGTATTTAAGCTTGGTATCTTCCGAGGATGTGACACGAAGATTTTGAGGAAAATCTCCTCACTCCAAACTACCATTTACATGGAACTTTTTTCGAACATTTTGATTTTCTAAAAAATGGCTAAAACGATTTTGATTAAAATATCGTATATTAAAGATATTTACCGGACGAATAAAATGTATATTTTGAACTTTCTGGAAATAGCCTCTGAAGACTATTTTATTCTGATTGGATTTTACGAAATTTTGCATAAGTGCTAAACCGTAAGAGATGGAATAAAACTTACCCCACAAAAAATGTAGAGCACATTAAAACACACAATTTATGTTACATACATTTTTTTTCGTGGAGTTGATTGTTTTTGAGATATTCCTTGATTTTTGTTTAAGCTATAAAAACTTATATTTTTATCATACAGGACTTTGTGAACTCGTGTCCATACAAATAAAGGAACTTCAGTCACATAGCAACCAGCTTTTGACTATCACTTTAACTTAAGGTACTCCCTTATTTCGCTTCTACTTACAAGGAAGCAAGATATAAGACTATTTCTGCTAATTTTTTTTCAATTAGCAGGAAGTAGATAGAAGCATAAGTTTTTTAAAAATAATTTATTACAGAGATATAGAGAATGTCATGTGAATGGAACACATCTGATTTTTTTTATTCCTCTGGTATTTTTCCTTATTCTGATTAGACGAATGTCAAGTAACTCTAAGCTATATGGACTCTGAGCTCATTTAAATATCATTTCACTCATTTCATGAATCATCCGATATGACCTACTTGATTAAAGCATGTTAAAAACAATATTTCTAGTATAAAATTAAACATATTTGTTTTGTTGTGCCGTTTCTGTCAGTTATGGACCAGGCTATTTAACCCATTTTCTCTCTTGAGCTTTAACACTCACCCAGTATTCCCGCATCCTTCCGTTCTTCGGTCCACGTATTGCCTGTCTTCTGTTTAGGTTTTGTCAGAAAACTCTGGGAACCTTCAATTTCTTCTTTAAAAGGTCACGTTTCAAGACATCATAACTTAGGACATCTAGTTCTTGCCAGTCCTTTACCATCTCGCTTGATTCGTAAACCTTTGGTTTTCTTTTTCAGAAAGAGGCAAATATTCGATTTAAAAATCTTCCCTGACTCATTCGTTCCGGGCGATCATAGAAAAAAATCCACTTTTCCTAATGGTGTCGGTCATTTTCTCTATGATGGGTTAGATATTATTCTGGGATGTGCTTTCTTCTGTATTCGCCGTTATCCTTCACTGGTTCCAATATCTAGTTAACATATTAATATTATCATTTCACATAATTATGTATAGCATTGGTAGAAGAAAAACCGCTATAGGCAGGCTTCTCCCATCCGAGCAGGTTCTGAGTAGTTTTTTTTTTTTTTTCCTGACGGGTATCCCGGGGTATTCCCTTATCCTGAGAAAACAGTTTTGCACAATTCTATTCTCTACGAACTTGGAGCTTATTCAAACATGATTTTTTACCATTTCGTTAATGCACGTTAATATATCATCAAAACAGAGAAGAAAATCCTATTTCGAAAATGACAATTTTAGAGTAATTAAGAAAATCACAGAACCACCATATAATATGAAAAATCAGAGTTGAAGCTTGGTGTGGTGTAAGTACCTATGCAATAGAGAAAATAAAATTGTGTGTCTATATACATATAATCAACACAGATTCACCCAAATCAATAATGCTTTTGGTTGTACCCTGTAAAATAACATTTTAAAAATTGTGATATTACTATGCTTCGATGTTCTTTACGCATTATTATTTATTTTAGAATATTGTTCACAAATTATTCATTAAAAGTTTGTTTTCCTCTACTTCTTGTAACTATAAATGCTTATAGTAAAGGTTTCAATTAATGTTTTGTAGTATTGTACACTCAATGACATTAAATATACATCTGAAAATACCTATCGTAAGACGAGGTGTTTTAGTAGAATCCACCCATGTCCTCCACCTGCTATCTCTTAAAAGCTCACGTTACCGAAGAGAAGCGGATAAATATGAAACATAACTTGCGACAAATTAAGTTATGAGGTGCGAACTGAATTTTTTGGTTGGGAAATAACCACCTCTGTCACGAGGTGATACAAAATTAGATTAATCTTTTCTCAGCGCCACATTCTGAAATTCTAAGACCAATGTAATAAGAGCACCTGTTGTGTGGGACGTGGAGCGGGATTGAGGGATGAAGGGGTGGGTTGCCCATTCGGTTTTGCTCTATTTATTCTCGCGTGGTAGTTTGCACTAGAATGGAAAATCCTGGTAAGACGCAGTCCCCATTAAACGTTCACATTTTCACCAATATCACAGCACCATTGTGTATTATTACTGTCTTTGAGTATGCAAACAAGGTTTGTATACCCTTAGGTACATTGAGTTCGAACTGACCGAGTAGCCATGCCATTTTGTTCCTTTCTCCCCCTCCCCTCTTCCCACTCTTTCCCGACCGTCGGCTGCAATGATCATCTGGGCGGTATTTGGAACAAACTGCCTATAAACAATGTGTCAACTCGTGTACAGTTGTCTTGGATTTTACTTCCTGAGGTTTATTACACACTCTCATTAAACTTTTTAACTCTGAAGAGGATATGGAATAACCTGAGTTAAAGAACAATTCCCACCCCAGCCGGGAATCAACTAGAGACCCCTCACCGAGCTCACAGGTGCTCGATTAACTGAGTTGTAGGGTCAGCCGGTGTGTTTTTATTGCGGTGATTGGAACATCACCTAAGCTATTTCTTGCTATTTTAATATATTGCTTATTTTCGACTATGTTGTTGATGCTAAGCATCGAGAGACCACGGAATGTTAGTAGAGGCCCAATATATTGAAGGAATGGCTGACACGAGAGAATACGATTGAAAAACGCTTGGCAGCCTGAGAGTCAAATTAAAGGAAAAGAAATGAAAAAATGTCATGGAAGACTTCTTCGTGCGGTTTGAGAAAGCAGCACCAATAAATAAGACCGTGTTAGAGTGGTAAAAGGAAGCTTTTATCACAGGCAATATTCGCGATGTGCTGAGAATTGGAAGTATATCCCATTTGTCAAAACATCTCCGGTAAAATAACAAGAAAACGATTTTTTAAAAATATTTTAAGGATTTTTTTATAAATGCTGAATTTCATAAGAAAAAATGTATCTGTGCTTAACGAGGTTTAGTTTATTACATAGTTTTATAGTAAGTGGGGTAATTTCAGATTGTTACATTTCGACACCTAGAGTCTTCTTAAATGAAGCAGATCCAAAGACAGAGGGGCCGCTTGTCCAACTTATGCGTTCTTTCCGGATAAAGATATGGCATTCCGATGCATTTGCTGCTTCTCTCACTAGCAGTATTCAATAATACGAGTATGTAAATATGATCCACGTCAGGATATCCGTCAGCTGCTCATTTGCCTGTTGAAATTCAAAGTAAAACTGTTTCAGAGAAAACCCTTGACCCCACAACAGATTCCGTCATATATCCTACCCGAACTAGAGAGCTTGATGACGCAGCCCACTACTTCTGGCATAGTGTTTCCACCATGAGATTAGATATCGCCACAATTTGTCCGCAGTTTTACAGCCTCGTCGAGAGCAAGGTCAACTTCAGCCCTCCAGTTCGTGGGGATTTTCGGATTTGTAAATTTATTCCAAATGGCACCCATCGTCGCAGCGGGTAGTTCTGTTGCACCCGGGGTATAATAATGGATAGTCATGAAGTGTTTATAAAACTAAGCTGATGTTTAAAGTGTAGTCGTATCTATTTTCTACCACCAGCGGATATTCACTTAGCTGAATGACAAGGTTGCTCTGCCCAAAGAGCTTGCCGAAGTGGCAGGCCCTCACCAAACAGAATACGCAGTAGCGTTTTCCCACTAGTAGATAATACTTCACTCGTAAATATATGAAATTGGACCTGAAATTGAAGATGTTGCTTAAATTGAACAAATAGACATGGCAGCACATTTGGCTACGCAGAGGACACATAGCGACAATTACAGATGTTTTCGATTCCTAATATGTAAGGAAAAACATTAAACTAAATAAGTAATAGGTGTAAGACGTTAAAATTAAAAAAAAAAAAAGTTTAATATCAAGCCGATTTGAATTTATTATAGACATACACTGTGGAACATCACTGTATGTAAGAACATACAACAAGCTGATAGGACAGTTAATGTTTAGTTAATCAATGCATTGATGTTACATACTCTTTCAATATTTCGGAGCTTGCGTTTTCTTTACCTTCTCTATCCAGTACAATGTAAATAGTGGGTAAACAAGGTATGAATTTCCAAAGCTTCGATATCGAGATTTCGCCGGAAATCCAATAACAAGAGCTCTTGAAAATAACCATTAGTGCGAGTGTCTCAGTCTGTGTGAACAAATCACTCTAAAAAACGAAATACTAAACTTGGTACTGAGCCGCTTGCCTTATCGGCCGAATAGCCTAGGTTAAGTAATTTGCGAGCTTGTGCCAGGGGACTAAGTTTCTCTTTTGTTTTTCATCTTGGCTTGCTTTGTGATGAGATAGCCGACTCAGTGTGTGTTCGGCTTTGCTATAAGACCTACCAAGCCAACAACAGTGTCCGCTTGGTAAGTCTTATCGTGGTTTTGCAATGTATTTAAAATTATATTTTCTTGTACTTGGGGTTATATACTGAGGCTGGTGTTTGTAGGAAGAACAAAATCATTTCCGCATTAATAGAAATGAGCCAACGCATCCAAAATTTAAGTAAAAAGGGGTATTATGTTTTTTTTTATCATTAATGGTGTTTTTAATGTTCTAATATGTGTGTTATACTGTATAAAATTTGTAACTGTTAAAGGTTCCGAGTTTACGATAAAAGTGCCGTTTGGCGTAGTTGTTTGCAAATCAAGTGTCTGGAATGCCATTTTACGCCAGGGTTCGAATTTCCACTTGTATAATAAATTGTAAGTATCAAGTATTTGCTATATTACACAATTTGTATTTCCTTATATGGCTACAGTAATGTATCAATTTATAGCAGCCTAACATTTCAGTACGAGAGTTTGCCCTTACATGTTCTTATATTGTATAATTTTGCCTCAATAAATTCAAGTAGTTGAATGTTTTTCTGAATGGAGACATTCTTTATTAAATGAAGGTTTGTTGCAATATTTAAGTCCGTATATTCCAAGATTATAGCATGATGATTTTCAAGAAAATCTTCCCACGCCAAATAACACTACAATTTTCTGGACTTTTTGATGTTCAAATAAAATATTTAATAAAGGTATTAACATTACAAATAAAATACATGTCTTGAATTTTCTTGGAATATCCTATGAAGCTCTCTTCATTCTGCATGCCTTTTGCACCACTAGAAAACGTTAAGATACATATAAAAATTAAAAATCTATACATCAGATAAAATCTACAGATCTCGGTAATCATACAATTTATGTCAAATAGATATTTTGGGATTAACCATTACCAAGATATATCACTTTGGTCATGCAAATAGAGCAACATTTCAAAAGTATCACATAGTGGCCAGCTCTTACACATTTAACTTTCGTTTTATCCTAGTGTGTTGTATTTCCCTTCTACCTAAAATAAAATATGTAATAAAACCATATCTGCTAATGACTGTCTCGATTAGTATCAAGTAGAGAAGAAATAAGCTTTCGTAAGAATAATTTGTTGCATATTTAGTAAAGAAAGTCAGGTGAATGCACTATATCAGAATTTTTATGGTCTTTTCTGTAAAATCCTGCATTTCTTTATTGAATAGCTGCAATAGGTAAACAACAGAGATTGTGAAGAGGATCTGCAGCCTAAAAGAGTCATGTACAACAGGGTTAGGGTTCGTAAGCGCATTACAGTAAGCCAAATTGACATCTGTTCTTGAATTCTGTAGCAAATGAGCTTAGATGCTATCTGAGTAAGGAATACATTTTGTATAGCAAAGCCGATTAGGAACCATGTAAAATATAAGCGCTGCAGTTGCATGTTAACATTGGCGGCAGACTTTACAAACACTGCAACCTTTTACATTTTTATTTATTTACTCTCTCTACTACGCATAATAAGCAGGGAAAGTATTGCCTTTCACCCAAAACTTCGATGTCTAGACTTCGCTAAAATACATATTTTACATTTTTATTTTCTCTACACGTACTATGTAAGTATAGAAAGTATTGTATTGTCCAAAAATTTGATACCGAGATTTCACTAGAAATACATTTTTGAAACTCCCTGAATCCAAAAAAGCATTTTTAGAAAAATGTCCGTGTGTGTGTCTATGTAGCATAGCTCAAGAACAAAAAGTCCGTTTAATACCAAACTCGATACTTAAGTTTAGTGTCTTCCAAGGAGGATTTTCAAGAAAATGTCCCCTTTGCCAACTACCCTTTACATGAAAAAAAAATTCGATATTTTTTATTTTCTCAAATATGGCTCCAACAATTTTGATTAAAATCCACATATTTAAGATATTTGTGTAACAAATAAGATGTATATCTTGAATTTTTTAAGAATAGCCTCTGAAGACCTCTTTATTCTGGATGATTTTTTTAATTAGCATAACTAGTAAACTGTAAGAGATAGACAAAAACTGAGTGTAAAAAAATGTAGATCTCATTAAAACTCATAATTTGTAACAAACATTTTTTTTCGTGGAGTTGACTGTTTTCAAGACATTCCCTGTTATTGGTTTCAGTTTTAAAATACTTGAACTTTTCTCATATATTGACAACTCCAGCAGAGAAACGGATTTCAATCCCATGACAATCACATTTTAAAATATTTGACTGTTCTCTTAGCCTTATTTCCTTAATAAGACAGTTTCTGTTAATGTTTATCTCGATTAGCATAAAGTAGATAAAAGAATAGCTTACTAACAATAATTTGTTACAGAGATGAAGAAAAAGTCATGTGAATGGAACTCTCAGATTTAACAAGTACATTCATATATGTGTTTGTGTATTTGTGAGCAAAAAAATCCAAAACCGCGAATTCTTACATTCGGAGGTTGCGATTTCGATCCCCGTCGTCCGCGCACTCTGACATAGAGTTTCTTGTGGTTCCCCCGGGTCCATAAGATGAATGCTGGGTGCTTATTCTCGACGATTTCCATCATTCATTTTAATGTCATTTCCTTTCTTATCTTTCAGGTATGTACGTATGTGTGTGTGTGCGCGCGCGCGCTTCTAGGCTCGTGATAATATAGGGCTGCTGGCAGGTTTGGTGTGGATGCATGCGCTTTGTAGATGCTTTTCTCAGCGTTGGGGTGACGTGGTCGCTGTCCTCACGGTGAAGGGGACAGACGCCTTGCCAATATCCGGAATTCTTGGTGTAGGCGGCTGCGTGGTGCTCCTAGCGCCGAGATGAAGAACTATCTACCAGTTAGGGGTTGCCATTTGACTGTGGCCTGTATGCACCTGGTCCACACTTTAACCCTTCCTCCTGAGAGACGTTAGCGCGCAATAGATCTTCATAGATCAGCGTTATCTGGTTTTCAATTTTAAGCATCTTCCGAGTGTACAATACATAGATTTTCAAGAAAATACCCCACTCCAAGCTACATTTATTTGAACAATTTTCAAAACTTTTGATTATATCAAAATATTTAATATTTTCGTTAAAATGCCTCATATGTTTTTATAACAACGAAAAGTATATATTGAATTTTATGCAGGTAGCTTCTGAAGCCCTCTTCATTCTTATTTACTTGCACATAACTGGTAAATGGTAAGATGTACAGAAAGCATTAGTACAGATAAACATCGATGGCGATAACATACACCTTTTATATTATAATACTTTTTTTGGAGGTAATTATTTCCAAGATATTCTTTATATTTGTTTAAATGTTTTCAATATTTATACTTTTGTCAAATGGGAAGTTATCCTAATTAAATACCATATGACCATGAATTAAATTCATTTATTAAAAGTAGATACCTCAGTTTTTGAACTGATCCTAAGTTAGGAAAAATAAGTTGTTGCAGAGATGTAGAGAAAGTCATGTGAATGGAATACATAAGATTTTTTTCGTTGAGTAGACAATTATTGAGATATTCATGTAATTGATTTCAATTAAAAAATACTTAAACTTTTCTCACACGGACATCTATCAACTCGCGGCAATACAAAGAAACGGGTTTCAACCACATGGCAATCAGCATTTAAAAGATTTGACTAACGCTTTAGCCTAGTACATTCCCATTTTCCCTGCTACTTACTGAAGGCAGGTAATAATACCATTTCATCTAATGTTTATTTCCATTAGCTTCAAGTGGGCTATTTAACAGTGAGATGTGAAGAAAGTCATGTGAATGAAACACATAAGATTTTTTATATATTGGCCAAAATCTTCTATTTCGACATGAACTCTTAAAATAAATGTGTTGTACCCAGCGATGTGAAATGTATTCTCGTTTAATTTGATAATATTTATCTCTATATTTTGAATTTCTTAAAATATGGCGCAAAAGGATGCACACTATTCAATTTATAAATATTCCTATACTTATTTTCTGTGTAATAAACGTTCTGTTCATGTTAGCAGAAGTACCGCATTGCTAAGATATGAGTAAGCAAGAAAGGAATACAGTGAAATTAAAACTTTAATTTTATTCTTTCGTCTGTGTTTCTTGAGACCTTGGAAGGGGCAGATAAGGACGTTACATGGTACACTGACGGCTATTACAAACAGCCGACACGAGTTACTTGGCTCCTGGACACGAGCTACTTGGTTTCCTGTCTTTACCATTCGGAGGCTCAAGGTATTGTGACCAAACAAACATAACATTTACAAAACTTTTTAGCAAAAAAATTCGCAGTTCGTTCCTTGTTACCAAATAGGCATGGTAGTCATGATATATAGGTGTACACTCGCATATATGTATTGTAACTACGTCTTACTGCCCCGGTATTCCCGCAAGTGTTAGCGGTTTGCTTTGGAAAGAGCTAGCTAATAGCCGATTGTTGCACGTGTTCGTTCAAGTTCCTTTAAGTATCCTCTCTCACTATCGCAGGTGTTCGAGAAATTAATAAGTGAAGACTGACAGCACTGCCTCAAAGCCTTAGAATGCGACACCTGGTCACAATGGACATTGCAAGAATGTTCGTTTTTTCTGGGAATTTCCATTGACGTCTTCGACGGCTATAAAAGGAACACTACAAGAAAGGCGAATCAGTATTTGTCGCGGGAAGTCGGCGTATCGTTCCAGCAGTGTCCTCAGCTTCGTAGTTGATGAAGCTTCCACTCCTAATCTTCTAATTAATATTATCTCAGGGGTTTTGGGGCGAGGCTAATATATTAAAAACACTGCATTTTCCCTTATGACGTGAATTTATTGTATCACAGATTTAATGGGCGGTTAGCTTGTTTCCTGACAAAATGAGTTATAAATAAATACCATTCTACCACTTAAATTATATATCAGGAGACTAATCCAACCATCTGTACACCACTGCCCCACCACTTAAGCACGTGGACGAGCGCGCAACACAATGTAACGGGAACACAAGCTCAAGAGAAATAGTATAGAGATTAACCATATAAGAGAATTGCCGTGCCTTAAATACCAATCCTGGGTGACGCCAACCTTCGCGCCATAAAATGTAACAGTATCTCTTATTGGTTCTTAGTCAGCATCACCTCAAAACTTTTTTTATGCTTGCTTTGTCTGTTCTTCCAATTTCCTGTGCTACTTGGAAGACAAGTCACTATTCCTGTCTCACTTCCTTCTATGTTTGTTCTTTTCTATCTTACATTCTTTAGCCTAAACCCTGTGTTCATTAGCAGGTGGTGGTTGGTGAACTATTACCTAGAATTTAAGCTAGCTCGCTTTGCCTTAATTACCTAAGTTACAACAATTTGCATTTATGCATATTTCTACCCTTAACTATTCACAGCTATTTCTATAAGCTTATAATGTTATATATATTTTCCCTTTTCATATGATATGTGCTCCTACAAATGCCCCGCAGCTATGTTGCTAAAATTTCAGCATGGATAGCTATTTGAGAAATGCACAGGTTGAACAAAACTGGTCCCAGGATAGATTCTTGAAGAACTCCTGCTGTTATAGGTTTGGTAGAAGAATGACAACTGCCGATGTGGACTGAGAATGTACGTTGTGAGGAGGAAATTATTTTATAGTGATAGTCTGGGATGCTCGTTGATGAACAGTTTGTATAGAAGACCATGATGCGAAACCCTGTCGAATGCCTAAGTGAAGTCAAGGAAAGTTGCAGCTGTGCGTTCTTTCTTCTCAAAACTTTGTGTCAGTTGCTCTGTAACCCGGAGAATTTGATGGGTGATTGAACGCTTGCGACGAAAACCGAATTGAAAGGGAGGTAATACTGATACTTCATTGAGGAATTTTGCTAAACACTTGAGTATAATTTTGTCATAGACTTTGGACAGAGTCGTTACCAGACTTATAGGACGATAATTGTTTGGATCTGAGGGTTTTTTTCAGGCTTATGAATAACAATAATTATTGCGTGTTTCCAGAATCTGGGAAAGTAACCCATACGTTAAAAAAATATTAAGAGTGTGGCTAAAATAGCTTTGCGAGTCAGATCTTTTAATATAAAATTTAAGACTGCCTCCGTGGTCGAGTAGTCAGCGAGCTGATTTCTCACTCGGAGGTCCCGGGTTCGATTCCCGGCTGGGGCGGGGAATATTTCTTTAACCGGAATTATTCCCTATCCCCCATAGAGTCTGGAAGTATGAATGTGAGAGTGAATGTGCGCGTGTTTAATATAAAGTTCAACCTAATGTTCTGAACCTACAGTTTCACAAGTGAAAGCCCCCGATATGACCATTGATGTTAAAGGAAGCAATAAAAAAGTATATATATATATATATATATATATATATATATATATATATATACAGGGTTACTACAAAAGAAATAGACAACTTCAACTGCCTGTAAAACAAAAACTATTACAGATAACAACCTAATTATTTTGGAGGTATGTTGAGAAACTCTCAGAGTTTTGTTTGCTACTATTGGTAACGCGGTAGTGTTTTGTTTGTTGTTGAAGAAGCTGAAATGGCGGAAAATCCTGTGGAAAAGGCATATTGCATGTTGGAATTTGCTAGAACACAATCAGCAACTGTTGTCCAACGACATTTTAGAACACATTACCACAAAAATGAAATGATGCGCTCACAAAAACCAGCATCGTTTTCATCATGTCGCAACATGTCGATGTAAAGTCACGCCGTATGACCTTATCTTCTTCACTCAGAAACTGCAACATCTGTAATCTGTAAGGCATCATGTGCAGTCACTTCCGCAAGATTTTCCATACAGTTTGCTGTGGAATTTGTAATTGTATGCTTGCCCTAGATGTCGATTTCTGTGGGCTTCTTATGTAGGCAGAACGAACGTTCAACGTTTTCTTCCGAAACTCTTTGTCTTCCCGAGCTCTTCCCTTTGCAGAAACATCCCGTTGCCTCGAATTTTCTATACCAGTCGTAGATTGACCGTCTAGTCGGTGGCGTTTTGTGGTAACGTGTTCTAAAATGTCGTTGGACAACAGTTGCTGATTGCGTTCTAGCAAATTCCAACACGCAATATGCCTTTTCCACAGGATTTTCCGCCATTTCAGCTTCTGCAACAACAAACAAAACACTACGGCGTTACCAATAGTAACAAACGAAACTTGGAGAGTTTTTCAACATACCTCCAAAATAATTAGGTTGCTATCTCTAATAGTTTTGGTTTTACAGGCAGTTGAAGTTGTCTATTTCTTTTGTAGTAACCCTGTATATATATATATATATATATATATAAAATTTAGTATTAGGACATGACCAGGTGCTGGTAGGTGCTAGATTATGAACAAGGTTTATATTACTTTTGGTGAGGTGAAGTCAATGTGGAGTGGAACAGTTGCATAAGAATCAGGAAATCGTGGTTGAATTCTTCGTTAAACACTGGATTTGGGCTGAAGATACTTTGTGGAGTATTTGAAATATACATATTCAAGATATACATTTTATTTGTTATGTAAATATATTTATTAAGCGATATTTTAATCAGTATTATTTATCAGCTTATCTAAAAAATTGTCAACTCCACGAAAAAAATCTATATGACATTAATTGTATGTTTCAACGAGATCTACAAATTTTGTGTAGTAAGCTTTTTTGTCTATCTCTTACAGTTTACTATTTATGTAAAATTCAGCAAAATTATCCAGTATAAAGAGGTTCTCGGAGGGCATTTCCAGAAAATTTAAGATATACACTTTGTTTGTCGTGTAAATATCTTGAATATGCGGTATTTTTTTTTTCAAAATCGTTAGCCTTTTTAAAGAAAATCAATATTTTTGAAACTTTTTTCACGTTTGCTATTTTACCGACTTACCGACTTTCGTGTTTGAGATATCGTGGTCAAAGACACACAGAAACATAAACACACAGGCGCGCGCGCGCACATACATACACACACCGACGTTAGATACAGCGGACCATAAAATGTGTATTTCCAGTGAAATCTCGGTATCGAATTTTTGGGTGCATGCAATACTTTCTCTTTACGCTATGTACATAGTAGGTGTAGAGAAGGTAAAAATATGTACGTTCCATGGCACAGAATATGAAGAATTTCAGAAGGAAGGTTACCAAGGAAAATATTGTTTACCTATACAGCGTTGAGTAAGCAAATATTTCTGGTATAGCTGAAGACATAAAAGAGAGTATGCTTTATGCAGCTGTTGATGTGTAAATGGAAATATCCTCCCAGTTGCTTCACCAAAAAAAAAAAAAAAAAAAAAAGTATTTTGAACATGTTTCGACGCTTCTTTTTTCTTTTTGAAGGATAAACACAGTTTGCTGATGGAAAGCGACAGAAAATAGTACACGTGTATGGATAAAGATGTGTTATTTCAGTGTTTAAAGAGCGAAAAAAGGGCACGGTTACATGTTCGTGTTGTGGATTAACGTAAGCTTACATCCGGAACATTGCAGTGATGTTTTTATTGGAACTTCTCTCAAAATGGAACAACGAAGCTCTGTTGATTGCCGATACGTTTGCAAATATTATAATAAAGCTGCAGTCCAGCGTAATCGAAAATAAGAATATGCGTTGACCAACATAACTGTTAAAGCGAGTTTGCATATGTTGAGGAAAATTTATGTTTTTATATATTTAGTTGTATTTATTGAATAGTTAAATATTTAATCCGCAATCATGTGGCAATGACTATACATTGTCCTAACCCGATATAATTTAATTAATCTCCTTATTGACAGAGTACATTTTCGGAGTGTCTCACCGATATTTAAGTTGCGATGGAAACGTCTGGTGTAATGAATACTTACTGGTCAATTTTAGCTGCTCATAGCGGTACTTACACATGATGCTGAACATTATAGGTTGAATAGGACCCCAAAAAATCTGATGTGTTCCATTTACATGACTTCCTCTACGTCTCTGTACCAAAATATTGGTAATAAGGTTATTTTTCTATCTATTTCATGCTACTCGAGATAAACATTAGCAGAAATGGTCTTATTACTTATTTCCTTGTGAGTAAAAGAGAAATAAGAGATAATGCATTAGGCTAAAGTGATAGTCAAATGTTTTAAAATGCGGTTGCTATGGGATTGAAATCCATTTCTTTAAGTCGTCAGGAGTTGGACAAGTTCCTATAGGAGATAAGTTTTAAATATTTTAAAACAAACCAATAACAAGGAATATCTCAAAAACGGTGAACTCCACGAAACAAATGTATATGACATAAATGGTGTTTTAGCGAGTTCAACATTTTCTGTATAGTAAGTTTTTGTCTATCTCTTATGGTTTACTACTTATACAAAATTCAGCAAAATTCATTCAGAATAAACAGGTCTTTAGAACCTATTCCCAGAGAATTCAAAATATACATTGTATTTGTGATGGAAATGGCTGTTACATGTGTAATTTTAATCGACATTGTTAGAGCCATTTTTGAGAAAATCAAAATTTTCAAAATATTTTCCATGTAAAGGGTAGTTGGGAATTTTCTTGAAAATCTTCGTGTGGCATCCTTGGGGGGTACTGAACTTAAATATCAAGTTAGGTAATTTAACGGACTTTTGAAAAAAGTGCTTTTTTGAAGCAGGGGATCCCATAACATGCATTTTTGTAGAAATCTCGGTGTCAAAGTTTTGGTACTCTACATAGTACGTGTGGAGAAAGTGAAAACAACAAAAATTTGCATATTGAAAGAGTGTTGAACCTTAATTTACAGTTACAATTTTAAACTATATTCTTCACATTTTACCATTATAAATTATCTTGGTATTGTCATAATCACTGAAACAGAGCTGTGAACACCGAAAAGGCAAGCAATCAAAAAACGTCGATAGCTCACCATTTGGTGCTGTAGCGAACTTCTGCCGAGTAAATCTCTATTGCAATCTCAGAGAGCAACCGAAGCGCTCTCAAAGAACAGAAGCAAATTTCTGACAATAACCCAGTGCGAAATTTCAAAATATAAAATTTACATTAGGACTAAAAATAGCACAATTAATTGTAATAAAATAGAAAATACCAGATAATTATAAACATAAATTCACGAATTGCTGCATATAATTATATATATTACACTAATATTTATATTAATAATTACACACTTTAATATTATATCAAAAATTTGATTATCACGGATTTTAAATAGAATTTTCTAACAATTATGAGTTACTTCATTATCTTTCCAAGAAAGAAAAATCAAAGAAAGAATAGTTTCTTCAGAATCACTCACTATTCGGAAATAATTGGTCAACTTAGCTTGATTCTGAATAATCTATATTATTGTGTTATCATAAAAACAATGCATACTAATATCGCTACATTAATTCCTTAATTGCTTGAGCAAATCTTCCGACATTAAATCAACCTTATTTCAGGGATATTTTTTATTTCTTTTCTTTTTTCTGTTTTTGCATTTTGTGCTTGTTTGGGTTTTCAATGTTTTAATATTTCAATGCTATCAAATTACACCAAGACAGTCTTGCACGAGAAACAAAACTGAGAGTATGCGATATAAAAGCCCAGTATATTTTAAACTGTGGGTTGGCTTTGTGTTTGTTTTTACGCTGGATAAATTACAATTTGAAAGGTATTTCCCAGATAAGTAAAAGTGTTACCTTCCTGACATAACTGTTCACATTTTACGACATAGCTACACATATTTTTGAAAATAAGATAATCAGTAACTTATAAAATTAATTTTTATGAAATTCCTCTTGAATCGTTTTGCTCTACAATATAATAAAATGCTCAGTCTATGAGTGTTACATAGGAACTTTACACTAGCATAATAGGAGAAAATGGTCTAAAATAATTTATCAACATGTACTATGTATCCCCTATATATTATCGCAAGATAGATACATTTACAATGCCTATTATTAAGCAGTTATGAACTAAATTCAAAATCCGATTAAAAACAACATACCATTACCAAACGACGATTTAACAACGTCCTTACAAATAAATAATTAAACTGTTATGAATCAGAACACAAATATATGTAACATTTCCAGAAAATTCCCATGAAATCCTTCCTCAAGTGACAGTAACAAATTAACAAATAAATCAGATTTTCCAATTGTGTCTCATAAAATATGCTTGTCCTAGAAACATGTGTTTAGAAATAAAGCATAATGGTGGTTTAAAAAAGCACGCAGAGACGAAGGTCTGGAGTTCCTAAGAGGAGACGGAGGCAGATTTGGCAATTTGTAAATCCATATTTTTTACATTTTTTTACCTCACTGAAATCCTGTACCATATGTAAAAGAAACCAATACACTCTAAATATATTTTACTGAGTGTTAATAAACTATTAATGCTGTGAGAAAAAATTAATTTTCGTTATATTGTCATTTTTTGGTACATTATTTCACTATTTGGGTATTCCTATGGATTTTCAAGGTAATGTTTTAAAAATGTTGTGTAGTAAACTAAACTATCTAATAAACGTACATTTAAGTGGAGTAACTTTCTTGGTACATTATTGCAGTTATTTTCTGTAAACCTTCTTATTTGAATATTTATTTAAAGAAAAAAATTCCATATGTTTTCACAAAGCTGTTTATACTCTGTCGACTAAAGTTCTGTTCCATTTAAATATTTCTTCTGTTAAAAGGATTAAGTGTGCTAGATTTCATCAAAACCATACCAATTGTTCAATTAGGTAGTAATACTCAGTAGCTAACCTTGATGCAGACAGAGATGCCAACTTGCAAAACCAAACAAAAGAAGATTAAGCAGCGCACATATTCCTTACACAACCTCAGCCGATAGACTAAAGAGAAATGATACCAAATTGGCACAGTACTAAACTGCTTTTCTAAACATTTGCTAGTGATTTCATTCTTCTTTATTTTTCTTGATGCCTACAGTAAAATATTTAATGAAAACATCTTCCACTATTTACAGTCAGCAACAGGGAATAATAAGGTTTTTATGAAATATTTTGGAATGGGTTAATCATTCGAACCACTTTGTTACTTCCTTTACATTAAATCCCTGTTTTACCTAACGGGCATTACCGTCCTGTTACAATATATCAATACATAAACTTGTACCCGAAATGTTTGTGTGAATTTTCAGTTATGGTTAGGTAACAGGTGTTAACGTACATTAAAACACGAATTCTCATTTAAAATTAATATGTATGAATGTATGAGCCACGTTCGCATTTAACAACGGTAGAATTGATTTCTATGCGACTTGGTACGTCAGGTGGCCCCGGGCAGTTTTTGCCCTGCATAGCATGTTATACAGTTGCCTAATTTATAAGCGTACACGTTTCATTGGTTGATTTAATCTGCGCTAACGACATATTTATTGTTAACTCCCCCTTTAAAAATCCAAACTGTTGCATTCTCATGCTTGAATGAATCTAAATTCGCCTTCTTACCGACGTAAATTACGTCACTTGTGATCACATTATTTGGCAATTTGTAAATATATATCTTCTACATTTTTTTACCTCACTGAAATCCTGTACCATATTTAAAAGAAACCAACATACTCTATATATATTTTACTGAGTTTTAATAAATTATTAATGCTGTGAGAAAAAATTAATTTTTCAATTGTGCACAAAAAGGTAAAAGCTACCTAAATGCTAAAGAGCCCACTTTGGTAGTATTATGTAGCATGTCTGCATCACATTCAACAGGTAGTGAGTTCGTGTCTCGCTTAGAACAAGTAACCGGATGTCTTTTTTTTTTTTTTTTTTACATCGGAGTTTTCCTTTATTCTGAGAACACGAATGTCGAGTAACTGAATTTAAAACCATACGAGATTCCAATGAACACTTTATAGGCAAGGGGTTATATAAACATTGAACATTTTATGCCAGTTTATTAGGGGTTTGTTAAGTAAGATCTATTAATTTTTGTAACATTAAACACTTGTAACCTAAATATTTTGAGAATTCAAGAAACTGAGGATAGGTTCCTGATCCTGGGGCTTGAAACAGTAAATATGCCAAATTTCGTCTAGATTGATGATGGTAAATCCCAACGGAAGTTTTCCGCAATCATGTTTTTTAAATAAAAAGCTAAACTTTGTGCATATCTCAGCTCTTCTAAGCATTGTAGAAAGTCTGAAGGCAAAAGGTTAGCCAATAACTATTGGCATCAAGTGACAAAATGGTTGGTGAATACGGTTTCAGCCCTTCGCAAGCTATGTGGTTTCAAATTTGGAAGAAGTGTTTGTTTAAGTTCCAAAAGCCATACTACCTGTCGGAATGAAACAATGCAGTTTTTAAGTGGCTAGGTTTGGGGCCGACGAGATAACTCTCGTAGGAGCAGTCTGACCGTCAAAACTTAACACATTGTATGTAAAAAAGAACACTTATAACATACTTTTTTCTTTTATACCTACTAAAAGACGACCGCAATTCACAAGTTGCAGAATTTTCATTCTAGTTGCTTACCAACCGTGATTAAAGGATCTAACTGCTGTATTTTCTTACAATAGAAAGATACTATAAGAATACGTGGTACTCACCGGGCATGGTGACGATATTTATATGTAACGATTTCGAATACTCTTTGTTATTGGATTACATTTTCAAATACCTATACTTTTCTCAAATGGAAGATTGTCTTTCGGTTTTTTTCTTGGCCATGCAAAGAGAATCGAACTCTAAGCGCATTACAGAACCACCAGTTTTTAAGACATGACTGCCACTTAAGCCTAATGCATTACCTTATTTATCTTACCTCCATAAGGAAATGTATCTCAATTAATATAAATTAGATAGAAAACACGCTTTTGTAAGTAGATATAGTTCGTTGCTGAATGGACACACCAAAACTTTTTTTACTGCTGGCCATGCAAAAATAACTGAATTTTAAAGTATTTACATAGAGGCCAGCTCTTTAAAGATTTGATTACTGCTACATCCATTCCCTTATTTCATTTGTCTCTACAAGTAAATAAGTAATACACTATTACTCTCTCTACACGTATTATGTACGAGTGGTGTATATAGAAGGTATTGTAATCACCCAAAAATTCGATACCGAGATTTTACCGGAAATACATGTTTTGGTTCCCCCTGAATAAAAAAAACATTTTCCAAAAAGAGCCGTGTGTCTATCTGTGGACAGAATAGCTCAAAACGAAAAGACCGTTGAATACCAAACTTGGTATTTTATTTTAATACCTTCCAAGGATGTGAGGAAGGTTTTCAAGAAAATCCCCCAACCCAAACTTCCTTTTACATGTAACCTTTTTCGAAAATTTTGATTTTCTCAAAAATGGCTGTTACGATTTTGATTGAAATATCTTATATTCAAGATATTTACCTGACAAATAAAGTGAGTATCTGGAATTTTCAGGGAATAGCTTCTGAAGACTACTTTATTCTGGATGAATTTTAGGGAGTTTTGCATAACTGCTAAACCGTAAGAGATGGACAAAAAATTACCACACAAAAATGTAGAGCATGTTAAAACACCAATTTATGTTATATACATTTTTTCCGTGGAGTTCATAGTTTTTTAGATATTCCTTGTTTAAAAAAACTTATGCTTTTCTCATATATAAATTTGTCAACTCCTGTCCTTACAAACAAAGGAACCTCAGTCACAAAGGAATGGACTTTTGACTATCACTTTAACCTATGGTACTCCCTTATTTCACTTCTACTTACTAGGAAGCAAGTAATAAGACTATTTCTGCCAATTTTTTCTCGATTAGCATGAAGTAAATTGAAGCATGATCTCTTTAACAATAATTTGTTGCAGAGATGTAGAGAAAGTCATGTGAATGAAACACACATCATATTGTTTTGTTACTGTTTATCCCGATTAGGATGAAGTAATTATGTAGTTAGAATAAGCGTTTTTAGGAATAATTTATTGCAGAATTTCCTATGAATAGAGCACTAGACTTATTCATAAAATGCTACTGCACAGTATTTCCAAGTAGAATAAATAGAGTAATTTTTTAGTCGTGAATAAGTTAAGTTCAATATGAAAAATTATGTTTTCAAATTGTTACTGATAAAATGGTATGTGTGAATAGCATACACAACTTTAAATCTAATTCATTTAGGATTGCCGCATTTGTTATTGTTTAATTCTATTGTTTAATTCTTTTCTTTTTAGTTCCCTAGCTGTTGAAGGTATAAACTTTGTGTTTTTGTGCCGTTTGGAAAAAAAAAAAAAAAAACTACCAAGATAAAATACAAAGGATAAACATATCGATTAAAAAGTGAAATATGAGATGAAGTTTAGTTACGTGGAAGCGAACGATTTTATAAATAAACTGATAGTTAAGCCTTGCATATTTGCTTGGTTGTAAGAGGCAATGAGACAGAAAATGGGTCACACATAACAGTCTCTTTGTGTGGATGTTTACACTTGATATAACCTGGGCTATAAAGCCGGAGAGTATCCTTTCATCTTGGAGAGTTGCTAACTGTTTATAAAGGTTTCACTTTCTTACAGCTAACAGTGATGTTTTACCCTGGCACATACATGGTTTTGTTGACGAACTCCACAACACAAACAATACGCTGTCAAAACAAGCTAAAAGCTCCCGTTGTCAACTACTAGAGGTGGTCAGTGTCAGCTCTTAAAAATGTACTTTGTGAACAAATAATTACATTAGCTGGCAATTTTACAGCCACAATTAAATCAGTTGAACTGACATATTTGATTCCTATACTATTAAAGCATTATCTTGTGGTTTTGTGAACTACGAATGTCTTGCTGTAATACTTAATATTATTTGTTTTGATTTTTATTTTGAAAAGATTATTTAGAACCTAGTAGGTCTACTATAAAAGTATACATTTGTTATACAGTTAATTTAACGTTTCGATAATAAAATTTGAATAGGCACAGTAAACTCTGTACTTAGTTTTCTTTAGCACATTATATTATGTTGCAAAAATATTGAATTAGATAGATTAATATGCCGACAAAAATTTAAAATCATAAAATGACTTAAATTCAATGGCAGAGAGTATCTATTTAAAGGTTTTGATTCCTAGTATGAATAATAACCAGTGTCTTTTAAAGTTGGATGTTAAATTAGCTGATCGTAGAATAGTTGTGATTATCCAAAGGATACACTAAGTACTTGGTTTCAAATTATCTGCACTCAAAGAAATGGCCAAGAGTCACTGATGGCAGGTAAACAATCGAAACGCTAACATTCTGTGAGCAGGTAGAGTTGGATTGTTAATGCGGCGTCGTTTCTTAAAGTTAGTAACAGCTTGAGTATGTTTACTTTTGTCCTGGATTTAATTCTTACAAATCCTTATGCTGATAATTACATACATAGTATTAATTTGTTGAGAAACTATGACTATGAAACGGCACTTTTCACTCAAAATGGACTGAAAGAAACCCGCAGAGCTTATGTAACAGTTAGTTGGAGTAACCGAAGAAGTTAAATAAAAGTGGGAAGTAATTTGGTAAAATAAATTGGGGTTTCCTGGGGCATTGAGTATTCTTGTCAAGAACGCATTGCAATCAGATGGTAGAATATTGCGTTTGAGTTCTTTAAGTGCAACAATGCCTTTATTGACTCAAAAGTTAGGTACAAATAAAGCGTTTTATTCAATGCTGTAAAGAATTCACCAAATGCTTCAACGCGTAGACATTCATGGCTTGCAGCATGACATTGGAGATTCTAGTTCAGTTTTAGATTTGACTCGGCCATTGTTTGATTAACCAACTTGGCTGTCCATGCGCAAGCAGACAGGACGAACGGAAGTCTGTGCATTTCGCATTGGAAAGAAGAGCCGATTTCCAAAAAGTCCCTTTTTATATACGTTATTTCGATCCAGTTCATTTACCATAGCCTAACCTCGACGAAATCTCGAAACCTGTCGTTCATCTGTCACATAGCCATATTGTCTCCGCAACCAATAGGAAAGGCTCAGGAAAGAGCCTTAGTCTGAAACTGAACTAGAATCAGCAATTTCGCTTGCAGCACTCCAGTCTGACTCACGATATACACACCCCGGCTTTCAATTCTTCCTCCTTTTATATCTAGAAAGTGACGTCACATAGCATTTGGAAGCTTTTCGAAGCTACTGGACGATTCTAGCACGTGTCTCCGGTTAGTGTTTTCTGTTTTTAATGTTCCGGCCGAATACGCACTGTATAGCACAGTGTACACATATTCCTTTTGAGGTTTGAAATTGGGGCTTTATTTAAGGGCGCTATTTAACTGCGATGTTCTCAGTCTCACATTCTATGTTGTGAGTATATGACTGCTTGATTTTTCTCAGAGGTCCCTTTTTCAGGCTTGAGGTTATTTTACGTGTTGTATTTTTGTTTCTTTTTTCTGTTTTGTTTTGTAGTGTTTAACGCCCGCTTTAACTATTAATACTGATAATACTGAAGAAGATGGAGCACCGTTGGAATGCGATGGCGGGGGAAACCGGAGAACCCGGAGAAAACCCGCCCCAGCGCCGCTTTATCCACCACAAATCTCACATGCGGTCGCTTGGGATCGAACCCGGGCCGTCTAGGTGAGAGGCGAGTAGTCCCTCCACTCCTCCACTCAGCCACGGCGCGGCCCTACGTGTCGTAGATGAAGGACACGGCACCTCTGACTTTACTCCTCTCCGAAGAAAGCCCGAAAATATTCGCGCCTCCGCCAGGTTTGAACCCGTGACCTTGGAAGCCAGATGTTACGCCTTGATCACGGAGAGCCATATTATTCAAGTTTTTTTCCAAGAGTCGTACAGTATCGTCGCCCATTTTAAATATGCGCTTTTATACATTCTCCAAAACATTATGGCCTTCAAACGGGAACACCCCCCCTGCCACTGGGCAATAACTATTAGCAAACAAAAACACTCTATAGTAGGGGGGAGAGGCAACGTAATAAAATCTCTGTTTCCTGGGGATTCTTAAGGTTCTGCTTGCAAGTCCAAATTCGCGCCTCAGTTAAGGGAACTGTAAGTGGGAGACTAGGCAACTGAGAAATGGAAATGGAGTTTTATTTATGGACACTTTTTAACTACTGTGGTTGTCAGCGTCTCATTCTATACTGGGCGTTGAAAGACAGCTTAATTTTGCTCGGAGACCTTTTTATCAGGCTTGAGATTCTTTTACGTGCCGTAAATCTACTCCACGGGACCAACGACTTTATTTCTCTTCTGAAGGAAGCCATGCTAAGGATTTTTACGCCCGCAAAAAAGTGATCGTCCTCCGCCGGGTTTGAACCCGCGACCTTAGGTACATGAAGTTAGCATGGTAACCAACTGCGAGGGTTGGTTTCCAGCAAACCTCTTAGTTCCAAACTTTAAAGTCACGCCGCACTTGGCAGAGAGTTATCATGTACTGAAAAGTAATGTAGCAGCTGTTTTATTTGTAAGTGTAACATTTCCGTAACATTTTACACACACACGCCATCCATTATGGATCAGTCATATGTAAGAGTGTGCTAGATATCAGTCAATAAAAACATCACATCATGTAAAAATGTAATTGTTTCCTCTGAAAAATTTCTTGAAAATTCTTTCACTCTAAATCAAACTAGATACTTACCTGAACTAGTTATTAAACCTGCTGTTTCTAAGCTTTCGTTTGTGTATAGCAATTTTTTAGCTTCTACTGTCGTATTTGAAGCTTTGATTTTCGTGAAGGAAGAAGGGAAGTTGAGGGAGAGGGGCGAAGGCAAAGGAAAGAGAAATATGGTAAACACCAAATATTGATTTTAAGTACGCTACATTTTAGGCAGTGTAATTTTGTGGAGCTCTTCCAACTCAAAATAAGTTATTATACGAAAAATGTTTGGGTTTTCTTTTACACCTTAAAGTGTAATTTGACTGGAATGTATATCTGGTGAATAAAATCTATGTTTGTTTAAGGGAAAAAGGTAATGAAATTTCTAATTTTATATTTCAGTATACATTATCTAAAGATTCTTTGGTGATTGCATTTCTATTATTATAATTAATATAACCAAAAATAATTAAATAAGACTTTAATAAATTAAGTCTTATTTGATTATTTTTTTTGGTTATATTAATTATAATAATATTTATAATTTATTAGAATATCTTATGTTAGAGTATAACACTGAAGCTGTTATTGGGATAATTATTATCTTTGAATATATTTATAAAAATAATTATTTTTTGTTTTTACAATGAAAATGTAAGTATAAATGCTAAATTTCATTCAAATTGGATAAATACTTTACAATAATTCAATTATTTAAACTTTGTACTATGCAAATGTATTCACTAACTAACATTTTCCAAACGTTTCAAAATTTGAGAAAATTGGTTGGAATTTTTTTAAATCGAGCTTTGAACCACACACAAAAAATTACTTTTTTATATTTAATTAACTTTACTGAGATTTATATTTTTTAAGAAACTTGGAAATTTGAATCTCTAAAATTAATAATTTTATCACAAAATATATTCTGAAAATTTACTATTAATGCTAGTATAATTTTGTCGCTTGTAATATTGCAATATAATCTCTGTACATTGTAGTTGTGTTTCAACAAAGACTGACATTTCTGGAAGATTTTGAATTGTAAAAATGTAGTTGTGAGAAAAACGTTGGTTTATAAACCAGTAAGCAAGAAACAGATATCGAAGTCTTCAAATGCCTGTAGAGCAACAAGCAACAGAGGGACAACAATGCCCAAAGACCCCAAGAACTATTTGAAATAAAAAAGTTATTTTCATTTATTTTTTCTTTACCGATTATAGTTAACATTTCACTCCCAGTGAGCCTTAAGGTTTTACTTTTTCTTTGGTTTCCTGTCCCTCTCCTGTGCCTATAACTAAATGTATAACGAATTAACTTCTGCAAACTTTTATTTCGTTAACATGAAGTAGGTAGAAGGTTTGTATGAAAGCTGTAAAAGTCTGCAGAGGAAGCCATGTGAATGCATTAGATTTTTTTTGTTATATTTGTGCATATGCATCGTCAATGAAGATGGCTCCATATAAAGAAGATATGCAAGGCCGTTGGTCT
Organism: Hymenopus coronatus; assembly: GCA_030762935.1. Taxonomy (NCBI): domain Eukaryota; kingdom Metazoa; phylum Arthropoda; class Insecta; order Mantodea; family Hymenopodidae; genus Hymenopus; species Hymenopus coronatus. The sequence goes on from CM060882.1 coordinate 85,428,089, forward strand.
GTTGTGGCAGATTTACTTGAACAGTAAAATCGGCTACTTGTTCATAAGTGAACAAATTGGATTCATTTCCAAGATTTGAATGAAAATCTCTACAGACACCAGACCTAAATTGAGTATTGAAAACGATTGCACTTATAAGTGTACTATTGCGTTAGTGTTTGTTTTTAGATACTAAACCTTTTTTAAAATTTGCTTTACATTGCTTTAATTATTTGGTGATATTGGGACGGATCTTTTGGAGATACCTCGTGGAACGATATGTGGTTGACAGCCTTCAAGGTCTCATCTCTGCACTATACAGTCTTACTTCGTCACGGGTGATGGTTTAAAAATAAGAATGTAACACTTAATAACAAATATAAAATATCAAACAATAGTTTGGGGGATGACCTTAGTGCCTAACAATTGTATCTTTGCTTCTACACGTGTATGCATATATCATTAGGATGCTGTACTGTTTATCTGCTTTCATTATCTGTGGATAGATAGCAGCTTATTCGCTATTAAGATCTGCATATTTTAATTTCACTACTGTTTTAGACTGAAGGTAAATGCTTCGGGTCTTGCCATCAAACATCCATTCCAGTATCTGCCTTGCTAACTGAGGGGAAAATGAGAAGAAGAAGGAAATAAAAGAAACAGGTTTTTGAGCTCACTAAATTAGAACCCAGAAACACAATTACAATGGACGTCATAGATGTTACCGCCCTATGCATCTCCCGCTCAGTACTAAAGCATGGTTACGAGACAGATGCATTTATTGAGAAAATCTTATGTGCCCCATTCATATGATTTTCTCTAGCTGTTTCGCAAACAAGTCTTATATCCAAAAGATAAATATTTTATCTGTATCATGCTAATTAAGGTAACCATTAACAGAATTTGCCTTATTTTTAGCTTCCTTGTAAGTATAGAGCGATAATAAGGGAATGCACAGGGCAAAGCAATAGTCAAGTCCTTTAAAAGTCAGTCGCTATGTGAAGCAATTGAAATTCTATTCTCTTTGCTTTCCAGGATTATACAAACGAGAAATGAGAAGAAATGTCTTCTCATCTGAAAAACGTTTAAGTGGCTTAAAATTGAAACCAATATTCCGGAATATCACAAAAACGGTTAACTCTACAAAAAATATGTATATGACGTTTGTGTGTTTTAATGAGGTCTGCATTTGTTCTGCAGTAAGTATTTGTCTATCTGCTACAGCTTGCCAGTCATACAAAAGTCATCCAATTAAGAGGTCTTCAAAAGCTAGTCCCAGAAAATTCAAGATATACATTTCATTTGTCATAAAAATCTTAAACATAAGGTATTTTAATCAAAATCGTTAGAGCCATTTTTGAGAAAATCAACATTTCCAAAATTTTCCCCATATATTGGGTAGTTGAGGGGTGGGGGGATTCTCTTGAAAAGCTTCGTGCCAAATCACTGGAAGATGCTCAACTAAATACAAAGTTTTCGTTTTTGAGCTATGCTGTCCAAATACACACACAAACGTACACTGACATGTTTCTAAAAGGACTACTTTTTGGAACCAGGGGGTCTCAAAACATGTATTTCTGATGAAATTACGTATTGAAATTTTGGGTGCAATACAATACTTCCTCTAATCACTATGTACATAGTACGTGAACAGAAATTAAAGATGAAACAAACTAATTTAGACTGTTTACGGGTGACATATGCTTCAGAATAATGACAAAAAAATTTATTTCTGTTCTTTAAAGCTTTTTTGTCAAAATATTAAGTTTGTTGTGTCAGATTTTTTAGATAAATTAACTTTACTTTTATGTGCACTATTCATTAAATTATGGAAGTTCCTGTATATGGCTGTATGAGGTGCAAGTTATAATGCTAAATAAGCTTTTAAATAAATATCTTTCTGGTTCGGGTACTTCCTTTCCTGAGTTTGCTTAACCCTAATTTGATAGAAATTCAAGGAATGCAGATTTAGGTTATTTTAACACGGGAATGAACACTACTAACGGGCAGAGTAATGCAAGGAGAAATCCAGTAGAGGGAGTCAGTGATGCGATAAATATTGAGTGGCACCAGCATTATCATATTGTGCTCCTTGCCCACGCAGATGTTCCAACTCCGTCATTCTTTTAAAGAGAGGATTTGATTGCCTGGCTCTGGAGTTCAGATTGTGGGCGGCAGCAAGCAGAAAACATCGCGTTATGAGGTCGAATGAGGGGACTTTTCAAAGGGTTAATAAGAGAAACATCCAAGTTGTGGAGCTCAATTTTCATATAAGCTAACTGTGGGTCTGCAGCAAAGGTGTCATATGACCCATAAAGGGTTCTTATGGTTTTCGTAAATATCTAATATTTACGACAGCTAACCCTACTAATTCCATGCCATCAGCATTTGCATGCTTTAAAGTGATTTATATGTAGCAATCACTAGGAAGCGCGCTTGAGGTACGTAAAGACTGAAGTTTACTGCATATTTATCAGAAGCCAAAAGCGGTATGTGAACTGCGAACCTGTTTCAGACAGACAAGATCAAAACAGACAGGCGGGAACGGCAAGACTCTGAATTATTAACTCCCGTTGAATTATTAACATTTAATTCCTCAAACAATACCCAATCTGGACTTTCTAGTTTTATATGATTTTCTCAAGTCTATAGACGATTACTGGGCTAATTTCTATTCTGTCATGAATTTCCTGCATTACTTTTGTAGCTCATGATTTCCTTTCATCGGTTTACTTTAAAATGTTTCAGGCTTGCAGGACCAGGTGACAGTAATTGTTGCGTGGTGCTTAGACGGTAAAATGAAAAGTATAAAATATTTCACCCTGGTGCTTATATGGTCGGATGTGCTACTACGTGACAACGAGAAATAAACAAACGGCAGCTAGAATCCTACAGTGGTACCACCACTATCACCACCAGTAACACCAACATCACCGCCACCACCACCACTAGCTGAATTTGATTCCACATGTGGAATTTGTGGGAGACAATGCGGCGCAGGGGCAGGTTTTCTCCGGTTTCCCCTGCGGTCGCATTCCACCGGTGCTCCATCTTCGTTCCAGGTATCACCAGTGTCATCACCTGAGGTACCATAGTAGTAAAAGCGGGCGTTAAACACTAAAAAAGAACCACCACCACAGACCTGGATTCACAATATATCTACCAAGTGGCCCAATTGCCCCATATTTGAGTTCGCGTTATAAGAGATGCAGAACTGAACGGGGCTATTTCAAGTTAAAACCGGCCAGTGAAGAACTGAAAAGAGTGACCTTCGCTTTACTCCTAGCGTTGACAGTCAACCGCTTATCGTGTACGCTAATAAGCAAGAGAGATAAAACAACGATCACTCGATCTATACCCCACTTACCGGTTTTAATTTTAAATAGCACTACTGAGGCCTGAAACTAATATAACGCACGAAAGAGTATTTATAGACGTCAAATACGACAGTCTGGTCACCTGGTGATGACCAGACCTCCAAGTGTAGTAGGCGCTGCCCAAAGTGCGAAAGTAGATTGATTGGTGCTTTGATGCTTTTTATTTCTTAAGATAAATTTGGTTTGTTTATTGAAAACGTTAATCCTTAAAAAAAATTGTGCAGCATAGATTTGATTGTGAAATAGACAGCAGATCTACAGATGTAATATGAATAAATCTTTCTTGGGCTAATTGTAACTGGCAGGAGCTTTTCTTGGTGGACACCAGAATATTAATGATTTTTGGAGAACCTTTGGTTTTGGGATTCCTATATTTCAACTGGCTATGTACGATAAACGATTCAGAAATAAAATACGCAATATTTGCTTCGATGGCAAAAGCTCAATACAGGATCGACGCAGATTTGATATCTTGGCTGCTGTTATTGAAACGAATAAAATCTTTCACAACAAATGTCAGAAATGTCATTGTCTTGGACGAAATGTCACTGTATTTCGTGATTGATGCAGTTTTAGAAAATATATTATATTGCGAAGCCATACAAGTATAGCATAAAATATTCATTCAAAATCTTCTCGGGCTTCTAGCTAGGTAATAACTTGGCTTGACACCAACGTTTCGAAGAAGTGCATCTTCCTCGTCTTCACCCTGAAGACGAGGAAGATGCACTTCTTCGAAACGTTGGTGTCAAGCCAAGTTATTACCTGGCTAGAAGCCCGAGAAGATTTTGAATTAACACGTCGCCAGGAAAGCTATAGTTCTTATTTTATAAAATATTCAGCTTGAATGATGCCAAACTGTTTTATACCACTGATATGGAGACTAATTGTGGAAGTTGCCGAATATTTGCAAAATAATTCGGCAGACGCTGTAGTACTAAAACAAACTGAACCACTATATGTCACTGATAGAAACGTTACAATAGATAACTGATTCACTGGTTCTGACACTCAGAAGGTGCTGAGAAAGAACCTGAAATACTCCTGCATTACGAATATAAATCTGGCGTTGTTGTAGCATATACATTTTGTGCTACATACAATGTAGCCTGAACAACAAGAAGTTGACCGATGGTAATCTTTTTAGTATCTTATGAATATTGCAGGCAATATTTCTGGGGTTATGCTCCTTGAAAATCAAAACAAATATTCTACAAGGCAGTAATATGTAAAAACTCCGATCTTAGCTTTGCTTTCATATGAGTACAACAAAGGAAGACAACGGTTTCAAACCTATCCAGTGATTTGAAAGTCCTTCTGATAAATTATAAATTTGAGGAACCCAAAGCAGGCTGACCTTCTGAATACACCATCCTCATTGAAAAGGAAATGATATGACTAATGCAATAAAGAGAAAGACAACTGCAAAACTAAATACACGTGCAAGAAATGAACACTCTTTTCTGTTTGAGCAAACAAGCCACAATTAGTTACGATGATTGCTTAGGGGGGGGGGGCTACACAATAGAGGTTGAATAATTCTGAGTAACAGAAAATTTCAAGTTACAATTTTTAAGTATGTCTGAAAATTTCAGAGGTTTTCTGAATGTTTTAATAAAAACTATGGTGTATATGTATTCTCATATTTTAACGAGCATTTTATATATTAAATAATACTAATAAAATATATGTAATAGAATATAAAAATATGATGTGTACCATTCACATGCCTTTCTCTACATCTCTACAACAAATTATAGCTAAAAAGCTTATGCTTCTATTTACTTCATGCTAATCGAGAAACATTATTATTAATAATAGTCTTATTATTTGCTTCCTTGTAAGTAGAAACGAAATGAGAGAGTACCATCGCTAAAATTATAGCCAAAAGCTAGTTGTTAAGTAACTGAAGTTCCTTTGCTTTTATGGGCGGGAGTTAACAAATTCCTGTATAAGAGAAGTATGTTTTTCAAAGCAGAAACGAAAAACCAAGAATATCTTAAAAATGATCAACTCCACAAAAAAAATGTATATGACATAAATTGTGTGTTTTAACGTGCTCTATATTTTTTATGTAGTAAGGTTTTGTCCATCTCTTACGGTTTAGAAGTTATGCACAATTCCGTAAAATTCATCCAGAATAAAGTAGTCTTCAGAGACCATTCCCAGAAAATTCAAGATATACATTTTATTTGTCAGGTAAATATCTTTAATACATTATATTTTAATAGGGCTATTTTTTGAAAATCAAAATTTTTGAAAAGAGTTCCATGTAAAGGGTAGTTTTGGGTGGGGGGATTTTTCCCAAATCTTCGTGTCGCATCTCTGGAAGATACTAAACTTAAATACCAAGTTTGGTATTTTACCGACTTTTCGTTTTTGTGTTATCGTGTTCACAGACACACGGACACAGGGACACACTGACACACGGATACAAGGACACACGGACACACACACATGGACTTTTTTCTGAAAATGCTTTTTTTGGATACTGGGGTAACGTACCTCTAAAACATATTTCCGGTGAAATCGCAGTGTCGAATTTTTGGGTGGAGTGCAATACCTTCTCTATCCCTATGTACATTGTACATACGGAACTAGAGACAGTAAAAAATGAAAGAGAGAAGTAATAAACAAATAAACAGTTATATAAGCACAAAATATGGCGCAGATCCACTAGTCTCCGCGTGCCCAAGGGTGTTCTATCAAAACGCGCCCAACGGAGGAATTAAAGACATAACTTTTTTGTGTACAAAATAATTCAGAGAAATCAGTATTTCACAAGCTGTTTCCAGAACATAAATTAAATTTTATGTACATTTTAATAGACATAAAATGGTATTTTAATCATAATAATTAGCAAAATTTCAGAAATTAAAAATAGGATTAAAAAATGTTCAAGTAAACAGTAGTTTGGGGTGGGAAACTTTCTTGAAGTATTGCCATCTCTGGTATTTTTACCCGGTATCTCTTTTGACATGCTGTTTACACACACACACACACACACACATAAACACACGCGGACTCAACCTTTTGCTGAGTATGTTTTGCTTCAGAAAATCTCAAAATTTATATTTCCAGTGAAATTCCCATAGGTATAGTATTTTGGAAATAATATAATACATACTATTCTTATTATGGATTGTTATTTACTACTTATCATTTATTATTGTCATTATTTATTATTACTGTTTATAGATAAGAAGTACACAGCCATCTCCTAAAAACTATGCCGAAGCCGGGGTGTTCTGATTCTCGGCGGCTGCAAAGGACGCTACCCATTCTTTCCTCTATACAAGTCGCGCGAGGATTATTATTTATCAGCCCATGTGTTATGATACAACAATAAATGGAGAACGGTTTTTTCTTCAACTAATAGAACCGAGAAATCATATTGGTATTTTCAACAATAATTTGGAACTTCCCGTTGCAGCGGAGTCCGTGAATCAAATTGAACAATTGTTTTGAAGATAAGGAGCTACGTACTGGTGTCTCCCTATCAATCATTAGTGTGTGCTTTTACTGTAGAATTGTCTGAAGGACAGATTTTTAATAGAAACCTTCAGACATTGGAGGAACTAAGGAAAAATTATCACTAGGGATAGCATCTTGGGAACCGATAGCGGAACGGAATCGAAGTTAGTCGAGCATGGTACATAGTTGTGATGTGTTGACAATGCAGTGTGTACGTATTGGTACTAATAAAAGTAAAATGGGGTTGCGTGCTAGACTGTGGTGTTTTCACTAGCAGTGAAAGGCGATTGAGTTTGGGTTGGAGATAAACAAATACGACTTACTTACGTGAGCTAACAATTTTAATATTTACATACATTCAATTGTTGTTGTGCAACAAGTCATCAGCATCATTAGCCCTTTCATTTTCTCTCAAGACACATTAAAATGCACATCAACATACTTTCGTAACGTCTCAAATGTAAGTCGTCTCCGATTGGCACGTAAATAGGTTTTGTATTGTAAAAAGCTTCGCTCCACAACACAAGAAGTGATTGGAGCAAAATGGAAATAGGACGCATAATCGACTATTGGGTAAGATACTCCATCAGTAATTATTTCCTTAGCAACACCTCGTAGCACATTTCGTATTTCGCGCATTATTGATTCTTTTTCCAAGCACTGTCTTCATTTTATTTTTGACACGGTCTAAAAAAAGGTGTCACGGGTCTCTGGTTAATTACTTGCACAAGTTTATCAACAGGTTTCAGGGCTCGAGGCATTTCAATGTTCGATGTTTCCAAATATGTGTTATTGTCGTAAATGTATCTGCTAAGTTCTTCGGCATCCATTCCAATCCATTTCAAGCAAAGATTTTACAATCTTGATTGCAGAGCATGCTGTATTATCAAAGGCATTAATTAACTGTAAAACAGTACTGTAATATACAACATAGTATAGTGCTGCGTAGCGTCTTGTTCCCCAACGCGTTACTACAGTTAGTTTACATGCAGTCACCAATGCAGGTCGGTCCTTACTCGTTAGCTATGCAACTGGTATTCGCATGTATCCCGCTATCGGTCCCCTAGAGCCATCCCTACTTATCACAAATTATATTGAAAAAGTAACATTTGTCGAACTTAAATTGGAATGTTTCTATTTAGCCAATGGAGGAGATCATTTTAGCATTTTCTATGATCTATGATTTTATGTACAATACTTGGAAGATACTTAAATACCAAGTTTGGTATTCAACGGTATTTTCGTTTTTGAACTATGCTGTTCACAGACACACAGACAGAAATACACACACAGTACCTGTATCCAAAAATACTATTTTTGGATTCAGGGGGACCCAAAACATGTGTATCGGTATAATCTCGGTATCGAATTTTTGGGTGCAATACAATACCTTCTCTGTACACTATGTAAATAGTACGTGTAGAGAAATTAAAATGCAGCAAGGTACATAACTGTTGACCAGCCAAGTAGAAGAATTGAAAGGTATATTATTAAACAAATTTTAATTGTTTTCCAAGATTCCAGGTATATGCAAGGAGTACACACATTTTTTCGAACTCGAGAATTTAAACCATTCTATCAAACGTATAATAGCTTATCGATTGGATTAAGAGTTGAAGCTAGGAAAGTAATTAATGAAATATTGCGAAGTAACATATTTGAAGAAGCAAATTCTGTTTATGTCTCGGCATTATGATTGAAAGTAAAGAAAGATTATCATGTGCTAAGACATTGGTAAATAAGTACATACCACAAGAAAGAAAACTCACGGCCTTTTTCACCGACAGTGCCACGATATTCAAAGGTAAAGAATTTCGAGAGAAAATCAGTGCTAGCAACATAATTATTTTTGCTCCAAATACAGATGTCGCAGCAATCCATGTGAAAGAACCGTTAAGCTTGTTGGTATTTTTCTTAGAAAACTTACTTATAAAAGACCTTCCGATGGTTGAATTACTTCCCTGCTATTGAAACTCTTTTGAATAAAACAACGAACAATGTGACCAAATACTAACCCATACAACTTGCATGAGGAAAGATGATCTCAAATATTCCGGCAACATTTTCCAGGGGGAATGAAAGCATTTAACAAAAAACCGAAGAAATGTAAAACTGGGCGACGGAAAGAGTTAAGCGTGCAGCAGAAAGAAGGAAGATGAAGCCTGAATTGAGAAACAAAGGGGTGGGAGATAATCATTGGAGATCAAGTCGCAAATAAATCGTTATCAAGCAAAGCTGGAGAAGGAAAATAATCGTTTAATGATATATTTCAAGGGACCATTTAGAATCATATAAATGTTCTTTACTGACACACCCTAGCGAATTTCACTCGCCAGGAATTATAGTTAAATATCATAAGTTCACGTTGAAGGGATACACAACATATGAGAACACGCTGCTGTCGAACAACTAAAAGAAGAGAAAAAAGACTAAGGACGTTTGAGGGTGACTGCAATCACGTGTACCTAAGTTAATGCAAAATAGAAAAAAAATGAGAATAACGTGAAAATGTAATAAAATAAGTATGGGATTGTTTAAAAAATTCGGTATATCTTAAAAAATAAGGTGAGCACAACTAGAAAACTGAAAGGTATATAAAAAGGAGAAAAGAGGTCTACAAGACTATAAGAAGCACACAATAATAGTATTTTAATATTAAGGCAATAATTCTTCTTAATAAGATGTTGCTTTTGTTGCAAATAACTGTGTGAATATCTAAATATATCGAGTTATTTTGAACTTGTGTAAGTGTGATAACAGCTGTTCAAAGTATCGACTGAGAAAGGGTAAATGAACTGAAAGAATAATGTTTTGGGACAAACTTCAAGAACAGGTTTTGAGTGAGAGAGAGTGTGTGTGTGTGTGTGTATGTGTGTGTGAAAAGAGGTTATAACGGATGAATGAAACGTCGAAGGAAGTAGTAGTAGAGATGGGAAAGAAAGATAGCTAGTGATCCTAAAAAGTTGACAAGTTTATGATGAATGGAAAGTGCAATCAGAATTTAAACAAACCAATACTGATGGTTGCTATAAATTTGTTTACAAGAGCATACGGAACTAATTAACTATTATTATTATTATTATTATTATTATTATTATTATTATTATTATTATTATTATATTATTATTATTATTAACATTATTATTAATGTTGAAATGGAAATGTCTAAGTGTAGATATTCTTATAATCTACTTCTATAATGTAGATTTTGTTTGCAAGGTGCAGAATAAGGCAGGATTTGCTAGGCTACAAATATGCATATTTCTGATGAAAGCACAAGAAACCAAGCAAGTTTATGGCTCCATCCTTGTATTGGGCTGCAAGCAACAAAGTCACTGCAAGACAAGGAACATTCCCCAAATTTCTGTAAACAGGGAGTTTCCCAGTGACTTCAATAAAAAGCAATAAAAATAAATTCAAATAAAATTTAATGAATTTAAATCAGAACCAAGAAAAAAAACACATTAATATACTTATAAACTAAATTCTAGAATCTTCTCATAAAAAATTAATGCAAATCATGTATGATGGTAGCCAATAAGGTACGAATGCTGGAGCGTATGCCGCAATAATGACAATAACAGAATAGAATATTGTCTCGAACCTCATGTCAGTTTTGGGTATATAAGAGGGTGAAATTTGAGTCAGTCTCGACATTTAGTGTCGAGTCCTCGCTAATTCGAGCTCGGAAACCACGTCATTTTAAAGGATGTTTGTAATTGTAAATTTGTGCTTTTAGCATCAGTGTTAACATTGTACCACCAGCTATTAGAAAAAAAAATAGAAAATAGAAAGATAATAGAAGAAAAATATCAAAAGCAGACAGTGGCGTTTTTATTTTATTTTATTTTCTTTCACATCTCCCCTCACTAGTCATATTTGCTGTACACGATAACAGCAGTCGAGCCAAAACCTCGGTTAGCAGTAGCGAGAGAGCAGCATCTCTATCGAAGGTACGTGCAAAACAATAACTCAGCTGTATATACAAACAGAAACACACATACTGCCTGTCTGACGAAAGAGTGCAGAGTTAGGGGAGGTCACTAGTGTAACACGGAATGGTTTAGAGTGGTCAAAGAAGGTGAAAATAGGTATAGTGCAGTACTGTCTGACAATCAGAATATCAGCACAGCGTACATAAAGAGGAATAAACTAAACAATATACAGCAGGTTGAACTTGCTGTTTTCTTTATCACTAATGAATATACGTTTTCTACTTTGAGAGCGTATGACTACGCGTGGCGGCAGTGTTTGCATGTTGTTGATCCACTGTAAAAGATTCAACTGCTTCATTCCAGTATTATAAGGCTTGTACAAGGCATGCACCGGGAATGATGAAGTAATACCGCTTATTTGTGGTTACGCAAGCTTCCACTCGTGGCCATCCGCATTCATTCTTCAGACAGTTTATACTTTCACTGTTATAAATATGAGCTTTCCGCAATGACCTACCAACTTAGAGGCAATTAGAGGCAACCATTTCACCGTCAAAGTATTTTATAAAATCCAGTTACATTATTTAACTTGATTTTTGGACACGTTTGCAAATAATGAACAACATTCGTAGGTTTGCTATTTTAAACGTTTAGCAGCTGTAAAAACAGAGGTTTTTAAATACCTACTTGCTGTGCAACACGGCTTAAAGACTTTTTAGGAAAGCGGTCGAATGATGCACCAATTTCATCAATTTTTCTTCCGTTAACATGTTTTTGCTTCTTAGATTTAGTGATCTCATGGTCCTGAATTTATTAACCAGAGAACTCACAGTGTCTCTATCCGAAACTGGATAATCGAGAAAATTTCACTGAAATTATCTACTCACTGTCTACAAGATTCGGTTTTTACTTTCTCTAGCACATATTATGTACAAGTACATAGAGATGGTATTGTATTCCACTCAAAAATTCAATACTGAGATTTCAATGTAAATAAATGTATTGACGCTTCCAAAGCGTTAGTCAATTAGTAAAATTTCAGTGTGTGTGCGCGTTTGTGTCTGTCTGTCTCTCTGTGGGCAGCATAGCTAAAAAACGAAAAGTCGGTTGATTATCAAACTTGGTATTTAAGATTAACGCCGTCCAAGAATACAACACGAAGCTATTCAAGATTTCCCCACCAAACTTCCTTTACATGGAACAGTTTTGAAAAATATTATTTTCTCAAAAATAGCTCTAACGATTTGGATTAAAATGCCACACATTTAAAATATTTTTATGCTAAACAAAATATATAACTTGAATTTTCGGGGAATAGTTTCCAAAGACCCCTTCATTCTGCATAACATATATATATATATATATATATATATATATATATATATATATAATCCGAAAATATTAAGAAATAAACAAAAACTTACTATTCGAAACATGTATATCTCACTAAAATACCCAATTTGTTATTTACATTTTCTCGTAGAGCCTTTTTCATTGTTATTGTTATTGTTTCAATTTTAAACTACTTAAAATTTTCTCAGAAGGAGGCCAACTTTCGTTTCATCTCTTTTGTGTTATTCCCACGAATGCAAAAGAGAACTGAACTTCAATTGTTTCCCATAGCGGTCAGTTTTAAAAATTTAACTATTGGTTCAGTCAATAGACAGCTTCTTTAGTTTATTCTCTTATTTCCCTTCCAATTACAGAGAAGCAAGTAGCACGAGAATTTTTATCTCTATTAGCATGACGCACATAAAGGAATAGTCGCTCTAAGGTAAGTTTGTTGGTGAAACAACTAGAAAAAGTAATGTGAATAGAACATCTCAGACTTTTAGTATATATTATCTGTTGAAACTTGAATTTTCGATAAGTATTTAAGTAGACTAATATTGAAAACAGTAACATTCTGAACCAAAACACAGACCACCGAATAATCGTTTACCTTTGAGATGCACAATGGGCTATTACTTTCTCTGCCAATTACTATACTATACACATGCACACTAAGCCCGTTTCTTCTATACGCATATTTCACTGGAATATACATGTTTTGAGGATCTCTGAATACAAAACAGCAATTTTAGGAAAGGTCCACGTATGTGACTGTGTGTGTTTATGGACAGCATAACTTAAAAACGAAGAGTCCTTTAAATATCAAACTTGATATTTTAAAATTAATATTTTCTATGAATGCAAGACGAAGATTTACAGGAAAATCCTCTCACCCCAAATTCCATTTACTGGAGTTTTTTATATAGAAATGTTCAATTTTGTCAAAAATGGCTCTTAATGATTTTGTTTAAAATACCGAATACTAAAAACATTCACATGACAATTAATTACCTTTAAAGGTTTGAAAATAGCTACTGAATCACTCCAAATTTTAAATATATTTTGCGTAATGGTAAAATATAAGATATACACAAAAACTTACCAAAAAAGCACACATAGATCTCATTACAACACACAGTTGGTCATACAGGTTTTACTCTTTTTTTTTTTTTTTTGTGAAACTTGACGATTACATGTTAAGGTTTAAATTTTAAAGTATGTATTTTCGTAAACGTTCCCAAACGGGGAGTCATCTCTCGTTTCATATCTCTTGTTTTACTGCTGGCCATACAATGAAAACCGAACCTCAATGGTTTTACGTAGCGATAAACTTTTAAAAGATTTGACTCAATTTAGCACAGTGTATTCCCTTATTTACCCATTTTTGCTATTGTTTATCTCAATTGTTATAAATTACCTTTTGTAAGAATAGTTTATATACCTGGAACAGCTAGAGAAAGCTATGTGAATGGAAGACGAAAGATTTGTTTTTCTTTTTATAGAGCTAGCTACTTTTGAGATTTCCTTGTTATTGTGTTCACTTTTAAAATACTAACTTTTTTCAAGTATAATGTCGTCATTTGCTTCCTATCCTATGATTTTACCCTGACCATGCAAACATGCGAATTTCAATGTCATCGCATAGCAACCGCTTTTAAAATATTTGACTTGCTTTACCCTAGTGCTTTCCCTTAATTTTCTCCTAGTTGTAAAAAACTAATAATTATAGTAATACTATTTCTCTCATGTTTATCTTGATTACCATGAAATATAGAAATAAGCTTTTCATAGCAGCCACTGTTTGTTGCAGAATAGATAAAATCATGAGAATGAAACGGAATCAGACATGGTTTACTTTTCCTAGCACGAATTTACAATGTATATAGTAAATAGAAAATTATTGTATCCCACCCAAAATTTGGATGCTGAGGTTTCACTGGAATTACATATTTTAGGGTTCTCTGAATCCAAAACGAGAATTTTAGAAAGAGTGCGCGTGTGTGCCTGTGGACAGCATGACACAAAAGTCACTAACAAGAAGTTCGATGAAATGCTAAAATTGGTATTTAAGTTTAGTGTCTTCCAAGGATGTAACGCTGACTTTCACAAAAATCTCCCTACCTCAACTGCCCTTTACACGGAACATTTTTCGAAAATTTTGATTTTCTCAAATATGGTTCTAACGATTTTGATTAAAACACATATGAATAAGATATGTTTATGATAAGTGAAATGCATATCTTGAATTTTCTGGCACAACCTCTGAAGACCTCTTTATTCTGGATGACTTTTGAATAACTTTTGTATAACTGGTAGCTTTTAAAGATAGGAAAAAATATTCTCCACAGAAATGTAGATCTCTTTAAAAGACACAATTTATGTCATATACATACATTTTTTCGCAGAGTTAACCGTTATTGAAATATTCCGTGGTTTCAAGTTAAAGCTACTCAATTTTTTCTCAAACTGAAAGACATCTTTCTTTTCGTCTCTCTTTTGTTTGAATCCTGTATTGTTATTCGTTTCAATTTAAGCTACTTAAACTTTTCACAGACGGGAAGACATTTCTCTGTTACTTGAGTCCTGGTAAGCAAAGAGAACCGAATTGCAATTGTTTCACAATAGCGACCGGTTTTTAAAGTGTCTGATCATCGCTTTAGTCTAGTACATTCCCTTTATTTCGCTTCTTCTTACGAAGAAGCAAATAAAATATCAACTCTGCTAATGTTTAACTCGATTAGCATTATATATATATATATATATATATATATATATATATATATATACATATATGCATATATATATAATGAACAATCTTTTATTATAAAGAGAAAGCTAGAGAAAGTCATATAAATAGAACACATCAGATTTTTATTTTTGGAAAAAGGTCCGTGTGTGCGAGTGTGTGTGTCTGTGAATAGCATAGCTCAAAAACGAAAAGACCGTTAAATACCAAACTTTGTATTTAAGTTTAATATCTCCCAAGGATACGACACGAAGATGTTCAAGAAAATCCCCCCACCCCCAACTACCGTTTACACAGAACTTTTTTCGAAAATTTTCTTTTGCCAAAAATGGCTCTAACGATTTTGATTCAAATTTCGTATATTTAATATATTTACATGACAAATGAAATGTATATGTTGAATTTTCTGAGAATAGACTCTGAAGACTGGATGAATTTTGCCGAATTTTGCTTAACTGCTAAACCGTAAGAGATGAACAAAAATTTATCACAGAAAAAATGTAGAGCATGTTAAAACACACAATTTATGTTATGTACATTTTTTGAGAAGTTGATCGTTTTTGAGATATTCCGTGTTTTTGGTTTCAGCTTTGAAAAACATAATTTTCTCATACAGGAATTTGTCAACTCCTGTCCATACAAACAATGAAACTTCAGTCTCATAGCAACCAACTTTTAAGTACCACTTTAACCTATGGCACTCCCTTATTTCGTTTCTACTTACAAGGAAGTAAGTAATAAGACTATTCCTGCTTATTTTTTCTCGATTAGCATGAAGTAAATGAAAGCATAAGCTTTTTAACAATAATGTGTTGCAGAGATGCAGAGAAAGTCAAGTGAATGAAACACACCAGATTTTTTTTAAAGTATATATGCTGCTTTGTGTTTCACCAGAAAGCTTGTCCTTTAACGAGATTTTGGATATAGAGCTCGCTAATGTATCCATTCGCAAAGTAAGCCTTCCCATTGAAATTCAGGGCTTACTGTTTTCTCTGTGAATCTAATTAGCAGATCTGCAATAAGCATTCAACGCTTTGACACACGTCATAAAGCAGAAACTTTTTTGTTATGTCAGTTGCATCAGGTGAAACCAAGTAGCAACGTGTCAAAGGCTCTCTCTTGCGAATGGTTTTCACTCAGGAAATGGCACGTAAACATATAGTAGGGCTTCGCGAGATATTGTGTGCTGATGGAGGAACTGATTCTTGCACAGGAAATGTGATCAGTTGGTACCTCTGCAGTTCCTCAGGCAATAGTTAAGGTAATAAGGGAAACTTCCCGCCTGGCACTCTCTTCGTAAACTCAATTCTCGCAGAGGAAGTCAACGCTCCTACAGGATGCTACACAAGGCGTTAAACCACAGGGAGGGAGGTGCATGATTTATAACTGAAGTTTCCAAACGCATTACAACTGTTAACAATGGTAATTGTAAGACCATTCTAACTTAGGGGTGAACATTTCAACAGGGGTGAACAGTTTCTTCAGTTTAATATATTACCTTAAATCAATTGATGAGTTTTAAGCAAAACAATCTGATATGTTCCATTCACATGACTTTCTCTACAAAACAATATTACAAAACATTATTCTTTTATTTTCATATAAATATTAGCAGAAATATTCTTATTACTTGCTTCCTTGTAAATAGAAGAGAAATAAGGGAATAAATTAAGCTAAATCGACAGTTAAATCCTTTAAAAAGTCGTTACTATGTGAGATAATTAAAGTTAGGTTCTCGTTGCATAGCCAGAATAAAACTAAAGAGATGTAAAACTAAACATGAATTCCAATTTGAGAACGTTTACGTAGAGAATTGAAACGCTTCACTCAATAGAATAAAACGTATAGAGTATAAATTGTGTGTTTTAAAGATACCTATATTTTTTGTGTAGTAAGTTTTTGTCTACCTCTTACAATTTGCCAGCTAAACAAAAGTCATCCAGAATGAATAGGTCTTCAGAGCTGCTCCTAGAAAATTTAGGATATATATATTTCGCTTCTCAAGAAAATATCATAAACATATGCTACTTTAATAAAAATTGTTAGAGCCATTTTTGAGAAAATCAAATATCTCTTATTTTTGCCATGTAAAGGGTAGTTGGGGGTCAGAGGTTTTCTTGAAAATCTTTGTGTCGCATCCTTGGGAGATGCTCAACTCCAATATCAAGTTTCGTATTTAACGGGCTGTTCGTTTTTTTACGAAGGCTGTTTTTTCAACTTCCGATAGGCTATAAATAAAAGACAAGTTCATAGAAAACAATTATTTTATTACTAAAAGCTTTGTACACTTATGGTTACCTTTCAATATAATCACCGAAAATATTGAAACATGTATTGTACCTTTGCACAAACTTTGCAATACCCGCTTCAAAAAAATGTTGCCGCCAATGATTTCAAACGAGCATTGACGTTGTTTTGAAGATCTTCGTTGGTTTCAAAGTGCTGCCCTCCTAGCCACGTCTTCAGTTCAGGGAAAAGGTAAAAGTTGCTGGGTGCCATGTCAGGTCTGTACGGCGGATGTCCCATTGAAATTGTTTAAGGAGCCGATGGGTTGTGCCAGCAGTGTGTGGACAAGCGTAGTCATGCATCAACACAATATCTGAAGTCATCATTCCTCTTCGTTTGTTTTGAATGGCTCTCCGCAAACGTCATAAAATACGAAGATCTTCAAAACAACGTCAATGCTCATTTGGAACTACTGGCGGCAGCACTTTATGAAGCGGGTATTGCAATGCTTGTGCACAAGTAGGATACATGTCTCAATCTTTTCGGTGACTATGTTGAAAATTAACCATAAATGTTCAAAGCCTTTAGTAATAAAATACTTGTTTTCTTTTTATAGCCTATCGGAGGTTAAAAAAAGACCCTCGTAGCTGTGCTGCCCACAGTCACACACACACCACCTTTTTCTAAAACTTTTTTTTTTGATTCACGGGGTCCCAAAACATTTCCGTGAAACATTGGTATGGAATTTTGGGTGCAATACAATACCTTTTCTATACACTATGTACAGAGTATGTGTAAAAATTGTGAGTTCTAATTGAAGTATTGAATTACTAAGGGATCGTTGAATAACCGTTTACAACAGGAGAGCGCAGTTTAGAATTATTGCCATAGTTACCCAAGCAGAAGAGAACAGATGGCACTTAAAACCAGAAGCCATTCCAGTACGTTCCATCCATCCACTATGTTCCATGTTTCTGCATCGCGTTTTAGCTTAAATAAACATGGTTTAACCATCTCTCATGATGACAATCAGAATTTTAGACGAGAATCCATTTGGCAGGGAATAAAAATGTTTACTGGAGTTTGAGAGTGCTCTAGCTGTCGAAGTTGTTGATTGATAATCGCGGGAGAAATTTAAACGTCGAGTTTCCGATTTATAGATTCACTTTCATGAATACGCTGTTCGTGATGGGAATTCACTTTCGCTCTTTTAAAGGTTCTAAATTAGTAGTCAACAAACTTACTCACGGATAGCAATTTCAGCGTTGCTATCGCTTTGCTTAGCAGGAGCTATAGGAACTATCTAAATGTCTGTAACTTTATTGCTGAGCCCTTAAAGTAGTTTAATTTACGCTATACGCAAATATAGCATTATAAATAACATATGATGGCTAAACTCCAGCTTAATTGTCCTTCTATGGAGTGCATACGAAGTAGTTATGTGATGTATACGGCGCCTACCTACTCATTCCTGTTGAATTCCTCTTAAACTGATAGATTCTAAAATAGGAAGTTCCAAATCTGCTCGGCTGCATCAGATATTCTCACGTACGCAGAAGTACTTCTCAAACCCTATTGGAGGGGGAGCGAGATAGGCAATACGTCACTTGGCGAAGGTGACGGTACAAGTTCCTGCGCTTCCTGTCACTTCATTCCAACTCTTCATTTAGTCTTGACGACATCTTGCTCTCAATTCTGAGTTGTAATGAACATAACAGGCAGATTCTTGTGAGTCGTGAGATTCTGCTTCTCTCTGGTTATCACGCAATCTGGAACAGTCTTTTCTAAAGCGTTCTGCAATAACATCCTTTTAATTTCTTTTTACTTATATATTGGCAATAGAAGCAGTAAATGCCATTTTATAAAAACCAAAGGTTAGCTTAGTTTGTACAATTATAATTTTGATTGTAATATACGGCTACATCACGGCTACTGATATAGTATACTTAACATCTCTCCTTTATGCAATATTTTCTTTCTTTTGCTCAATATCTCTGGAATACTATGAATAGAAAAATCTTATGCATTCCATTCACATGACTTTCTCTACCTGTTATGCAAAGAAACTTTTTTTACAAAAGACTATTCATTTTTATCTACATCATGCTAATCGAGATAAATACTAGCAGAAATGTTATTACTTGCGTCCTTCTAAGCAGAAGAAAAATAAAGGAACACTCTAGACTAAAGCGATAGTCAAGTCCTTTAAAAAGCTGGTCAATATGTGAACGATTGAAGTTTGATTTGCTTTGCATTGCCAGTTAAACAAAATAAAAATGAAATGAAAGTTGACCCGGTTTGAGAAAAGCTAAGAAGTTAAACATTGAAATAAATAACAAGGAATAAGTCGGAAACTGTCAACTGTACAACAAGAATTTATATCACATAAGTGGTGCTTTTAACGATACCTACATTTTTGTGTAGTAAGTTTTGGTCAATTTCTTACGGTTTACAGTTATACAAAATTCAGCAAAATTCATCCAGTATGAACAGGAATATATAATAGCTTTCGGAAGCTATTCCCTGAAAATTTAAAATATACGTAATATTTATGATGTAAATGTCTTCAGTATAAATTAATTAATTAATTAAAATCGTTCAAGCTGTTTTTTAGAAAAAAATTCAAAAACTTACGATAGGTTGAGGTGCAGCAATTTTCTTGAATACCTTGTCACATCCTTGGTATTTAACGGTCTTTTAGTTTTTGAGCTATGCTGTCCAGAGACACACACGTATATACACAGTCCCATATACGGGTCTTACCTCAAAGCATATATTTCAGGCGAAATCTTGACATTGAATTTCGGTGTGGAATACAATATTTTCTCTATACACTATGTAGATACATAGTACGTAAAGAGAAAGTAAAAAGATTAGGTGTTCACATATGTCCAATACTAAATTTCATCTAATCCATAACTCTTACCTCCATGACTGGCATGAAAGGAAATCCACAGAAAGAAATCTGTGTTCCATTCACATGAATTTCTCTACATCTATGTAATAAATTATTGTTAATAAGCTTAGTTTGCTATCTATTTCATGCTAAAACTTTAGCAGAAACGGTCTCATTGTTTAGTTCCTTGTAATTAGGAGGCAAACAAGGGAATACACTAGGTTAAACCGATAGTCAAATGCTTTAAAATATGGTTGCTGTGGGATTGAAATCCATTTCTTTGAGTGGCCAGGAGGTGACAAGTCCCCGTATGAGAAAAGTGTTAGTATTTTTAAACTGAAATCAACATCAAGGAGTATTTCGAAAGCGGCTTACTCCACGAAAAATAATGTATATGATATAATTTGTGTGTTTTATCGAGGTCTAAGTCTTTTGTGTAATACATTTTTGTCCATCTCTTACGGTTTACCAGTTATACAAATTCCAATAGAAATTTTCCAGAATAAAGAGGTCTTTAGAGGCTGTCCCAGAAAATTCCAAATGTACATATTAGTTGTCATGTAAATATCTTCAATATAAGATATTTTAATCAAAATCGTTAGTCATTTTTGAGAAAATAAAAAATTTGGATTTTTTTTCCATGTGAAGGGTAGTTGGGGGCGGAATCAAAATGTTCGAATTTTTTTTTCATGTAAAGGGTAGTTAGAGTGTGTATGTGTGTGTGTCTGTGTGTGTGTGTGTGTGTGTGTGGAGGGGGCAGGACAGCTCAAAAATGAAAAGTCCTTTAAATATCAAACTTCGAATTCAAGTTCAATATCTTACGAAGATGTGACACGAAGATTTAAAATAAAATCCCCCATCCCAACTAAACTTTACGGAACATTTTTTGAACCTTTTATATTTTCTAAAAGAATTGCACTAACGATTTTGTTTGAAGTAAGGTATTTCATGACAAACGAAATACATATCTCGAATATTCTGGGAATAGCCTCTGAATACCTCCTCATTTTGGATGACTTTTGTACAATTGGTAAACCGTAAGATAGCAAAAACTTGCTACACAAAAATATAGACCTCGTTAAAACACACAGTTTATGTTATATACCTGTTTAATAAAGTAAACCGTTTCCACTTGTTTCCATGTTATTGGCTACAATTTTAAACTGTTTAAATTTTTCTCAAATGGGAAGTCATAATTTGTTCCATATTTCTTTTGTTTTGCTGCAAGCGGCGCTTTAATAACCGAATTTCATTGTTTCATATACAGATAGTTTTTAAAAGATTTGACAGTCACTAAAGCCTAATGTACTATTATTTCCCTTCTACTTACAAGAAAGCATAAGAACATTTCTGTTAATATTCATCTCAATTATCATGGTGTAGATAAATTAAAACCTTTTGTAAGAATATGCTGGGTATTTCTTTACGAGGTGTTGAGAAAAATCCGTATTCGTCTAACTGAATACGATCTAATTCTACGGATCAAACTAAACGACAAAATGGTGGCTGCAGCCTTCTCAATCATTAGTCGATACACATTAAAAATCACTTCTGGTGTTTGCTTTTGCAAGCCGTTTTAGTCCAATTTTATCTCTAGTATGCGTCACGAGGAACGATACTCACGTTATCATGGTGCAGGACAGACTGATGATGTTTATGTGGTTTCAAATTGCCGTCCCACCTCAGCATCAGTTCATGCCACTGCACATCATGTTGATAGTGTTCACGTCTATTTGCATGCACAATACGTGTGGAGAAAGTAATTAATGAGAAATTTTACATTCAGTGTGGAAATATAGGAATTGTCAGCAATAGCTTGTAGTAATAAATGCTACTGTTGAGTCTTGTAAACTATGGATATGGGCTAACCAAGCATAATATTATAGCGATTCTAGTTGTAAAGGAAACTGTAGGAGGAATGAGTTATTTCAACTCTTCCCAACCTTTTTCGACTGGTAAACACCTTCTACAACAATTTTTTTAAATATACATATGGCAGACATGCATAAAATTTAATTCCAGGCAAAAGGTTTAATAACCTTAAATTACAATAGCTCCTAACGGGTAAAACCTAATGTTACTCTCAGTTACGGCTTTAAAGTTACACAACGTGTATACCTAGTTACAATAATAAATACAAGTTTTCATTGCAATTACTCACCTCTACCTTGTAGTTCAGTGAGAAGGTTGCAGCTGCTTTCTATGGTACAGAGCTTCGAAGTTAAATAAAGTCTCAAATCACTTTCAGCACAAAACTGATTCTGTATTTATTTTTGTTAGGCATATGAAGAAAACAAATTTTAACACAAATATGAGGATGAAAAGGATAATAAAGGATAATAACTGGGAACTTCTTTCAACTTAACCATAAACAATTAATGACAAATATTTATAACTATTATTTAACTGAAAATTACTGGAAATTTAAAGGAGATACTATTTTTCATTTACGCTTAATATGGATTCTAAACTTCTTGACCTTTCGAAGGGATTGAAATCCAATTGTTGTTATTACACATTTTCTGACGGTTTTTCCAAGTCCTTTCAAGTGCTCTTTAACCATGGTTTTGATCTTTTCGTCCAAAGAAAAATAAATTTCTACCGGGAAGTCATAATGGACATCAAAGCTCACGTTTTGGTTCCTATTGAAACACGATTTGCAAACATTAAGTTTTTTAATGAATGATTCGAAACAGTCTTGCACAATATAAGTGTTTATGTATGACTTGTTCAAGCTGTTAATTTGTTAGTCAATGTCTGCCAAATAAGCTAAAGTCTGAAGCCAATTTCATCTTTCATGCACTTTGCGTTGTGAAATGTATGACTGGTGGAAAAAAACGTAAACTTCATCTTAAAGCTCATAGAGTCTGGAAACAGTTCTACCTGACTTCAGTATGAGGCAATAAACGCTTATAAATGCTTCCCATTTCCTCACAAAGCACAGCAAGGATGCGGGATTTTGTAGAGCGAGCCTTAATAAAATTATTATTTTCACTGCATCGTCCAGCACAGTTTCAGTCCATTGGGCATGCGTTTAGAAACAAGAGTCTGTTCATGAATGCAACAATGTGTCCAAGAAGCGTTTGGCGCTACCAATTTCCCTTTGGCAACAAACCCAGCGTAACACCTTGTCGCAAATGCCTATAAAGCGAGTTCAGTCTATTGAATCTTCGCGAAAGTATTCGTAGGTTTAAAATTCTCCTCCCTCTTGTAAGAGCCTGCACAACAGTAGCTCATCTTCTACGACTAACCATTAATATAATGGCTAATTTGGTAACAGCAGTCGATTCGCCAAGCTGAATTGTAAAAGAAGGACTGGCACGAACTCCTTCCAAAATGTCATTTTCGACATAATTTGACATGTCTTTAATTCGGCGGTTGATCCTCTTGTAAGACAATGGTACTACATTGATTTTATTGTGAAAGATTCCTCAAGCATACACTGTAGTACATCATTTATACATGACCGCACTAAAGCTTCAGCTATTGAATGAAGTTTCGCAGATTTAGCAGTTCTATAGCTAACGCGATAAGACGCTTCAACAGCATTCTCATTGCCGCTGGTTCAAAAATAGTTAAATTATTTTTCACTTGTTGGATTTTCGTGATGGGATGTTTAGCTTCTAAATGGTGTTTAAATAGAGAAGGTTTCAGGTTACTGTTAGCAAGAATGTCGCAACAAACAACACACCGTGGTCTTGGACAGTGTTGTTACCTAAATATGAAAATCCAAACCTAATGTTATCATAGTACTTTCTTATCTTTACACTGGTTCACTTGTGGTATAGACACTTTGTTAAGCTTTGTTTCCCTTTCAAATTTCAATTTTTCAACCAGTGTGTACGGAAATGATTCTGATACACAACTGACAACTTACTGCATTTGCCAAAAGGAAAGAAGATGTAAGATATTGTTGAAAAGCCTAACCATCATGTAACCGTTCCTTAATGGGGTCGAGGTACTGCTGTTAGTATTGTCAGAACACAAAGAAGTTGGCAGACTAAATTTCCATTGTAGCGAAACCAAGATGTATTCCTTACATTGTTACATAACTGTAAATTAGGCATTCGCAATAAATATTAATTTATTGTGGAAATAATGTGATAAATTCCCTGTTATGACATCCCCGCAGAAAGCAATACTAGACCTAACCTCGAAGCCCGCCATTATGGAATAGAGTTTTGATGGACCCGTTGAAATATTATGCGATCTCCCTGGGAGTTCGCGATCCCATGTAGGGGCGGAAAGATGAACTATCTGAACGATAAAACGCACAAAAGCCATGTTAACGATTATCTGCTCTGTAGTATCCATATACTACGAAGTCAAGAACATTTATTCGCTGTGATCGTCCATTATTTCTTTCTCCATATGTGTAGTAAATAGGGAAGGTATTGTATTGCACCCAAAAAATCGATGTCAACACACGCTTTACATCCCATTAAAGAATCATTGTTAGTAAAACATGCCTGTTAGTGTGTAGGGTGCGTGTGTGTGTCAGAACACTGTATTAAAATATGTTATGTTCCATTCGCATGACTTTCTTACATCACTGTAACAAATTGTGATAAAGCTTATGCTTCTATTTATTTGATGCTAATTCAGAAAAATTAGCAGCATAAGTCTTATTTCTTATTTCCTTATAATTAGAAATGAAATAAGAGAATACCACAGGTTAAAGTGATAGTCAAAAGCTGGTTGCTATGTGACTGAAGTTCTTTTGTTTGTATGGACAGGAGTTGGCAAATTCCTGTATGAGAATTGGTAAACCGTAAGCTGAAACGAGAAATCAGGAATATTTGAAAAACGATCAAATCCACGCAAAAATGTATATAAAATAAATTCTGCTCAACATTTTCTGTGTAGTAAATTTTTGTCCATCTCTTACGATTTAGTAGTTATGCAAAATTCCGCGAAATTCATCCAGAATAAACTAGTCTTCAGAGGCTATTCCCAGAAAAATCAAGATATGCATTTTATTTGTCATTGAAATATCTTTAATATACGATATTTTAATCAAAATCGTAAGAGATATTTTCGAAAAAATCAAAATTGTCATAAAAGTTCCATGTAAAGGGTAATTGGTGCAGGGATTTTCTTGAAAATCTTCATGTCACATTCTTGGAAGATATCAAGTTTGGTATTTAACGGTCATTTAGTTTTTGAGCTATGTGTCCACAGACACCCACACGGACCTTTTTCCAAAAATGCTTTTTTGGGATTCAGGGGGTATTTCCGGTGAAATCTTGATATCGAATTTTTGGATGCATTACAATACCTTCTCTATACACTATGTACATAGTGCGTGTAGAGAAAGTAAACATGAAATGTTTGTTAAATACCACGCTGGAATTTAAATTCCGCATCTTTCAAGGCACAAGGGTTCTCAGTAAATCCAAGCTAATTTTTACATCAAACATTTTCCAAGAATTTGAATTTCTAAACCTAACTCATAATGAGTTTTTGATTTGGTTAAAATGATATAAATTTAAGATATGAAAAATAAAATTTATCTAATGGCATTTCTGGAAATTGTCCTGAAGTCCTCGGCCCGATACCACCTGATACCCGTTACTATTGTTAATTTAATAACAATGATAATGATGGTAAGAAAGATGACATTTGGCCCTTTATTTAACTGTACATTTTCATTACTGGGGTAAATTTCGTACTGAAAAAATCTGGATGTTACAGGCACATGACCTTCTCTACCCATTCATTAAACATCATTAAAATTGTTTACTCTTATAATTTCTTCTAAATTGCTAATCGATATACACAATGCTCAAATGCTTTCATTGCATATCCCATAGATAAAACGAGATAGTCAAATCGTTTCAATTTCCGTCTTCTTTTTTGGCCGGAAGGAAACACTTATAACAATTTTCCGTTGTAAAGAAGTATAAGTATTTTAACTTTGAAAGCAATAATAAAAAGTACCTCCGAAATGTTCAACTCGTAATTGTACTCTCTGGCGAGATCTCCATTTTTTACTTCTAAACTGATTGTCTATCTCTTATGGTTTATCAATTATGCAACGCCATCCAGAATGAAGAGGTCTTCAGAAGATATTCCCAGAAAATTCAAGATATACATTTTTTCATGTAAGTATCTTTCACTTATGGTATTTTAGAAAATCGTTGCGGCCATTTCTGAGAAAATCAAAATTTTACATTTTTATTCATGTAAAGGGCAGAATGGGATGGAAGGATTTTCTTGAAAATTTTCATGTCCTATTCTTAGTATATGCTAAACTTAATTATCATGTTTGATATTTTGTCGAATTTTCTTGAGTTTTGTTGTTCACATACATACTAAAATAAACACGCACACATTGGATTTAGGGATCCTCAAAATATAGATGTTCGGTGAAATCTTGGTATAACATTTTTTCAGTGGTATACAATACCATCTCTACCAGGAGAGGAAGTAAAATGAAGATCTTTCATCAACTTCCGAGCCCTGGATATGATGAAACGTAGGGCGAATGGATCAAAATTTTCCAGTAGGATCATTCCCTGTGTGCCAACCTTTTAACTAAGAAAATACTCATATTATACCCCCTACATTACACATCTGCAGCGCTTAGTGAGAGAGGAATTACTGTTTGTAGTGTTGACTTGAAGACCTACTTTTCACACAATTACATGCTAATGTTCACCAACGTTATGCTGACTCTTTTGTTAAATGCGAGCCATTGTAATGTTGCAGTTTATACAGTGTAGAAGCACTTTATGGCTTTTATCGTCCATTATGTAGATAAATAGTGTTACTGCAAAGGATACTGGGTAGTCATAAAGCGAACTGTATATGAGTAAGCGCTGCGCGAAGCCTTGTTCCAGTACACAACTGGGAGAGGTGTCCCCAATGCATTTATTACTTGCAACACACTGCTGCATTTCTAAGCAACTCACTTTCCAGACGCTGAGTTATGACGGCCTCTAACAAAGCAGTTTTGCAGTAGTCTGTTTCTGCTTATATGTGACAGTTCTCTGCTACAAATGGAAGAAATGAAATGTGAGGTATATAAATGTGGTGAGTTCTTATTTAGAGTAGTTAGAATTCCAAATCAAAGCGGTGGACCGCATATGGAATTTGTAGCGGACAAAGCGGCGTCTTAGTGGGCTTATTGTGATGGACAAAGCCGCCCAGGCGCGGGTTTTCTCCGGTTTCACCCGCCATCACATTCCACCGG
Source organism: Hymenopus coronatus (assembly GCA_030762935.1). Classification (NCBI taxonomy): domain Eukaryota; kingdom Metazoa; phylum Arthropoda; class Insecta; order Mantodea; family Hymenopodidae; genus Hymenopus; species Hymenopus coronatus. Next base: position 85,455,249 of record CM060882.1, read on the forward strand.
TACTCCATCTTCATTCAAGTACGGTCAATGTCATCGCCTGCTGTGCCATAGCAGTAAAAGCGGGCGTTAAACGCTATAAAAAAGGTTAGCGGGTTTCTAGAGATTCTCCGGTTTCTGCCGCATTCATTCCACCAATTGTTCCGTTATCAGCTTTCTTTGACCTCATTTCACTATCTAAAAACTGATTTTTGTTCACTCAAATCTGGTTACAAATAATGGTTTTTATTTCCATGCTCTCGCAATTCTCGTGCCCATTGCGACATTATCTTATTACAAGGCTTTGAGGTAGGTAGTGTCACCGCTCTTCACGTGCTAATTTTTAGAAAACTTGCGACAAAGGCAGCAGAAATATGAAAATACGCCGAATGCACAGGCGCAACAATTGCTATACATTTGAAGACAGGCCGTTCACACACATACGGCGACTACTGGGCCGCATGGCACAATCACAATATCATCTTCCTCACTCTCAAACCTGTGCATATGTCGTTCCCCCGTTCCGGGCTCTTCTCTCTGATTCAACATTTGTCTGATCTTCGGCAGTCTTCTAATCCTAGGTACCCGCGTGTAAGTCCTGGGGGAGTGGGATGTAAGCTCTAAATACCAAAAGGGTTATGACGCGGTATTTAACTAAGTCACAGCCTCATACGCATAAAATTACTTTGTATTTAGTACAAGAAGGATATACAGCAGGAAGAGATTTAAAAGGTAGTACGTAATTTCATGTAGTATAATTTGTATGTAGCTTGTGCTACTGTTCATGCAACGCACAATAGTATAGTAAGATCGTTATTCTTCGACAGCTTCCGGAAAAGATAGCGTAACTCTTGAATACAATGTTATTGTAATTATGTAATAATAATAATAATAATAATAATAATAATAATAATAATTATTATTATTATTATTGCTGGTGGTGGTGGTAGTAATCTTGGGTAAGCAGTAGCAGATTAAACACTCTAAGTATTGCCATAAGAATTAATTAATAAGAAAAATACGACGAGAATATAAGTAAAGAAAATTTAACGTCACAAAACGAAAGCTGCCTACTCATAACTTAAATAAAAGGTTAATTTTATTGAACATTTTGAGTTTATTTACATTTCTAAAATCCCTCCGTCCTACAACATTCTATTACTGAGATAAAGAAAACATACTCCCCGACTAGAGTTAGTTGATTACGTTATTAACCATATCACACAGGGCATAATGAAAACAAATTTAAATTATTCATACACAACGAGCCGACTTCCGTACACCTATCAAGAATGCTGGGTAGTCGGCAGAGAACTTTACAGTCATGCCAACTTGAAATTCTGGCGGCATAAAACCGGCAAGCATTTAATTACCAACACATATTTTAATTCACGCTACAACACCCAGAGGACAGACGGACATCTTCGAAATGGAGTTTTCAGTGGACATTGGACCAGAAGCTTCGTGGGGACTACGCGTCGCCTCAAAGTAAGAAGAGCCAACAAGGAACCTGCAGAACCGAATCGAAATAAGGGGTAAAAATCAGTTCTTCTTTCCAATGCAAAATGCACAGTCTTCCGTTCGTTCTGTCTGTCTGTGCTTGTGGATCAATCGACCAATGGCAGAGTCAAATCTAAAACTGAACTAGAATTGGCAATGTGCCTCGCCGCCCCGTGTTTCCAAGAGAGTCATGTTAGGATATTTTATCACATCGGAACATTCGACTTTATCTTGGCAATTCACGGTTTATAAAGAAAGAGTCTTTCACAAAGAAATGGAGTTTCACTGTCATAGGTATTAATATTTTAAAGAGAGAATATATACACACATACATACACATATGTACACACTTATTTATTGGACAACAACAGCATGTCCCATTATAAAGTATTATTACATGCATTAAATGACATTATTACATTTTGAATATATATTGTAATACATTTAGAGAAATACTAATTCTTAATGATTCTAAATACCTACATTATCGTATAATGCTGTTTAACAAAACCATTTGCAGATCAATTATGTGGACAAATGTATCTATATTGTATGTTATGTAATGTATTTTGATTATTCTGTTATCAGAAAAGCACACATTTTTCTAACGGATGTTGGTTATAGAATACATTATTTTATTGATTACTAAAAGATTAACATTCGAAATGTCCTTGTACTTGAATATGAATTATTGCAAAGCATTTCAACGTGTGGATTTTACCTGAGAATGTCATACAGTAGAAATAGCTGCTGATACTACACAGGGTGTGTATATAAGAAAAATGCCGTGTAAAGCTCATTCAAATCGATATATGTATATGCCGATGGCTACAATTTATCAACTACAACTCAGCAAAATAAAAGATCTGCGTAAAATTACCTGATTCGTATACGATATCAATTCAAACATTTTTTCAATAATCATAAATTAAGGCAACTCCACACTGTAAAACCATTATAAAGGAAATTAGAATGAAATGTTGCCAGACTTTACGCTCTGACGTCGTAGATAAACTGCCCCACACCCGTCTATTGGTGTGTGTATATCAAAATGTATGCGCGTTTACTTGCCATCAATAAATTACGATCGTTTTTTGTACGTTCTACGTGTTCATTATGATTTCACTTCAGCTAACTTCTCGAGAATTTCAGTCTGTTAACAACTCTGAAGTAAGAAAGTTGTACTTGTTTTTCCTTTGTATGTTGTAGTCATGCATTTTAGACACTGTGTTAAATGCTATATACACTGAAAATGTTGTAGCCAACCAGCGTTATAAATCGATCAACATTTTTAATTAACAGTTCAGGATTTTGTTTTACTTTATGCTAACTATACGTATCTTCCAAAGAGGTTAACTTTGTGGCCTTAGAATGGAATCGGTATCACCGGCTTCCCCTCTAATACGTGTATATCAGGTATTAAGCGAAAGTGGTGTATCTTTTATCAAATTAAATTAATTTAATATTAAGTAGAAGATGCAAAGGTTTAAAACGCTATTACCTGCTGTGAGTATGAACTCAAATAACCGACAGAGATTGGAAAGGAGATGCATACTTTTAAGGTCTTTTCACTCGTTCCAACGACATGTTTAGTTTAAATAATAGACTTTTAGATTTGCCAATACTGTTCTTGAACAGGATTAAAAGAACCTAATGCAAACATTCACAGCAGAAAATAAGACTGAAATTGTCATAAAATGCTTAATATTTGAAGGATTACGAAGAGTAGGAAACCATTTAAGATAAAACAAAAGCTTAATGCAGAAAGTACAATAATGTTATAGAGATAACAAAATATTTTAGTAGTCTTTCTGTGACATAAATCATTTCTGAAACATTCACAATCTAACTATCAGTACCAAGTTTTTTATTAGTGCAATTAGTATTATCCATTAATCTTCAGTTTTACCTTGCCTTACTTCGACGTAAAGGAAATTTGTACAACTAACCCCTTCCACAGTGTAACAAGCGGCCCAAATAGTCCCATCCTTCATTAATCCTATTCATTTGACAAGAAATGTACAGTAAAGTATCACTGTCAGGATAGCGCATTGGAAGAATTGGGGGAGGGGGTATTTCATTATAAGAGTTTATAAAATAACCGTCTTTCAAACACAGATATATACTAGGGTCGGCTGATAAGTTCCAAGCCTCACACAGATATGGCGACACTAGGCCAGTTAGACGGTAGCATCGTATAATTTAACTCTAGCCTAGCTTGTATCCATAGTTACAGGTCAATATCTTGTTTAGTTTTCGAATGGCTGCATTTTAAATAAGACAACTTTAGAGTTTTCACGAAAATGGAGGATTTTTAAAATCGAGCAGTGATTAAATATTTCCATTTGAAGCTTAACTCCTAAAGAAATCAAGGAGGATATGAACAGTACATTGAAGGACTCTACCCCTTCATATTCAATGATTAAAAGCTGTGTTGCAGAGTTTAAAATGGAACGTACGAGCATTAGTGATGAACCTCGCTCTGGACGCCTTGTGGAAGTGACAACTCCAGAGATCATTGAAAAAATGCATCGTTTAGTACTGGAAAACTGCAGATTAAAGCTGTTTGAGGTAGCAGAGGTTATAAACCTATCAAAAGAACGTGCAGATAATATTTTAAGTAATATGTTGGGCTTTCACAAGGTCTGCGCAAGATGGGTGCCGCGTTTGTTGACACCTGATCAAAAGTTGTAAAAGAAAAACTATTTCTGTTAAGAATGTGGAGATCCACCGTAAAAATCTCAGTGGAATTTTGAGATGGCTTATTACCATGGCTGAAACTTGGATACTTTACTACACTTCTGAAGTAAACCACAGTCAAAACAGTAGATTGCCTCAGGGAATTATTTTAATTAATTACTTGGAAAAGGGTAAAATTATCACGCAACCTTACTACAACGTTTGAGTGATGAGGTGAAAAGAAAAAGACCTCATTTGGCAAAACAAAAATCTTGTTTCATGACGACATTGCTCCAGCCCATCGTTCAGTCATTGCAATGGGAAAATGTGCAAATTAAAGTTCGAAAAGTTTGAACATCCACCCTATTCGCCAGATCTAGAACCCAGTGACTGCCACCTGCTCCCAAACGAAGATTGTACAGCGAGGTCATTGATGCGTTAAACAGCTATTTTGAGGACCTTGGTGAATCGCACTACAGAGATGGTTTAATTAAATTAGAACACTGATATGACAAATTTATTGGCATTTTTGGAGATTATGTTCAGAAATAAAGCAAAAAGTTTTTTTTAAATGCTGTTTTCATTGAGAGGCTCGAGACTTATCAGCCGAACCCTCGATGAGAAAATAAATGCGAACTGCCCTAACTTTATGCATTGTGGTCGGTGAATCACATTTTGTTAAGCCGCCCTATTTTGAATCTACACTTCTGAGATAAGAAAGGTTTTGTGGGTTAAATGTGCACCCAAAAATAAGATTTTGTGGTGTTAAATGTGAATTAAACAGTAGATTTGAACTGTAGGTTTTAAACCAGTATGATGGTAAATACATGTGTGGTGTTTGCTTGTGGTTTCTCCTATAGCAGAAGAAAACAAAACAAATAAAAGGAAATGTTTCAATTCACAGGTTAGTGTACTTAAGTGATTTTTCGGCGGTATACTTAGGAAAATATGTTATACATTATTAAAGATTTCGTATTATTTGTGAATTGTAGATTTCCAACTCGCAAGGATCTTAGAGCAGCGTGGGTGAAGACAATTCGCAGCCTACTCCAGCTTCTGGTGTGTGCTTACAATACTTTGCATCTGACAATTTGGACTTAACAGGACAAACTAGGAGACTAAGAGAAGATCACATTCCTTCCTTTCCTACCCTCTTATTTGCAGATATGTTCTGTATCTCGAATTAGTCTGTCAAATATAGGGGGTATAGTGGAAGTAGTCTAATTGTTTCTGAAACAGTAATTGAAAAGGCCACTCAGCAAACTGATACTGAAAGTAATGTTGTACTGCAAAGCCCAAGAAAGGTAAAATTAATGTAGAAGTTGAAGAACAAAACTGCTAGGTTGTGTAAAGCATGTAAAAGAATAAAATTGCTAAAGCAGAATACTAAGACACAGGAAAGACATATTTGTAGTGATAGGGAAGTAATTGCCTCTTCAATAAAAACAAATAATTAATATTCTATTAGAGCTTTAAAACAATGCTGTAATATACAGTACAGTTTTTTGTTGCATTAACAGTAGTTTTAGACCAAGAACTTATAACACAATTAAGTTATGACCTTACCGCTATGTTTACTGCAACAATACCAATTTATCAATAATAACTTCTGACACACCAAAAAAGTGATTGTATTAAATATTCCTTCAAGTTCCCCTTCTATTATTTTTTTGTTTTTTACTTCAAAAACTTGGAAAAACAATTAAATTGGCAGATATTGCATATGGTGTATATAGTAGTGTGCAGATCGCAAGATGGCGGCTGGTCGCAAAGCATACTTCAGCTAAAAGCTAGGCATTTCCGGCCTGTGCTTTTAAGGGCCAAAGGAAATGTGTAGGGACCTTTGGACATTCATAGAAAATCAACATTTAGCTATCTCTCCTTTGCTTTGGGCTGTACAGGCATTTAAAGATCGTACACTACATCTGTTTTCTATCATACCATTTTATAAACCACTCTTTTTCTCTCTGAAATACATTAATCATACTTCAAAAAGTTCCACTTGCCTTAGTTTATGTTTAAATATAACTAAATGGCCAATAAGGTGCAAAGTATGTATTTTGATATTATAAGTTACAGAATTATTCTAAAACCAATAGTTGTTTTTTCAAAATAAATATTTACAAAAGTTTAGAGATTAATATTTCTGATTTTTTAAAAGTTTTAATTCAGTAACCAATGTTATTGAAATATCTCCACGTAAAGATTTTGTGTGTGTGTTTCCAAACTTCAGTTTAAAAACATAAACCAATTTTCTCAAATTTTACTTTGAAAGGCATGAAATACATGGTTTTTGGAACTATGGGTAATGAAACTTGTGAAATAATTTGTATCTTGCAAGGTTTTCCCAATTTGAATAAAATGTAACTCATGTTAACACACTGGCAATATAATTACAACAAAACCTTTGATAAACTCTCATAAAAATATAGAGATTTAAAATGTCACTCTTAGTGACTATTATAGTTATTTCAGTTTCATGTCGCTGTAGGAATAGTTTACAGAGACTATAGAGAAGGCTACAAGATAACACTGCATTTCCCACTTAAAATATTAGTATGTGCATTGTGTATAGAGCAGCTATTGTATCGATACCGAGATTTCATCGGAATGCATGTTTTCAGACAGACACCCTGCATCAAAAAAAAATATTTTAGACAAATGTCCGTGTAAGTGTCGCGGTTTGTCTATGTGTCTCTAGGTAGCATAGGCCATAAACGAAAAGTCTGCTGACTTGATATTTAATTTCAGTATCTTCCAAAGATGCGACACGATGATTTTAAATCAACACCCCTCACCCCAAACTACCCTTCACATGGAAAAAATTTCGAAAATTTTGATTTTCTCAAAAGTGGCTCTTACGATTTTCATTAAAGTAACGTACAAAGGATTTTTACATGACAAATATACTGTATATCTTCAATTTCCTAGAAATAGCCTCTGAAGACTTCTTTATTCCGGATAAGTTTGCTGAACTGGTAAACCGTAAAAGATTGACAAAACCTTATTACACCATTAATGTAGATCTTGTTAAAATACATAACTTATTTTACATACATTTTTGGTAGGGGTTGATCGTTTCCGTGATATTCTTTGTTATTGGTTTCAGTTTTAAAATAATTACGCTAAACAAATTTAGTACCCTTGAGGGGTTTTTTTAATTGCAGCTTTGATAACTCTAGCGGTGGTATGAGCAGCAAGACTCAAACCTTTCTTACACAAGAACTTGTCAATTTCTGGTCATGCAAAGAAACGGATTTCAATCACACAGCAACCAGCTTTTAAAAGATTTTACTATCCTTTTAGTCTAGTGTATTTTTATCAGTATTCTACTTAAAAGGAAGCAAGTAATAAGATCATTTCCGCTAGAGTTTATCTCGATTAGCATGAAGTGAATAGAAGAATAAGCTTTTTAACTTTAATTTGTTATAGAGATGTAGAGAAAGCCATGTAAATGGAACACACATCAGATTTTTACTTTCTCTATACGTAATATGTACATAGTGTATAGAGAAGGTATTCTACTCCACCCAAAAATCCGATACCGAGATTTCACCGGAAATATATGTTTTAGGGTCCCCAGTATTAAAAAAAAAAAAAAAAACATTTTCAGAAAAAGGTCCATGTGTGTGTCCGTGTGCCCATGTGTCTGTGAACACGATAGCTCAAAAACGAAAAGAAGGTAAAATACCAAAGGTGGTATTTAAGTTTAATATCTTCCAGGGATACGACACGAAGATGTTGAGAAAAATTTCCCCACCCCAAACTACCCTTTACATGGAACCTTTTTCGAAAACTTTGACTTTCTCAAAAATGGCTCTAACGATTTTGATTAAAATTTCGTATATTAAAGATATTTACCTGACAAATAAAATGTATATCTTGAATATTCTGGGAATAGCCTCTGAAGACTACTTTATTCTTGACAAATTTTACTAAATTTTGCATAACTGCTAAACCGTAAGAGATGGACAAAAAGTTACAACTCAAAAAATGTAGAGCACCTTAAAACACACAATTTATCTTAAGTACTATTTTTTTCGTGGATTTTGTCGTTTTTGAGGTATTCCTTGTTTTTGGTTTCAGCTTTAAAAACTTATACTTTTCTCATACAGGAATTTAACAATTCCTGTCCATACAAACAAAGGAACTTCAGTCACATAGCAACCAACTATCACTTTAACCAATAACACTCCCTTGTTTCGCTTCTACTTACAAGGAAGCAAGCAATAAGAGTATTTCTGCTGATTTTTTCTCCATTAGTATGAAGTAAATAGAAGCATAAGCTTTTTAACAATAATTTGTTACAGAGATGTAGAAAAAGCCATGTAAATGGAACACATCAGATCTTTTTTTTTTTTTTTTTTTTTTTTTTTGAAGATTGTCCCACATTACAGCTTGTATCTATGGCGCTGTAACTGCGCGGTTAACTCCACAACCACTAAGCATTATTTCTACTGGTGAGATATTACACTGGCTCTATTGCTGTTCTTCACACCACGTTATGTTCCTGGTGGCTAACGCCACTTGCCATATAACGCAATGATACGGAACTGCAGTGCTCTTTATGACCGTTTGGATTTAATGGCAGGTACTGGCTCGGTCGCTAGCGTAAAAAGGTTTTCCAGCTATAGGGCCCTTCACGTTTTACTAGGAACGAGAAAGTATTGTGGTCGAAGCTGGTTTTAAACTGGTTCAACTACACCAGCATACCTGCGTGTTCAATTGCTCAGAAAGGCATTTGGAACTAAATGCAACTCATCTTGCTCTGTTTTTGTTGTTGTGAAGAAACACATATAAGCGGAAACCAGTTTTATACTTCGAAATATACTCCTTAAATAGATAGGTCAGATTAACCTATAATGGAAAACACGTTAGTTTAAAGCAAATATTGTATTGGTGAAGTGTCCTTTAAGCATGGTAAATTTGCCGACTATGCAGATCAGAGTTGAAGGCTCGTTTATTAATTATTTATTATTGGCAAGATGTTTTATTTTACATGTAACAAAAATGGTAGTGACTAAACTTCTTAATAAAAATGTTGGAAAACTGAAACAGGAATTATATATCCGTAATACATATTCCTGGTTATCAAATGTGGTGGAAAAATATAACAACAGTGAGTCCTTACCCCTTTACACATCTGTTGATATCTATTGACGTCACACAGTCATTGTAGAAACAAGATTGCAGAGTGATGCAAATTGCGAATTTTCTGCGACCTGGTGGGAAATGAGAGAGCTATTATTCCTCCGCAGCCCCAGTAAGCCCTTGTGGGATTGAAACTAGTCACACAGCTGAAAAACTCGACGTGGGATAGACCATCTTCAAAAGGCAGAACGAGGCTCACTACATAGCCGCCTAAGGTAGGCAAAAAATGGGCTTTCTTTTGCCTTGTGAAAAATTGGGATTATACATTTTTGTAAATCTAAACTCTTAACATTGTGAAAACCCACTTGTTGTGCGGGAGAATCAGGCCTTAATTTTAGCATTAAATTCTGTTCAAATTCAGTTTCGTTGCTTGTAATTTATGAGTCGGATTTACAGACTCTAACTTAAAAATGCAGTGAATGTAATAAATGCTAAAATCAGATATATCTTTAATGACTGAAAAAAATTATCCTAATAAACTCTGCCAGTGCTTGTGCACTTTCCTAGAACATTTTCGCTAGACTTTTAGGAAACTTGTTTATTTGACTCTTGCTGTTTTTTTTTTTTTTTTTTTTTGTACATTAGTTTTGCCAAGGATAACTAAAGTACAGCAGTAAAACATAATGTAATTGCTAATTATAAATATGATGTATATTTATATTATATATAAATATATATAGTGTAGTGGTTCTCACCTTCGCCTTGGCATGTGGGTCATCACCTTGGGATGCGCAAGCAACACAGAAAGAATAGTGCGACGTAACAGAAACCTTCGGAAGAGAAGACTCTTCTCGGGAGAACGTGATTTTGTCAAGTTTTCGAGGTGCTTCTGTTTCCACAAATTCTGTGACGTCATTTTCTAGCTATAAAAAAGGAAGGAATTGTTGTGTCGTGAATTGTACTGAGTCGTGAATGACTGGAGATTAGCGCGCAGTGTTGGGCGAATTATGGATGGCGTGAAGTCTAAAATGTCTACGCGTCGAAACGTTGAATGAATTAACTGCAGTAGTGAATTTAAGACTTTAATTTTAACAATTTGAGCCAATAGAGAAATTTATTACAGCATTTACATATTTTAGTTGTATAAACAAGTTTTATGTATCAAATAATAAAATATAACATTTCACATAAAAATCTATTGAAAATAGGAATATGAGGAATAGCATTTAGTTTAATGATTTATACCTTAAACCCAAGAAACAAATGATTCTTATCAGTATAAAACTATGACGCTATCAAATGAAAGGGATATAGAGATACGCAATCCTTTGTCCAATTTTATTACTGATATAGATACATTGACTATAATTGTGTACTGGTTATGTAAACTATTTGTGTATAACATGCATGTGTAATTATAAGTGGGTCATAATACTAAATATCTGCTGTGCTGTACTCACATGCCTTCTCCTACTTATCTTATATAGCCTATTTTTTACAAATGCTTATTCTTATATCTAATACGGGTTAATGAATAACAGCAATTATTTTATTATTTCCTTGTTAAAGAATACAGCAGGCTTTAAGCGATAGTCAAATCTTTTAAGAAATGGCTTTGAAATTCCGGGCTATTCATGACCACGAGAGAGCAGGGAAACAACTAATTCCAAGCTGAGAAAATCATAAGTACTCTAATAAATAAAGAGTAGGTATGGGTTAAATCGACAAAAATGACAAATGGTATGCTTTAATAAGATGCACATACTTTGTCTAGCTCTTACGGTTTAACATTTATGCAAAACTCTTCAGAATGAACAAGCCTTCATAGGCTGTTCCCAAATTCAAGATATACTTTTCAATTGTCAGTATAATACCTAAGTATACGCTAGTTAAATTAAAACTGTTAATACTATTTTTGTGAAAATACAAATTTTCGAAAGGTCTTTCATGTTTGGGGCTGGGACATATCCTTAAAACTATTTGGAATGTGGAACTTAAGCGCCAAGATTGTTTTTTAATCGACTTTTAGTTTCTGATTATGCTGTTCACAGATAGACATACACATATGACGCACATTAAGAAGCTTTGTTTAAAAATGTATTTTTGGATTTAGAGGTCTCAAAACATACCTATAATAACATTCCGTTGAACTCTCGGTATGCAATTTTGATATGGACTTCGATACTTTCCCCAGTTACTATATGTAGTAGCGAAAATAAAAATATATGATTATGTAAAAATAATACCAAAAGTGGATTACTAGATTGGCATTTTAAAGATTGGCCAGTAAGCCGTGACAAGCAATTTTCACCATATATGAAGAAAAAATCCCATTTACTTTATACTTTAAAATAAAGTAAATAATGAAAGATATGAAGCCTTCTCCATGCTAGTTATTAATGATGAATTCACGAGAAAACAACCTAGTTAAATTGGAGTCGTACAATTCCGATCTTCAACCATCATAACTCCTTTTTCATTGTATCCGAGTTTTCGACTATCCTAGCTCTGTAGCCTTCGTGTTAATCCGAGCTTTCAACCATCTTAACTCTGAAGCCTTCGTCTTAATCCGAGCTTTCAACCATCTTAACTCTGTAGCCTTCGTCTTAATCCGAGCTTTCAACCATCTTAACTCTGTAGCCTTCGTCTTAATCCGAGCTTTCAACCATCTTAACTCTGCAGCCTTCGTCTTAATCCGAGCTTTCAACTATTTTAACTCTGAATCCTTCGTCTTAATCCGAGCTTTCAACCATCTTAGCTCTGTAGCCTTCGTCTTAATCCGAGCTTTCAACCATCTTAACTCTGTAGCCTTCGTCTTAATCCGAGCTTACAACCATCTTAACTCTGTAGCCTTCGTCTTAATACGAGCTTTCAACCATCTTAACTCTGAATCCTTCGTCTTAATCCGAGCTTTCAACCATCTTAACTCTGTAGCCTTCGTCTTAATCCGAGCTTTCAACCATCTTAACTCTGTAGCCTTCGTCTTAATCCGAGATTTCAACCATCTTAACTTTGAATCCTTCGTCTTAATCCGAGCTTTCAACCATCTTAGCTCTGTAGCCTTCGTCTTAATCCGAGCTTTCGACCATCTTAGCTCTGTAGCCTTCGTCTTAATCCGAGCTTTCAACCATCTTAACTCTGTAGCCTTCGTCTTAATCCGAGCTTTCAACCATCTTAACTCTGAATCCTTCGTCTTAATCCGAGCTTTCAACCATCTTAGCTCTGTAGCCTTCGTCTTAATCCGAGCTTTCAACCATCTTAACTCTGAATCCTTCGTCTTAATCCGAGCTTTCAACCATCTTAACTCTGTAGCCTTCGTCTTAATCCGAGCTTTCAACCATCTTAACTCTGAATCCTTCGTCTTAATCCGAGCTTTCAACCATCTTAGCTCTGTAGCCTTCGTTTTAATCCGAGCTTTCAACCATCCTAACTCTGAATCCTTCGTCTTAATCCAAGCTTTCAACCATCTTACCTCTGAAGCCTTCGTCTTAATCCGAGGTTTTCAACCATCTTAACTCTGAATCCTTCGTCTTAATCCGAGCTTTCAACCATCTTAACTCTGTAGCCTTCGTCTTAATCCGAGCTTTCAACCATCTTAACTCTGTAGCATTCATCTTAATCCGAGCTTTCAACCATCTTAACTCTGCAGCCTTCGTCTTAATCCGAGCTTTCAACTATTTTAACTCTGAATCCTTCGTCTTAATCCGAGCTTTCAACCATTCTAGCTCTGTAGCCTTCGTCTTAATCCGAGCTTTCAACCATCTTAGCTCTGTAGACTTCGTCTTAATCCGAGCTTTCAACCATCTTAACTCTGTAGCCTTCGTCTTAATCCGAGCTTTCAACCATCTTAACTCTGAAACCTTCGTCTTAATCCGAGCTTTCAACCATCTTAGCTCTGTAGCCTTCGTCTTAATCCGAGCTTTCAACCATCCTAACTCTGTAGCCTTCGTCTTAATCCGAGCTTTCAACCATCTTAGCTCTGTAGCCTTCGTCTTAATCCGAGCTTTCAACCATCTTAACTCTGAAGCCTTCGTCTTAATCCGAGCTTTCAACCATCTTAGCTCTGTAGCCTTCGTCTTAATCCGAGCTTTCAACCATCCTAACTCTGTAGCCTTCGTCTTAATCCGAGCTTTCAACCATCTTAACTCTGAATCCTTCGTCTTAATCCGAGCTTTCAACCATCTTAACTCTGTAGCCTTCGTCTTAATCCGAGCTTTCAACCATCTTAACTCTGCAGCCTTCGTCTTAATCCGAGCTTTCAACCATCTTAACTCTGTAGCCTTCGTCTTAATCCGAGCTTTCAACCATCTTAACTCTGTAGCCTTCGTCATAATCAAGCTTTCGATCATCTTAACTCTAAAGCTTTCGTGTAAATCCAAGCTTTCGACCATCTTAATTGTATAACCTTCGTCATAATCCAGCTTCCGAGCATCTTAATGAATGACTCGCAGACAACAAAGCATCTAATTATTGTTTACTTAAATAGACTGAAATCGGTACAAGACAAATCAGGAAAGTGATAGCTCTAGGAAAAAGTTCTCTGCGGTTTATCAGTCATGCTTCTATTCGAGTTGCTGCGTGGTTTAATATTCCATGAGAACGCAATACAATTGCACAATTATAATTTACATTAGAATGATAGTTCAAGCAAATAAATCTGTCACCTCTGGTCTTGTTAAAAGCTAAACAATGCCGTAACTATTACTATCCATATCGATACCTCATTGAAACTATGAAGCAATGTTGTACAATAATTTTTTTTCAACTCTTCCAGTGAAAATCTCGACCGTTGTTATATTCCTATATGTATTTAATGTATCTGTTACTTTCAATTTGTATAAAAAAATGGAAAAAAAACACAGGTATCTTTTAATGCTCTGAGATATATTTTTTATTGTTCCATTTTACTCCGCCTTTAACTGCATGCACCTATTGGCGGCATTTCCCTGAGGAACATGTTGCCTATTGGCAATGGTGTTAACTCGTGTACGGTTTGTTGTCGTGGATTCTATTTACTTTGATTGTGAGTGTGAATGTGTGCGAGACGTAACAAAGAAAATTAAACTATAAGACTAGGGAATAATCTGGGCTAGAGCAGGATTTCCCATTCCCCCAGCCGTGAATAGAACCGTTACCACAGAACAGCAGACAGGAGCTATTCACCTCTGAGATATTGCAAGTATCTGCGAAACATTTACACTTAGGAAATCTAATATAAATGCTGTGACTGAAATGCCATTGGACCAAAATTGTTTACGAGCATTAAAGTTTTTATCTTGCCAAGGGAACACGTTAATGGTGATAATGATGATGATTGATGATGAAATTATGTTTCAGTAACATTCCATAAATAAATAACATGTATTAAAACGGAGGAGATGATTATAAATTAAATGAAATAATGTATCTTTTCAAAAAACCATGATTTCAATAAACAGGAGAGGTTTACCAATACGCATAAGACATCTTATATTTCTAAGTACCTTAAGGGGTGTAAGTGAGGGGTGTATTAAGTAAAAAACAACAAAGGCTTATCTTTCCAAAATAATAAGATTTGCTCAAAGTTCGATTTTAAGAGAAATTCAAAAAATTGGTTTACCTAACAATATTACTAGTATTATTATATATCTCACAGATTCCATTTCATGAGCAAAAAACCGTGAGACGTTTAATAATAATAATAATAATAATAATAATAATAATAATAATAATAATAATAATAGAAACAATAACAACAATAATAATGATAATAAAATAAAATAATAATAATAATAATTTTGAAGTGACCTTAATATTAAGCGTCCTAAACACCAATCATCATCAACATCATCATCAGTGCCTAAGTGACCTGCACTCAATATCAACAAACACCTCATACCAGCAACGACAGAGATTGCTTCTGAGTTCTTTTTTCTTTTTCTTGGAGGGGAAAATGCTAATACACGCCAGTCTTACAGGCAAGTGTGGGACTCCCACCTCATTGCAAATCCCACCAAATGTCTTGCAGCACTCCGGCATTACTTTGCAGTGTAACGAGAACGCTTTTATCCTTCTTTTTCATCCTTTTCCTTTGCTTTGCTTTGACGATGTTGACTATCATGACTTGTATAAAATCTCAGTTCCTTTTGCTCTGAAACATTATTCTCGAGGACAAGCTCTTTTCCAATGTTTCTTGTTACTTTCTCTACGCGTACTATGTACATAGTCCATAGAGAAGGTATTTAAATTAACCCAAAAATTCGATACCGAGATTTCACCGGAAATACATGTTTTGGGTGTCTCTGAATCTAAAATAAGCATTTTTGGGAAGAGATCTCTGTGTGTATGTGTGTGTGTCTGTCTGTCAGTTTTCCTATATGTCTGTCTGCCTGTCCCTCTGTGTGTCTATGGACAGCATACCTCAAAAATGAAAAATACTGTTGAATACCAAACTTGGTATTTAAGTTTGGTATCCTCCAAAGATGTGACACGAAGATTTTCAAGAAAATATCCCCCAACTACCCTTTGTATGGAACTTTTTTCGAAAATTTTAAATTTTCTCAAAAATGGCTCTAACGATTTCGATTAAAATATCGTATATTAATGATATTTACCTGACAAATAAAATGTATACCTTAAATTTTCTGGGAATAGAAAGCGGAAGCGCACTGCGATGGAACACCTAAAGCTCTCGTACGCGATTTCTTTCTGCGCCAAGTCCGCGACCTTGAAAGAATTTGCGTGCAAAAAGGGCATATAGCACGCAGTTGGAGCTTTTAAGAAAGCATTATGCTGCTACCCAGGCTCTTGTTGCTCCCACAAATGAAGTATTTAGATTAACTTGTTCACTTTGAATTTCGATTACTAAGTAAACATATTCGTTAGCTTGCACTCTAGCCTTGCGTGTGCTCTACCATCTGCATGGATTTAGATTAAATGTTAAGTTGGCTTTTTGTGCAACTGCAGACATTTGGTGCATGCCAATAATTGTGTCTTGGAAGTGTTGAAGGTGATTAAGCTCATCTTTATTCTGGATGAATTTTACGGAATTTTGTATAACTTCTAAACCGTAAGAGATGTATAAAAACTAACCACACAAAAAAATGTAGAGAAACGTTAAAACACACAATTTATGTTATATACAATTTTTTCTTTAAAAAACATATAATGTTTTCATTCAGGAATTTGTCAACTCCTGTCCATACAAACAAAGGAAGTTCATTCACAGAGCAAACAGCTTTTCACTATCACTTTAGCCAATGGCACTTCCTTATTTCGCTTCTACTTACAAGGAAGCAAGTAATGAGACTATTTCTGCTAATTTGTTCTCGATTAGCATGAAGTAAATAGAAGCATAATCTTTTTAACAAAAATCTGTTGCAGAGATATAGAGAAAGTCATGTGAATGGAACACATAAGATTTTTTGCTATATTATTATCTCCTAAATTTTTCTTTTGGGTTCATTTGTTTGCTACTTTGTTATAAGAAGGTACCTTAACCATTATGTGTGTGGATATGGTGCCTGCTTTCACATTTACTGCCTTTGTGGAGACCGTCCGGTAAGCGCTATTATTATTATTATTATTATTATTATTATTATTATTATTTGATTGTTGTTATATTCTTTATTACTATTTATTTTTATTATTATTACTATTTTCATTACTTTTGTTTTTATTATTATTACTATTTTTATTAAGTTCGTTTTTATGGTTATTATTATAATTATTATTATTACTATTATTATTATTATTATTATTATTATTATTATTATTATTATTATTATTATTATTGATGTTGTTTTGTTCTGGTTGTTGTTGTTAGTTATTATTTATTACTATCTATTTTTATTAATATTTTTATTATTTTTGTTTTTATTATTATTGTTATTGTTTGGATGTTGTTATTTGTTAGATATTATTTATTACTATATATTTTCATTATTATAACTATTTCTATTATTTTTATTGTTATTATTACTATTATTTATATTATTATAATTATTATTATTATTATTTGGCGCTGCTTTCAATTTCATGCTCTTTATATAAGCTGCTGTTTTCAACTTAAAATACCCGAGATTGAACCTGAAAATGTCGGGTCGAGGTAGTAAAACATCAGGAACTGGACATCCTTATCTGAGGACGATATTCAAGAGACGCAGCTATGAAACTTGAAATAATGATGTATATAAACTACTAAGTCCTTATAGCACATAATCCATCCAAGCATTCCAGATTGCTGGTGCACAATATAACATTATTTTAATTTACTACATTTCCCAAAATTTTCCTTTTGCTTGCTTTAGGTCCTCAAATGTTTGGCATTAATCTTCTGAGTGCTGTAACTGTATTTTTATGCTTTACTGGCCACATATTTTGTATGTGCCCACATCTTCATGGTAGATCAATGATCTGGAGGTTAGCATGCTGTCAAATCCAGGGTTCTATTTTCGCTGGAGGATGGGGATGTTTCTTATCCCATCTCCTAAGAGTCTGAAAAAATGAGTGAGAGGGTGAATGTGCTTGTGAAATTAATACATCGAATTATTTTTATTTATTTATTTTTTTTAAATACAATTCCGGCGTCTGATCGGGACTCCGGCGCTGTACACCCTACTTTTTATTTATCTAATTGTTTTTACACAAACATATAACACCCATGCCCAAGGCGGGACTCGAACCCACAATCTCCTGCGCTACGAAGCACCAAAGCGAAACGCCTTGGCGAGCGCGGCCATGGGGACCATGGGTAAAATAGTCCTTAACGACACGCGCCGAATAAAGAAAGAAAAACCAAGACACCCCACAAAGACATTGTACTGCTACCCACTGCTTTTTGTCTATACGACACATTACTGTATTTCCGTACGAAATAATTAGAACGTGTGTATATCCTTCCTTTCTCAGTCCATTGGTTGTGCAGGTTCTCTGCAGTGTATGGTATTTTGTAAATTACTTTTACTCTGTTTCTTCCTATGTTTGCAGATGGACATATTGCTGACGTCAGTCATCAGTCCTCGTCTCGTGTCCCGTTTAGACAGTTCAGTGTGCAATTGACTCTTGACGAATTCCTATTCTGTGTGTTTGCTTTACGGCGGTGCCGTCGCTGTTATTGAAAAAGGTGAGCTGGTTCCCCATCTTTTCATGTATGGAAAGTGGCTGACATTTTATGAGGGCTTGTGATTTCATTTTAGACGCTTTTTAAATGTTTGATACTTTACGCGTAGAGTAGAAAAGAAAATTGATCTGAGCGTCAGTGATCCTGCATAATCGTCAAATGGGATTAGCCCCGTTAAACTTCATTTTATTGTTAAATGTTTGGAGTTTTATGATTAACTAAAGTATATGTAATCGTTTTTGTCTGTGCTTACGCATTGGATAATTTTTTCAACAGTAATCTCACAAAAGGTTTTGATTTTGTCAATAAATCTGTGATTGGCACACACTTTTTTTAGCTAGTGGAAGTTTATATTTCGGTGGGATTTCAGTAACTTTTAAAAGAAATAGCTAGAGTAAAATATTAACTCACATACGAAAATATCAACTAACTTGGATATTTATTTTTATTTATATTATTACATATATTACTCAAGATTGCAATAGTATGTTATATAACTTTTTCTCTTGTATTAAGTTGTAAAATAGAGCATAGTCAACAAAGACATATCTTCCAGACAGGCGATAGCAAATAAAGTGCTGGGGAAGTGATAAGTTATTTATTTATTTGGTAATTATTTACAAGTTGGGCCGCTAACTCTCTCCGCTGCGACTTATGCAAGTTTTGCACTCTAACGGGACCGGTGTGTTTAGAGAGGGATTATGGGTGGGGAGATGGTTTAAAAAACTAATGTTGTATCCATTGCGCTGTTAGGAGTTGTTGGAAATATCGATAATGAGGTACTACCACGATATAAAATTAGAAACATAAATTTATTATATACACCTAACCTCGCGCTAACTTTGAAATCCACAGGCTTTGAAATTGTCATCATAAATATAAAGGCAATCAATCGCACTTAGTTTCATTCGATTTTAGAGTGGCCGAAGTTCTGCATAATAAATTTCACTGAACAGCTGTATCTGCGTGAAACATACTCGTAATACATCAGCATAGCGTCTAGCGACATATGCCGGTGTTGCATTCCACAATACTGTTCGCCTGCCACCGACAATGAAACTCAGGTTTTAGGCACTTTAGTGTGTAGTATTAATATATATTCACATTGCAAAAGTACTACAAGACTTCTTTATTTATATTCTACTCTTTCTAGGCGGCATACTTCATAAATATTCACAAAAAAGGATCGCTACGCGCACGTAATGAATTAGCGTTTAACTTAATTACGGAGCTTTTCCGATAAAAAAAATTGGTGAAAACATAACAAGTATAAACCAAACTTAAAGTCGAACCACATTTTGTTTAATTTCTAGAGGGGCCCAAGTTCTCTATAATTACCATTTATTTATTTATTTATTTATTCTAAACATAGCAATTATATGCCCAATTATAATGTTCAGTATAAAGTACAACCATTTCTAAATCTAACTTATACGCATGAAACAAACAAAGATTATTATAGAGAACTTCGGCCCCTCTAGAAATTAAACAAATAGTGGTTTGACTGTAAGTGGTTTATACTTGTTACGTTTTCACCAATTTTTTTTAGCGGAAAAGCTCAGTAATTAAGTTCTACGCTAATTTATTGCGTGCGCGTATCGATCCTTTTTTGTGAATATTTATGAAGTATGCTGCCTAGAAGGAGTAGAATATAAATAAAGAAGTCTTGTAGTACTTTTGCAATGTAAATATATAATAATACTACACACTAAAACCTGGGTTTCATTATCGGCGGCAGGCGAACAGTTTGTGGAATGCAACACCAGCATATGTCATTGGACGCTGTGCTGGTGTATAACGAGTATGTTTCACGCAGATACAGCTGTTCAGTGAATTTTATTATGCAGAACTTCGGCCACTCTAAAATCGAATGAAACTAAGTGCGATTGATTGACTTTGTATTTATGATGACAATTTCAAAGCCTGTGGATTTCAAATTTAGCGCGAGGTTAGGTTCCAATCCGTTTAGGTTAGTGTGTGTATATAAACATTAGCTTTTTAAACCATCTCCCCACTCCTAATCCCCCTCTAACCACTCCGGTCCCATTAGAGTGCAAAACTGGTATAAGTCGCAGCGGAGAGAGTTAGCGGCCCAATTTGTAAATAATTACCCAAACAAATTACAAAAATGAATAAATAAAGAAGATGACATGATGCATAAATTATACAATTATTTCTAATTTAAAAACTTGTATTAATCTATGCAAGTATAATTACCCACTATAACATTTTTGGAACGAGATACATACATGTTGAATATATCAACATTAAAATAGTGAAGGATTTTTATCAATATAAGATTCTTAAAGGAACTACTTCTAAAATTATACCCTTAGAATAAAATCCTGCTAAAAAGGTGTTCCACATAACTGTTTGGTGGTGATTTTTTATGCATTACCGTATTTGCTCTTGAGTGAAAAATAACTTCTTGTATGCAATTATTTTATTTGGCACACAAAAGAATATTTTTTGATAATATGACTAACATCAGTAAACGAATGTAAAACTTTATAGCAAAATATTTATTATTAGGTTAATGGGTATTCTTATACTTAATATATTTAGTTATCTATTATATTATCTGTGAGAATAACAGCCATGTTTGGTTAAAACATACATCTCCTTGCATTTTATTGTGCAAAAGTAATATAACATCTAGTAAGAGTAAAATAGTTTAATAGTTTAAATGCTGAGGATATTATTACCTCAAGCTGGCTACTCGTGTGCGTTGTGCGTGAGCGTTCTAGGTTGATTTGTATTTAGATTTTAGCATGTGCTCATTTGGGTTCAAGTCTGGCATGTTAAAAATCAATAAAGATTTTTCTTCTCAACCCCGCATTTTCCAAAATGTAGGTATATTGTTCTGTCACGCGCGTGGAGCGTGCTGAATTCTTTCATCCGGAATTTGATATGTGGATGCTTTGCCATCTTGCGTTAACCATGGACGGACGCTACGTGTGGTCGGGTGTAATTAGCTTGCGCGTGTGTGATAGCAGGCTCCGTTTTTCATGCTGCTGTGCAATATTTAATTTATTTTAATTACAGGATGTTTGTTCAAAAAACTTTTACTTTGGGAGCTGAACGCAATTTGTGACTTCCCGGTCTTTACGTAACTCCTGTTTCGTAAATCTGTTCTGCAGGTTCGCGTTATCCATAGCTATGATGTATGTGTATATGTGTATTTATTCCTCTGCAAGTGGCTATTACCCGGTGGTAGAGTTAAATATATTATGTACAAAATAATAATATTAATAACAATGCAATGATCAATAAATAAATATATGAATAAAACAGTCCAACTAGCACTCTTACTACATTCCATGTTCCATTCACATGACTCTCTCGGTAACAAATTATTGTTAAAAATCTTGCTAATCAAGATAAAATTTAGCAGAAATGGTCTTACTGCTTGTTCTTTGTGAGCAGAAGGAAAATAACGCGATAGTCAACATTTTTAAAAGCTGGTTGCCATGGTGTTGAAATCCGTTTCTTTGTATGGTCAGGAGTTACAAATTCCCGTATCAGAAAAGTTTTAAGTATTTCAAGATTAAAGCTCATAACAAGGAAATATCTCAAAAATTAACTTCACGAAAAGAATGAACATGATATAAGACGTGCTTTTTAATGAAAATTACATTTTTGTGCAGTAAGTGTTTGTCTATTACGGTTTACTAGTTATACAAAATTCAAATGTATCTAGAATAAAGAAGTCTTCTGAGGTTATTCCCAGAGAGTTTAGGATATACTTTTTGTTTTTCATGTAAATATCTCTAATATGTTATTCTAAAGAAATCGCTGGAACCATTTTTGAGAAAATAAAAATTTGCGAATTTTTTTCCACATAAAGGGTAGTTTGGGGAGATTTTTCCTCAATATCTTCGTGTCGCATCTTTATAAGATACCAAACCTAAATACAAAGTTTGGTATTTTACCGACTTTTCATTTATGATATATCGTGGTTACAGACACACATACACGTACATACATACACTCACGAACCTTTTTTTCTAAAAAGCTAATGTTTTCCATTTACATGACTTACTCTACCTGTTCTGCAAACAAACTATTCTTACAAAAGATTATTTTTCTATCTACATCATATTAAACGAGATAACCATTAACACAATTGGCCTTGCAACTTAATTTCTTACAAGCAGAAGGGAAATGGAGGAATGTACCAGGTTCAACCGATAGTCAAATGTTTTAAAAGCTGATCGATACATGAATAATTGATGTTTGGTTCGCATTGCATTTTCAGAGAAACAAAAGAGAGATGCAACGAAAGGTGGCCCAGTTTGAGAAAATCCGTGGTTTAAAATTGAAACCAATAACAAGGAATATCTCGGAAAAACAGTAAACTTTGCAACAAAAAAAACAACAACAACAACCTATCTGATATAAATTATATGCGTATTTTAACAAGGGGTACATTTTTTGTTTCGTAGATTTTTGTGTATCTTTTACAGTTTACCTATTATGCAAATTCAGCTAAATTCATCCAGAATGAATGGATCTTCAGAAGATATTGCCAGAAATACATTTTATTTGTGATGTAAATAGCTTTAGTATACGGTATTTAAAAAAAAATCGTTAGATCCATTTTTGAGAAAAACAAAACTTTTCCGTTTTACATGTAAAGGGTTGTTGGTGATGGGGGATTTTCTTGAGAATCATCATGTCACATACTTCGCTAATACTAAACTTAAATACCAAGTTTGGTATTAAACGGTCTTTTAGTTTTTGAGCTATGCGATCCAAAGACACAGACGAACACAGACTTTTTCTAAAAATGCTTTTTATTGGATTCGGGGGACTTCAAACCATATATTTCCTGTGAAATATCGCTATTGAATTTTTGGGTGGAATACAATACTTCCTCTATACATTATGTACATTGTACGTGTAGAGAAAGTAGAAATCCTTTTTTGGATACAGGAGCACTAAAACATGTATTTTGGTTGAAATATCGGTATTGAAGTTTTGGTGGATTACAATACTTCTCTAACTACGTACCGTGTACTATGCCGAGAAAGTAAACATTACTAAACATTATATAAACTAACGGTTTAGAAACGGATTATCATTAACTTTCAGTTAATGGATTTGACAACTAGATAACATAGCTAATTACAAACAATTATTTGTACAACAATATGAAACTACAAAACATATACTTTAGATGTATCATGCAATAAATTATCCAACATTTATTAATTTGAGATTTTTTCTAAAAAAACTTACCTTCTGGCGTTATCTAGGGAAGTCAAGTCATGCTTCAAAAGCTTTATTATGAAAGCATTTTCTCTGGTCTATGGGTTTCAAAACTGGATCCCGTATAATTACTCTACCCGTACTATGTGTACAGTGAATAGAAAAGGTATTGCGTTCCACCTATATCGAGATATCAGTAGAAATACAGTTTCAGATGCTTTGGTATAAAAAAGAATTAGAAAAAGGTCCGTGTGTTTGCGTGCGTGTGTGATTGTCTGTGAACACGATAATTGAAAACGAGAAGTCGGCAAAATATCAAAATTGGTATTTAAATTTAGTATCTTCCAAGCACGCCACAGAAAGATTATGAGGAAAACCTGCCCACTTCAGACTACCTTTTACATGGAACAATTTTCGAACATTTTGAATTTCTCAAAAATAGCTCTAAATATTTTGATTAAAATACCGTATATTAAATATATTTACTCGACAAATAATATATATATATATATATATATATATATATATATACACACACACATACCTTGAATCTGCTGGGAACAGCCTCTGAAAAGCTCTTTATTTTGGATACATTTTTTTTTTATCTTGCATAACCAGTAAACCATAATATATTCCTCGTCCAATATGTGAATAAATACAAACAAAAAATATTGAAGGGTACGTCAACCATAATTTATGTCTTGGCAGATGTGAGCTACTCTACAAAGTGATAAATGCCAAGGTATAGACAAAAGCTCACCGCACTTAATATGTAGATATCGTTGAAGCACACTATATATGTCATATACATTTTTTGTATAGTTGACAATTTTTTAGATATTCCTTATTTTGGTTTCAGTTTTAAAATAATTAAACTTTTCACATAAGGGAATTTGTTAAATCTTGGCAATACAAAAAAACGGATTTCATCCACATGGTAACCAGCTGTTACAAGATTTGACTATCGTTTTTAGCCTAGTGTATTCCATTATTTCTTTTCTACTTACAAGAAAGCATTTATGCCAATATTTATCCCGATTAGCATGAAGTAAATATAAGAAAAAGCTTTTAACTATATGTAGACAATCATGTAAATGGAACACATCATTTAATATTTGTTGTATTTGTCCCATTCAATAGAGATCTTTATCATGAATTTATCATTTTCCATACTATTGAACTTGTCTGTACAGGGAAAAAGCAATGTACAGTACAACAACATTACACAGTAAGACCATTTTCACTTCCGCTACATGTACTATGTACATAGTGTATAGAGAAGGTATTGTAATGCATCCAAAATTTCAATACCGAGGTTCCATCGGAAATACATGTTCTGGTTCCCCCTTAATAAGAAAAAAAGCATTTCTGGAAAAAGGTCCGTGTGTTTGTGCGTGTGTGTGTGTGTTTGTAGACAGAAAAAACGAGGTTTTTAAGTTTGATATCTTCCAAGGCTGCCACACGAAGATTCTGAGGAAAACCTCCCCACCTCAAACTACCCTTTACATGGAAAAATATTCGAACGTTTTGACTTTCTCAAAAATAGCTCTAACAATTTTGATTAAAATACCGTATATTAAAAACATTTACTCCAGAAATAAAATATATATATCTTGAATCTGCTGGGCTCAGACTCTGAAAAGCTCTTTATTTTGGATAAGTTTTTCTGGATTTTCCATAACTAGTAAACTGTAAGCTATAGATAAAAGTTCACTACACTTAATATGTAAATATCGTTGAAATACATTATTTATGTCATATGTATTTTTACTTTCTCTAGCCCCTTATGTACAATGTACATAGGGATAGAGCAGGTATTGTAATGCACCCAAAAATTCGATACCGAGATTTTACCGGAAATATATGTTTTGGGGTCCCCTGAGTCCGAAAATAGCATTTTTACTTTCTCTATAGTACTATGTACATAGAATAAAGAGAAGGTATTGCAGTCCACCCTAAAATTCGATACCGAGATGTCACAGTAAATATAGGGTCCCCTGTATCCAAAAAAAGTATTTTCAGTCGTGTGTCAGTGTGTCCGTGTGTCAGTGTGTCCGTGTGTCAGTGTGTCCGTGTGTCGTGAACACGATAATTCAAAAACGAAAAGTCGGTAAAATACCAAACTTGGTATTTAAGTTGTCTTCCAGGGATGCCACACGAAGATGTTTAGAAAAATCCCCCCACCCCAAACTACCCTTTACATGGAACTTTTTTCGAAAATTTTGATTTTTGCAAAAATGTCTAACTATTTTGATAAAATTATCGTGTATTAAAGATATTTACCTGACAAACAAAATGTATATCTTGAATTTTCTGGGAATAGCCTCTGAAGACTACTTTATTCTGGATGAAATTTACAGAATTTTGCATAACTGCTAAACCGTAAGACTTAGAAAAAAGCTTACTGCACAAGAAACGTAGAGCACGTTAAAACACTCAATTTATGTCACATACATTTTTTTGGTGGAGTTGATCGTTTTTGAGATATTCATTATTTTTAGTTTCAGCTATGAAAAACTTACTTTTCTTATATAGGAATTTGTTAACTCCTGTCACATAACAACCAGATTTTGACTATCACTTTAACCTATGGTACTCCCTTATTTTGCTTCTACTTACAAGGAAACAAGTAATAAGACGATTTCTGCTAATTTGTTCTCGAGTAGCAGGTAGTAAATAGAAGCATAAGCTTTTTAACAATAATTTATTACAGAGATGTTGAGAAAGTCATTTGAATGGTACACATCAGAGTTTTACTTTCTCTATACATACTATGTACATAGTGTATAAGAAGGTATTGCACTCCACCCAAAAATTCGATACCGAGATTTCACCGGAAATATATGCTTTAGGGCCCCCTTTATCTAAAAAAAGCATTTTTAGAAAAAGGTCCGCACGTGTATGTGTGTGTTCGTGTGTCTGTGAACACGATAACTCAGAAACGAAAAGTCGGTAAAATACCAAACTCGGTATTTAAGTTTAGTATCTTCCAGGGATGCGACACGAAGATTTTGAGAAAAATCCCCAAACCACCCTTTAGATGGACATTTTTTCGAAGATTTTGATTTTCTCAAAAATGGCTCTAAGGATTTTGATTAAAATATCGTATATTAAAGATATTTACCTGACAAATAATATGTATATCTTAAATTTTATGGGAATAACCTCTGAAGACTACTTTATTCTGGATCAATTTAGGGAAGTTTGCATAACTGCTAAACTGTAAGAGATGAACAAAAATTTACCACACAAAAAACGTAGAACACAATAAAACACAACAGTTATGTAATATTAATGTTTTCGTTGAGTTGATAGTTTTTTTTTTAGATATTCCTTGTTTTTAGTTTGAGCTTTGAAAAACCTATACTTTTCTCATACTACTGTCCATACAAACAAACGAACTTCAGTCACATAGCAAACAACTTTTGACTATCACTTTAACTTATGCCACTCCCTTATTTCGGCTCTTCTTACAAGGAAGCAGCCAGTAATAGGACTATTTCTGATAATTTTTTCTCGAGTAGCTCAAGTGAATAGAATAATTTGTTGCAGAGATGTAGAGAAAGTCGTGTGAATGGAACACATCAGATTTTTTAGATATTCATTATTCCTGGTTTCAGTTTTAAAATAATGAAAGTTTTCACAAAAGGGAATTTGTCAATTCCTGGGAATGCAAAGAAGCGGCTTCATCCACATGGTAACCAACTGTT
Source organism: Hymenopus coronatus (assembly GCA_030762935.1). Taxonomy (NCBI): domain Eukaryota; kingdom Metazoa; phylum Arthropoda; class Insecta; order Mantodea; family Hymenopodidae; genus Hymenopus; species Hymenopus coronatus. The sequence continues at coordinate 85,482,516 of CM060882.1, forward strand.
AAAAGATTTGACTATCGTGTTTAGCCTAGTGTATTCCATTATTTTCCTTCTACTTAGAAGAAAGCATTTATGCTAATATTTACCCCAATTAACAAGAAGTAAATAGAAGAAAAAGCTTTTCAACTATAATTTGTAGCATATGTAGAGAAAGTAATGTGAATGGAGCACATAAATTTGTTTTTTGTTGTATTTGTCTCTTTTAAAGACATGTTTTATCAGGAATTTATTATTTTGTATACTTTGAATTTGTCTGTACATGGAAAATGTAATATACAGTACTATAACCTTTCACAGGAAGGACTTTTTTGTGTGCACTTGGTTTACGATCTCTGGAAATAACAGTCCGCTATTACTCAGCCTGTTACAGCGTTACGCTTTAGCTGTACCTGGACTTGACAGGTCAATTTTGTTTTCTGTGTGCATCACTGTTGCCTATGTCCACCTACTTACGTAACACCGCTGTACGTCATCATGACGCAATTACGTGCCGTTTAGAAATTTAGTACGGTTATTACATCTGCTCTCTATTAAGGGCTGGTTGTGGCAAAAACCATCTGCTATCTCTGTTGCAGAAGTGAAACCATCAGTGACGTTATTGTCTGATAACACGGCGTTAAAAGCATACTAGAGTGTTACGCTAATTTGTGTATACAAGGATTTCATTTCAACACTTCACACGCTAAATAACGTTAACTGTAAACTTTAGCAACAGAATTATAATTTTTGGGAGGCAGAAGTCACAATGGCTTATAACCTGATGCTCTTGTTCCTGTCAACATCACCGCACCGTATCAGTTGGATCAGGCCGGGGAAATTGCTCACATTTGTGCCCAAACATTGCCACACCTTTCTCAGCCAGTTTGTAATGACACACGTAGAATTGAAAATTATTTCTGCGTTTAGATTGAAAAAAACTGAATGTTTATTGTGTTATAATCAGTTGTACTGCGTGAAAAATTATATTACACAATATTATAAGTCTACACAAGATTTTCAGCTTTGAAAAGCTAAACTTTCAGGTATGATTATAAAAAAATCGGATGTATTCCATTCGCATGACTTACTCTACATCGCTGTAAAACATTATTTGATCTTCTGTCTACTGTATGATAATCGAGATAAAACATCGGCATACATTGTATAATTAATTGCTTCCTTGTAAATAGAAGGGAAATAAAGGAATACACTAGGTTAAAAATGTAGTCAAATTTTTTAATTGCTGGTTGTCATGTGGTTGAAATCCGTTTCTATGCAGGGAAATAAGTTTACCACTTTCCGTGTGAGAAAAGTAAGTATTTTAAATCTGAAACAAATAACAAGGAATATCTCAGAAATGGTTAATCCTCCGAAAAAAAAACAAATATAATATAAATTGTGTATTTTAACATGATCTACATTTTTTGTGTGGTAAATTTTGTCTATCTCTTACGGTTTACTAATTACACAAAATTCAGCAAAATTCATTCAGAATAAATAGGTCTTTGGACACCCAAGAAAATTCTAGATATACATTTTATTTGCCATATAAATATCTTTAACATATAATATTTAAATCAAAATTCTTAGACCCATTTTTGAGAAAATCAAAATTTTCGAAAATTTGTCCATGTAAACGGTAGTTTTGAGTGGGTGGACTTTTCTCTAAATCTTCGTGTTGCATCCCTGGAAGTTACTAACTTACCAAGTTCAGTATCTTACCGACCTTTCGTTTTTGAGTTATCGTGTTCACAGATTCACGGACACAAACGGACCTTTTTCTAAATTTTTATTGGATACAGGGCACCCTAAAACTTGTATTTCCGGTAAAATGTGGTAGCGAATTCTTGGGTGAAATGCAATACCTTCTCTACACGTATGTATACAAGGTACGCGTTGAGAAAGCAAGTATGAACTACACTAACAGTAATAACGCTCCAATTTAAATGAACATACTCTTCTATGAATCGCTGTGTCTACAGTTAAGCGTGACATTGTTTAATTTGTGTAGAGAAAAGATATCAGCGTTCCACTATATGCATGGAACGAGGTTTCTAAAGCCTCATTTGAGGAAGAAAAACTAAAAGTTATATTTTGATGCCCGCCACTCGCCTTTAAAATTGGCTTGCTCCGCCACTGCTGTGGAATGGTCGTCATACTTCCCCTCCGTTTATCAGCTCTCCAGAACTGGATGATCGTCCATCTCTGCTGCGTCTATGTGGGCGTGAGGCCGGTAGTCGGATTGATAGCCTCAGGCTCTTAAGGGTTGTAGCGGCTGCAGTTTTTATTATTATTTTATTATTATATTATAATATTATTATCATTATTATTATTAAAGGTAGAATAACAAAACGTAATGGTTATCTCGGGAGGTTCCGAGGTTAGAATCATTCATAAATACATTATAATTATTGGCAATAAATTAATGCAAAGGGTCAAATATTATATGTTTAAAAACAGATATGCAGCAACAATTAGGATGTTTAATTTTAAAATGTACTAATATACTAATAAATTTAGTAGATTTAAGCTAATAATTTCATCATATTTGTGTGTTTCTTTTTAATATGGGCTTAATATGAGAGTAAATTCACAATAAAATAATTCATTAAAAAACAAATTAACATTCTTTCTATTAAAATGTTCGTATTGCATAGTACATGCGCTTCACTTCTACTATTATGTTGATGTCCTTCAGTGATGGAACACGATGGTTTATACTAACCCTTTAATACCATCTTATTTCTACTGCATTTACCACTCTTCCTCTAATTCCTAAACATCTCTCATTCACAGGCACCACATCCGAAACTGTTCGAACGTCCGTAATCATGCATTAATTCAAAGTCAAACGCCTCAAGTTAGAATCCCACCAACTCCAATTATACCGAGAGTAGTAAAGCTCAAGGTGTGATAGGACAATTTGATAATATCGTGGTGGCATGGATTTTGCGTTTTGTTTTTAAAAACACCACAATTTCACTGTAAAATGTAATATTTTAAAATGTAAATAAATCTTAACTTTTTGTATTTTGTAGATGATTAATATAATATCAAATACGCAGGGCATTGAAAATGTCCAGCCGTAACAAACGACCTTTCTATAAAATATGCTACACCAGGTACTAAATGGTTAATTACATTAATAACGTTTAACTCTTCCTTGTTAGGAATAATCGTGCTAAAACGATTCTAAAATTTTGAAGCTAACACTGAGGACTTTAATTACGAAAAGTGATGTAGAGAATCTCGCAAGGTCACCAATGATGTTTCTTTTCCTCTGGCAACCACTCACGAGCTAAATCTAAACGAATTTCTACAAACTGAATTTTCTTTCGTGTGTATCCCTTATTTTAAAGTAAACAATACCATGTAACTGTACGGTAACTGCATTGGTAATTGTAACGTGCGGTAACTCTACGGCTGGAATTAGATTAAATAAATTAATATAAAAAGAAACATCTCATCTTATTAATTTGAGCTTTATGAAACAAAACAAAGGATTTTTTTTTAATTCATTCACTTGGCATTCCCTACACTAAAATAAACAATTCTAGCGTGATATTAATCGAGGTAAGCGTTTTCAGAAATTATTTTATTGCACGTTTCGTTGTTGACACCAGCGATAGTCAAGCCTTTTAAAAGACGGTCGCTAGATATTGACTTTGTATTTCCGTTATCTTTGCATGATAACGAAAAAGGTTTGGTAACATTTGTTTTATTTAAACGAGATCTGCATTATGTGAGAAGTAAAGTTTCCTGTAAGATGTTCTGTATATCATATTTCAGAATGAAGAGAACTTCATAGGCTGTTCCCATGACTTAATAATATATATTTTTGCACACTACGTATAATAAATACAGGAAGTATTCCATCCAAACATTCGAAACCAGATTTCACCTGAAATACACGCTTTGAGAACCCTGAATCCAAAAAAAGGGATTTTTAACCCAAGGTTCCTATGTGTGTGTATGTATGTGTGAGTGTGAACATAATAATTCAAAAACTATAATCGAATAGGTACCAAACTTGATATTTAAGTTCAACTTTCAAAGATGCGATACGAAGATTTTCAAGAAAATTCATCAGAGCCAAACTACTCTTTACATGGAGAAAACTTCAAACATTATGATTCTCTCAAAAATACCTGTAATGATTTTAATTCGAATACCATATGTTTAACATATTTTTATGAAAAAAGGACATAATTGTTGAATTTTCTACGTTCTGACTTCTTAACCCAGAGATTCCGGCTAAGCCGGGGAATTTTTCTTTAACAAGGATCATTCTCTATTCCCCAAAGAGTTTTGAAGTATGAATGTGGGAGTGAATAATTTGTTTGTGATAAAACTAATCAAACTGGAGGGAGAGAATGTTAAGAAAGCCCACAGTTCAGCGAGAAAAACACCATCAGTTGTTTGTTAAGTCAAAGCCCCGGATAGGGCCATAGAAGTTAAAGGGGCTATACAAATGAAACAAAAATATATCCTTGTACTGATTTAAATTTTAAAATTCCTAAGCTTTCTTCAAATGCGATGTCGTTCTTGCTCCTGTTACCAAGGCATCATCAAGCAAACCGTAGAGAATTTCTAAGCTATATTGTGGCACGCTTAAAAATCATAGTGTGTACTCCCCTTTACATCTATAGGCAAATAAAAGTATTTGTGCAAATTTTTATATGTATTAGCGAAAAGTAGATAGAAGAACAATCCTTTTCCAGAATAGACTGTAGAAGAAGGGGCAGAAGAAAATCATTAGAATGTAACACATCACATTTTTTACCATGCAAAGTGTGGTTTTTGTTGGCAGATTTTCTTAAAAAACTTTGTGTTCCATTTTGGAAGACGCGGAATTTAGATACAGCTATAAAGATTGGTATCTATCCAACTTGGTTTTGGAGGTGTGATGACTTTCACACACACACATACAGAACCACGCGCGTACCTTTTTCTTCTTCAGCTTCTTCTTCTTCTACAACGGATTACACTCATCTTTATAGGAATTACTTCTCAAGAACTACTACCCGATACCTTGGATCAATAATCTGTTCGAAGTTCAAATAAACTGTGGATCACAGTGATGATCAGGATGAGTGATCGATCCAATACCGGGTGTGATGATGATGATGATGATGATGAACATAGAATGTAGTAATGAAAGAGATGATATGGAAATTCGCGGGTCAAATTACCAACCCAGTACTCGTCTAGCGACAGAGGAAAAGCGAGACAAATTTAGCTTCGGTCAGTTGGTCGGCCCCGGAGGTTCGAACCCAGGAACTCCCGGATGCGAGACTTGAGGTTTACCACGAAGCCATCTCGCTCGGACGGACCTCTATCTAAAGATGTTTACTTTAGAATATCTTAGGCTATTTTCACGGCCGGTGTCGTCATATTTAAAAACTGTATTATCCGGGCTGTTGTGCCGTGGTCGTAGGTTAAAATGTGAACCATACGTTTCGCTGACTTTCACGGTCAGCACCTTCAGTGGCAGTCACTGAAGAAAGTAAAGTGACTGCCACTGAAGTAGAAGTCCGCGAAACGTATGGTTCACATTTTAACCTACGACCACGGCACAACCGCCCTAATAATACAGTTTTTTAATATGATGTTTACTTCTTTATGTATTCCACAAAAAGTCTGTATCAAGTTCGGTATCTTCCACGGGAGCGACAGGAAGATTTTCAGGAATATCTACCATTCCCAACTATCATTTACATGGAACATTTTTCGAAAATGGACTTTCTGAAAAAAAATTCTCCAACGATTTTGATTAAAATACCCTGTTTTTATGACAATGTATATTCTGAATTTAAACTATAGATCTCGTGTAAAACACTCCATTTATGTCATACTTTTTTGTAGATTAAACCGTTCTTTGTTATTGTCTACAATTTAAAACTAAGTACTTAAAATTTTCTCAAAAGGGAGCCATTGTTATTTTCTTCTCTTCTTTGCTTTACTTCTGGCAATTAATTTCAGTTGTTTTAAATACGGACTGGATTTTAAAAGATTTGACTATCGTCTGAGCGTGGTGTACACCCTTAATTTTCTCCTACTTTAAAAGAAGCGAGTAATAAGAAAATTTCTGTTAATGTTTATCTCGATTGGCATAAAATAAACTTTGATAGGAAAAGTTTGTTTGTGAAACAGCTAGAGAAGTTGTTTTCATTTTGTTTTCCTTTCTGATTATGGAGCTTCAATAGTGTATTTCTGATAAACTGTGGCCTAGAAGTATAAAACATGCTTTGCTTAATACATATATCTATTTACAAAGAAGTGCAACTTTTCTGAGATCGCTGTTTTATTGTAAACAGAGTACAGTTTCAAGCAGCTTTTACGTCTATGACACTACTGGTTATTGATATTTTCCAACATCGTTATTGGTAATGCGTAAAAGAATTTCTGTGTGCCATGGTGTTATTGAGGAAAATCAATTTAATACGAGTGGAAATAAATTATAAAAGCGACTGCTTATAAAACATTCACTACCTCCTCTTGAATATCTCGCTATTTTCGACGCAGCATGGTGCAGATCTATATTGTAAGACGTCTTTCAGAAACATTTTCCGTCTCCAGGCTGAAATGTACTACATCTGTTGCGCTTTTCAAAGACGTACACAAGACGAAGAAATGAAAATCTCGGGTTGTCTTGTTCTGACGATGTTACTTTCCCTCCAGGAAGGTGGAGGGTGGGGGAAATCCACGGGGAGGAAATTGACAACTACGTGGTTATACAATATCCATGATTTATGTTTCCGGCTGCCGTCTTTTGCCCGGACGGTTTTCATCGATGTGGTTCTGGTAACAACAAAGCTTTCGATAGTCTTTGAAAAGACCGTGTATATGTGTTTGAGGGAGACTGCGCGTGTATAAGCCTTTCTGAAAATATTATTTACTAGCGAGCTTACTCGACTTTGCACGGTTAGCTGTTTAAAATCCACCGACAGATTAATTCAAGTTTCCAATTTTCATTTGGTATGAAAACATCTCGGAATGTGTAAATAACATAGAAACAAGTACGATAAGGTAATTCACACTTATTTCCTTCAAAATAGTTCCCTGCCTCAGTGACACACTTCTAGCACCGCGTGTAAGGAGACTGAGCACTTCTAGAGGCTAGATTTACTGTCTCTACGCGTAGGTACTATGTACATAGTGTACAGAGGAAGTATTGTATTCCACCCAAAATTCGATACCAAGATTTCACCGGAAATACATGTTTTAGGACTTGCTGAATCCAAAAAAGCATTTTCAGAAAAATGTCCGTGTGTCTGGGAACAACTCAACATGAACAACTCAAAAATGAAAAGTAGGTAAAATACCAAACTTAGCATTTAAGTTTAGTATCTTCCAGGGATGTGATACGAAGATTGTGTAGTAGTTTTTATCTATCTCTTACGGTCTACCAGTTATGCAAAATTCAATAAAAATCATCCAGCTATTCCCAGAAAATTAAAGATATACGTTTTATTTGCCATTTAATTATCTTTAGGGTATGGTATTTTAACCAAAATCGTTGGAGCCATTATTGAGAAAATCAAAATGTTGTAATTTTTTTTTCCATGTAAGGGTAGTTGGGAGTGGGGGGAGATTTCCTTGAATCTTCGTGTCGCATCCTTGGAAGATATCAAACTTAAACACCAAGTTTGGTATTCAACGGTCTTTTCGTTTTTGAGCTATGCTGTACACAGACACACACACACGTACACGCACACACTGACCTTTTTCCAATTTTTTTGGATTCAGGGGGACTCAAAACATGTATTCCCGGTGAAATCTCGGTGTTAAATTTTTGGATGAAATGCAATACCTTCTCTATACATTATGCACATGGTACGTGTAGGGAAAGTAAAAATTCTGCACTCCCAGGCCATTTATTTAACCACTTCTGATTTCTTCAAGAAAAATAAAAAATGAACAGTAATATAAAAAGTGGATTTCTAATATTAGTAATAATGTCTTTATAGAATTACCTGTATAGCAGCTCTGCTAATAATTTGATTACAACATCAATACAAAAGATATTACCTTAAGGCTAACAATCTCCTATCTAAAAACCATTTATTAGTTCTCTTGAATGCTTGTATGTGTGCATGTGTGCAAGTGTGAGTGAAAATAGCATTAAAGATTGTATGAAAATTAAAAAAAAAACAAAAAACTATGTGTTCTATTTACATGATTTTCTCTAGCTGATTCTCAAGCTAACTTTCCTTACAGAAGATTGTTCCCTTATCTCCGTCATGCTAATCGAGATAAACTTTAGCAGAACTGATCTTGTCATTTGCTTCATTTTAATTAGAAGGTAGATAAGGAAACACACTGGTCTGTAGCGGTGGTGACATATTTTAAAAGTTATCTCTATGTGAAGAAATTGAACTTTGGCTTCCTTTTGCGTTCCCGGCAGTAAAACAAAAGAGATGAAACGAAAAGTGCTTCCCTTCTTGAGAAAAGTTTAAGTAGTTTAAAAATTAAAATAATAACAATGAATATCTCGCAAGCGGTTAACTCTACGAAAACTGCATATGAGATAGAGTGTGTGTTTTATTGAGCACACTTTTTTTGTAGTTATTTTTTTTCTTACCTTTCACGTTTTGAGAATTATACAATAGTTATCCAGAATGAAAAGATCTTCAGAGTCTATTGCCAGAAAATTCAAAATATGCATTTTATTTGTGAAGAAAATATCTTGAACATATGACATTTTAATCAAAATCGTTAGCAAGATTTTAAAAAAAAAGTTTTCGAATAGTGTTCCACGTAGAGGGTAGCTGGGGGTGGGGGATTTGAAAAATCTTCGCGTCGCAACTTGGAAAGAACTGAACTTAAATACCAAGTTTGGTGTTTAAGTTTATTTTTCGTTTCTTGAGCTAATCTGCCTACAGACATTTGCACAGAGTCGGACATATTTCTAAAAAATATTTTTATTTAGGGGTTTCAAAACATGTATTTCCTGTGAAATCTCGGTATCAAATTTTTGGGTGGAACTCAATATCTTCTCTATCTAGTTTTACATTGTACATACGTGTAAGAGTTGGAATTCAAATAAATATTTTGTTATTAACATTTTTCATGTATTCAAAACAGTACCATTACAGCCAGAATTCATAATTACAATTGGATTGCAAAAATAAGGGCAAAGCAAAAGTTTGCACGCTGTTGTTAGGTTTTAATTTGTTTTAACAACCGTAAAAGAGTTTTATTATAGTCTTTCAAAAGAACCATATGAGGTGAGTTCGTGAGAGAAATGAAACGAAAAACCAATGTGAAAGGGGAATGAGAAATTGCAGAGACAGAAATAGCCCCTCATTTATTGGCATACAGTGAGCGGAACTAAGCAATATGCAATTATAAAAAAAACAAAAAACAAAAAAACATGCCAACATTTGGATTAATACTAGTATTTGTATATACTGCACACATTAAATTTCGAGAATTTACAATATGTATATCTTATTGAATTTGTCAGTTTTTATACAGAAAATAATTATATTTTTGCCATGTTTCAAAATTCTAGCTGGCATTGTCACAATATAAATCTGATGTTCTCCATACCCATGACTTTCTCTACAGCTCTGTAACAAATTATTGTTAATAAGCTTATTATTCTATCTACTTCGTGGTAATCGAGTTAAACATTTAGCAAAACGGTCTTATTTACTTAGTTTTTATAAGTAGAAGGAAAATAAGGGAATACACTGATGTAAGCCAACAGTCAAGTGTTTTAAAATGTGGTTTCTATGGAACTGAAATCTGTTTGTTTTGCGTGGGCAGCATTCTTTTTATTTATTTATTTATTTTTTTTTTGTTTTTTATCCGAAGTCTTGTCAGAACTCCACGTTGTATTCCGTTTTCCTTCTTTTTTCCTCTCCATTTTTCCAAAATTTTCTTCGTTTTTCTGTTGATTACCGTTTACTGTTTTTGCTTCTAATACACATACACAGTTACAAACACACAAACACCCATGCCTAAGGCACGACTCGAACCCACGATCCCATGCGACACGAAACACCAAAGCTAGACACTTTAGCGAGCGCAGCCACGGGGACCGGCAGTTGACAAGTTCCCCTATGAGAAAGGTTTTAAGTATTTTAAAACTGAAACTAATAACCAGGAATATTTCGAAACGGTCAACTCCACGAACAAATGTGTATGACAAATTGTGTGTTTAAAAGATCTTTTTATATTTTGTGCAGTAAGTTTTGTCCATCTCTTACGGTTTACCAATTATGCAAAATTCGGAAAAATTCATCCAGAGTAAAGAGGTCTTAAGAGGCTATTCTGAGAAAATTTAAGATATACTTTTTTATTTGCCACGTAAATATCATACATTTAGGAGATTTTATTCAAAATCATTAGAGCCGTTTTTGATATTACCAACATTTTCGAATTTTTTTCCATGTAGTTGAGGTGGGGGAATTTACTTGAAAATTTACTTCGTGTCGCATCCTTGGAAGATGCTGAACTTAAGTATCAAGTTTGGTATTTAACGGACATTTCGTTTTTGAGCTCTGCTGCCCACAAACACACACACGCACACACACACACTGACATTTTTATAAATGTGTTTGTTTTTTGGATTTAGGGTTTCCCCAAAACATTTATTTCCGGCGAAATATCGGTATCGAAATTTTGGGTGCAGTACAATACCTTCTCTATACACTATGCACATAGTAAGTGTAGAGAAAGTAAAAATACACACGTGTTGCATTTTTAAAACTATTTAGATAAAAAGTTGCAGATTTATAGTAAATGAGGTTAAAATAGATGTATCATATATTTTAATATTAATCCTAATTATTGTACTAACATTTTTACTTTTCATATCCTTCAAAATTCCTGATTTTTTTCAGAATTTCATAAATTATAAATCAATATTTGAACCTATTCGAAAATGTACAAGATTGTTTCTTTTAATTTGTTTTTCAGAGACAATATAAACATTTTGAAAAAATTAGTGAAACATTTTATTGCGTGGAGCATTTTCAGTATGAAGAAAACTGTTGGAAAATGTTTGCAAAAATATAAACTTGGACATGGCAGTGCACTTGCCCATTTATAGTTTCACTTAATAGCTGAGGTGCATCAATTGAAAAAAAAAATATTACATATTTTCTTAAAGTTTAGAATTCATATTACTTTATTATGAACAAAATATCAGCATTTTGATGAAATTTCACAGGCGCCTCACCATAAAAAGAGTCTCGAAAATGAAAGTAAATTCAGCTTGTGTTTGCCCTCTGCTGTGTTAGGCTCCGTTTTTCTTATGTGTACCGCAATATGAAAAGGTAGTCGGACAGAAAGGTTCATGTCCTAGCGGGGAATTGAACCACGGATCTCCTGGCGTCTTCAGCATTAAACTCCCCAACTAAATCGATGTTTTTTCCGGTAAATGACACAAGAAGGTCTCAAATTATTTTGAGATGACCTCAGTGTGACCTATCTATAATGTTGTAAGTATCTTAAGCCCCAGGCTTTGTGGTTTTCAATCAACAATTGAGTCAATCATTGTGAATATTTGTTTCTTCCGCACTCACCAATCTGTAGGAACGGATTGGATAGGTAAGTGGCCGTTGAAGTATATCATCTCAAGATATTTGAGATGTGCTTGCGTGGTTTATGGGGAAAAACGCGAGTGAGTTGGGAATTTAAATTTGTAGTATTATGTTATCATTATAGCTCAGTGGCTAGAGCAATTGGATAAGGACCAGGAGATTTGTGTTTCAAAAACCAACCATGGCACTGCATTTTCAGTTTGAACTACTTTTCCAATTTCTGTCCTACACATTGACTAGTGTGAAAGAAATAATTATTTGACAATGCTTTCCATTTTTCACTCATTAACTCATACCTTCACTTCTAAGATGAATAAAAAATCTGATGTGTTCCATTCACATGATTTTCGCTACTTATTTTGCAAACATGCTATTCCTACAAAATATTCTTCTTTTATGTACATCATGCTAGTCAAGATAAGCACTAACATAAATGATCGTACTACTCATTTTCTTCTAAGTAAAACGGAAATAAGGGCTAAAATGATAGTGATTTCCTTTCAAAACTGGCCGCCTCTATGTGAAACTATTGAAGTGTTGTTCTCTTTGCATGATCAAGAGCAAAACAAAGGAAATATGACACGAAAGACAACTTCTCGTTTCAGATAAATACACGTATTGCAAAACTGAAATCAATAGCAAACAATACCTTGAAAAAGTTAACCACAAAAAATGTATATGACTAAATTGTGTATTTTAATGAGATCTACATTTTCTATGTTTATTCAGGATATACATTTTATTTGTTATGTAAATATGTTTATACGTAATTTAATCAAAATCAGTAGTAATTAGTAATTTTGCATAAAATCAATCAAGTAAAGGGTTATTTGGGGTGGGCCATTTTCTTGAAAACTGTGTCGCATCCTTGGAAGATACGATTTTTAAATACCAAGTTCAACGGACTTTTTGTTTTTGAGCTATGCTGCACACAGGTACAAACAGACACATACACATACTCACAGCCCTTTTTCTAAACTTTTTAAAACTCGGGTGCCCTTAAAACTTGTATTTACGGTGAAATCTCGATGTGGAAGTTTGGGTGGAGTATTATAGATTTTCTACCACTATGTACATTATAGAGAAAAAAAACTTCATTTATAGAGTAGGGCGGAAATGTAAGAATTACCACACAGTCGAAAATCTGAAAGCCAGCCAGGAAGGGTAATTGAATTTTAGGGCGCTGCTTGTGGGCAGACGCCAATATCACGCTCACCTGCTGTGCCACAAGGGCTCGACCGGATATTGTCACTGGGCACATTGCGTGTGTCAACGGGGAAGGGTGGGAAGCGCATTCTGAGGATGTTGATTGCTGTGGTCACATGCCATGGCAGCCTCGGACACTCCAAAATGAAGCAACAGAGGGAATTATACAAACCACTCTTCAACACATCACATATACTTTAGTTTAATCTGTAGTGATTAGCACTACCACAATAAAGAAAACCTAATTTGTTTCATTCACATGGCTTTCTCTACATCGTTGTAACAAATTATTGTTAAAAAGCATATTCTTCCATCAATGTATCAATAAAAACATTAGCAGAAATAGTATTAATTATTTGCCTACTTGTAAGTAGAAGTAAAATATAGGAATACACTTGGTTAAAATAGCAGTAATATCTTTTAAAAGCTGGTTGCCATGTGGATGAAATCCGTTTCTATGCAGTACCAGGAGTTGGCAACTTTTCGTGTGAAAAAAAACATCTGATGTGTTCCATTCACATGACTTTCTCTACATCTCTGTAAAAACATATTATTGCTTCATGCTATTTGAGACAAAATTAGCAGAAATATATTATTACTTGCTTCCTTGTAAGCAGAAGCGGTGATAGTCAAAAGCAGGTTGCTATGTGACTGAAGTTCCTTTGCTTGTATGGACAGAAGTTGACAAATTCCTGTATGAGAAAAGCATAAGTTTTTCAAAGCTGAAACTAAAAACAAAGAATATCTTAAAACCGATTAACTCCACGAAAAAAAATGTATGTAACATAAATTATTTGTTTTAATGTGCACTACATTTTTTGTGTGGTAAGTTTTTGTACCTCCCTTACGGTTTAGCAGTTATGCAAAATTTGTAAAATTCATCCTGAATAAAGTAGTCTTCAGAGGCTATTCCCAGAAAATTAAAGATATACATTTTATTTGTCAAGTAAATATCTTAAATATACGAGATTTTAATCAAAATCGTTTTTGTTTTTGTATGTGAAAAGTTTTAAGCTATTTTAAAAGTAAAACCAATAACAAGGAATATCTAAAAAATTATCAACTTCCCGAAAAAATGTATTTAACATAAATTGTGTGTTTTAGCGAGCTCTATATTTTATATTAAGTTTTTCTCCCACGGTTTACCAGTTATGCAAAATTCCGCAAAATTCACCCTGAATAAACATATCTTCAGAGGCTATTCTCAGAAAATTCAACCTATACATTTTAATTTGTCATGTAAATATATTTAATATACGACATTTTAATCAAATTCGTTAGTCATTTTTGATTAAATCAAACATCTAGATTTTTTTCACATGTAAATGGAAGTTTCGGGGGGGGGGATTTTCTTGAAAATCTTCTTTACTTGGAAGATACCAAAATTAAATATCAAGTTTGGTATTTAAGGTATTTTCGTTTATCAGCTAAACTCTACAGGCGCACGCACGCACACACACACACACACGCATACGGAGCTTTTTTCCAAAAATGCTCTTTCTTTGGATTCAGGGGGACAGAAAATTGTATTTCCGGTGAAATTTGGGAATCGAATTTCTGGGTGCAATACAATACATTCTCTATACACTATGTACTTAGTACGTGTAGAGAAAGGAAAAAAGCTTTATGGAAATATGTATTTGGGTATGCGGAAACAAAATACCACTTTCCATTCAACACAGTGTGAAATAATAAAAATCTAGTCCTCCTTTCATATTACTCTTTCTATATTTCTGTAACAAATTATTGTTAAAAAGCTTATGCTTCTGTCTGCCTGATGCTAATCGATATAAAATAAGCAGAAATGCTTTCTTGTAGGTAGAAGGAAAATAATGGAATACACTAGGCTAAAACGATGGTTGCCATGTCGTTAAAATCCGTTTCTTTGCATTGCCAGGCGGTGATACATTCCGTATGTGAATAGTTTTAAGTATTTCAAAACTGAGAGCAATAACAAGGAATATCTAAAAAAAATCTGATGTGTTCCATTCACATGACTTTCTTTACATCTCTGCAACAAATTATTATTAAAAAGGCTTATGCTTCTATTTACTTCAGTTTAATCTGAAAAAAAATAGTAGAAATAGTCTTATTACTTGCTTCCTTGTAAGTAGAAGTGTAATAAGGGAGTACTATAGGCTAAACTGATAATCAAAAGCTGGTTGTTATGTGACTCAAGGTCCTTTGCTGACAAATTCCTGTATCAGAAAAATATAAGTTTCCCAAAGCTGAAACCAAAAACAAGGAATATGTTAAAAAGCAATCAACTCCACAAAAAAAAAAAAAAAAAAAAATGAATATAACTTAAATTGTGTTTTTTAATGTGCTCTACATTTTTATGTATTTAGTTTTTGTCCATCTCTTACGGTTTAGCAGTTATGCAAAATTCCGTTAAATTGATGAATAATAAAGGAGACTTCAGAGGCTCTTCCCAGAAAATTCAAGATATACATTGGTAAACACCTTTAATATTTGACATTTTAGTCAAAATCGTTTGAGCCATTTTTAAGAAAATCAAAATTTTCGAAAAAATGTCCATGTAAAGTGTTGTTGGGAATGGGGGGATTTTCTTGAAAATCTTCGTGTCGCATCCTTGGAAGATTTCAAATTTAAATACAAAGTTTGGTATTCAACGGTCATTTCGTTTTTGAGCTATGCTATTCACAGACATACACACACACATACACACACACAGACGCACACATACACACGCACACACACATGGACATTGTTGTAAAAATGCTTTATTTGGATTCAGGTGGACCCCAAAACATATACTTCCGGAGAAATCTCGGTATCGTGTAAACATTTTCTGCAAAGAGCATGTTAAATCCTTTTCGTTTAATTGGTAAACCGATAGAGAGAAACAAAGTCTTGCTAAACAGAATATGTAGATCTCAGTACAGAAAGCAACTTTTATCTAACAGTTTTTGTGACGTTAATCATGAACGAGATATCCTTGTTATTGGTTTTCTTTTTAAGCTGTACGTTTTTCAAGTTATAAGTCCTTATTTGGTTTTTCTCGTTGTCATACAAAGAACATGTAAACACAGCATTATTACTTATACATTTGACTATCAAAGAGATGAATTTATAAGCCTGCTGTTTTCTCCCAATACCTACAACGAAATTTATACAGAGTATTACAAAGGACTCGGAACCAAATTGTAGACATAGTTGTTGAGATTCTATATAATACGAAAATGTAGTTCATAATGCCATTGAAACATCAGTAAAAGACCTATGATCAGAATGCAATCCTTTGAAAAACCTATAGTTTTAGTTATTTATTTATTCCAGCAACATAATTCATAATAACAGCCAATGCATGAAAGAAAATGACAGATAAAATAGCCTGCGACTAATAAACTGCTAATACAGTCTTTTAGAGGCAATTTAACGTTAGTGATCTTGAGGATGGAGGCTACCTATAAGATAACAGAGGCAAGAATACTATCAGAAATTTAATAAACGTTAAAAAAATAACATAAACCCCTTTTTCAGTGAGTTAAGTTTGCTTTACTGTCTTTAAATGATATTACTAAATTAAGTGTCTGTACATTTAGCAGTAAGATCTAGTTGTTTATAGTAAGCTGTTTAGAGTTTACTATTGCCATAATAAACTTATTAGTATACTGAGTACAATATACTCGAGGATAGGGCAAAATATGTATGTTTCGCATTCAACAACCTGTTCTACTCATAATTTGTATTTTGAATATGTAACTGCGCGTTGCTCCTTTACATGCTAGGACAGGTTTGCTGATAACGAACAAAGGGAATCCCCTGTGTTTTCATGGTACTGTTTGCCAAGAAAATCCTCTGGGGTGTGAGTATGTGGATATCACTCACAAATGCTTCGTGCACTGCTTAATCTCAAAATTATAGTTTTCAATGTTACATAAAAACATACCCAACAGCGACATTAAATTTCGAATTAGTTCAATAATGAGCTATATTCCTTCGGTTCGTTTCGAAATAGTCTATATGAATACAATTTTATCTAGATTCCCAAAAAGCTGATGTGTTCCATTCACATGACTTTCTCCACATCTCTGCAATAAATTATTGTTAAAAAGCCTATGCTTCTATTTACTGCATGCTAATCGAGAAAAATTAGCAGAAATAGTATTATTACTTGCTTCCTTGTAAGTAGAAGTAAAATAAGGGTGTACCATAGATTAAACTGATAGTCAAAAGATGGTTGCTATGTGACAGAAGTTCCTTTATTTGTATGGACAGGAGTTGACAAACTCCTGTATGAGAAAGGTATAAGCTATTCAAAGCTGAAACCAATAACAAGGAATATCTAAAGAACGATCTACTCCACGAAAGACATGTGTATAACATAAATTGTGTGTTTTAGAGTGCCCTACATTTTTTGTGTGGTAAGATTTTATTCATTTCTTACGGTTTAGCAGTTATGCAAAATTCCGTAAAATTCATCCTGAATAAAGTAGTGTTCAGAGACTATTCCCAGAAAATTCAAGATATAATTTTATTTGTCAGGTAAATATCTTTAGTATACGATATTTTAATCAAAATCGTTAGAGCCATTTTTGAGAAAATCAACATTTTCGAAAGAAGTTCCAAGTAAAGGGTAGTTGGTAGTGGGGGGATTTTCTTGAAAATCTTCGTGTCGCATCCTTAGAAGATACGAAACTTAAATACCGAGTTTGGTATTCAACGGTCTTTTCGTTTTTTAGCTATGCTGTCCACAGACAGACAGGCAGAGAGACATACGGACAGACACACACACCGACCTTTTTCCAAAAATTTTGTTTTTGGATTCAGGGGGACCCAAAACACGCATTTCCGGTGAATCTCGGTATCGAATTTTTGGATGCATTACAATACCTTCTATACACTATGTACATAGTGCGTGTAGAGAAAGTAAAAATACTAAGAAGTAGCGAGTTTTATTGAAGAGATAAGTTACCGCTACGGAATTTTTACTGTGTTGCTTCTGTTCTAAATCCAAACACATGATAAGTAATTACATTTTTTTTTTCTGCAGCTTAATTGTGTAGTGTGTCAGGAAACAATTACGTTGGGATAGTGGATGTATATTTCTTTACGTGTAAGCGGCGGATCCAGTTACGAGTCTTTCTATTTTGGCATTCAGTAGAGTGCAAGAATGTGCGCGAAATGTTCGCGCGCGTATCACTGGCTCAGGAGGTGACGACCAGCAAAAATTAAAATCAGTTATCATTGAAGCCTTGGACGAGAAGAAGCCAGCTAGGAGTTACCGGTATTAGGATTGGCAAGAGGCTGTTGAAGTGTGACACATTTTGTGTTTCACAATTTCTTGGGGGAAGTTCTTTTAGCTTAACTTGGCAAAATTAGGAATGTTAATGCCTATTCCTTTATATTAAAGACTTCATTTCAAGTAAGTGCCCTTTTAGAGAGAAAGAAGTACTTAAGAAGTAAAACACGGTTTAATATACAAAACCATATTATGGAGAATAATTAACAGATGTGTCAAGTTTATAATTTTTACTACTTATTTACTTTCCGAGCGGAATGTTGTTATTGAGGTCAGTGTAATTAAAATTATTTACAATATATGTATGAAATACTTGCTTGAGATTCCTTATATTGAAGCTAAAATAATTATTCCTTCCACGTTTTCTATAACACGGGAGGTCTGCGTTTCTAATCGCATCCATTTATCGACCATGGTAGTGTTAGAGGTATATTACGCATTCCAAACTATACGTAGCAAGTGATATTTCAGTACTCTAATTGAAGGTTCCATACATTCACAGCCTGCACAATATTGTACCGTCTTTGCTGTGAATATATTTAAAACGCAACACAAAATCAGAACTTCAACATATAAATTATTACCGTTTTCTCCAACAACCGAATGACTTCATAAAAATGCCATGCGCGGTCTTCCCGTATACAGGGTGTTTAAAAAATACGGGGCATAATTTCAGGTATGTATTTCCCACATGAAGACAATCAAAATAGTTCATCATAACATGTGTCCGGAAATGCTTCATTTCCGAGTTATGGCCTTCACAACATTGGAATTCACTGGAACGTTTTTCTTTCCGCAGGTCTTTGCCGTCAAAGGAGACATTAGGAGAGAGCTCTGATAGTTCATTCAGAGGAAGGTTACATTCAGTGTTCTTTAGGCGTTAAGACTTTGCGACATGTATTCAAATCAAGAGCTGGCAGAGATACACTTCATGTACGGTAAGGCGGACGGCAATGCTGCGCTGGCTCGTCGTTTGTACCAGGAGAGGTACCCACAGCGACAATGTCCAGATCGGAAGACATTTGTACGTCTCCATTCCCGTCTGTGCGAGTATGGAACATTCACCTCTCCTGGTTTGGGAAGGGGACGACCAAGATCTACAACTCCAGAAATGCAGGAGGAGATTCTGGAGGCTGTGGACAGGACTTCTATCAGCACACGATGGTTAGCGTTGCAAGTCAATGTTCCTCATACGACTGTCTGGAGACTGTTGAGCAAGTATCAATTGTATCCTTATCATTTGCAACGTGTACAGGCCCTGTCACCAGCAGACTACCCTGCACGAGTTAGGTTCTGTCAGTGGTTCTTGCAGCAGTGTGGTGTAAATCCGAACTTTTCTGCCGTCGTATTATTTACAGATGAAGCACAGTTCACAAGAGATGACATAACAAATATCCACAATCAGCATGTATGGTCGTATGAAAACCCACGTGCAACTGTTGTATCTCATCACCAGGTGCGGTTCTCCCTCAACATGTGGGCCGGTATCATTGGTGATCGATTAGTTGGACCCCATGTACTTGTAAACAGACTTACGGGGCAGGCGTACACAAACTTCCTGGAAAACACCATACCTGGTCTTTTCGAAGACACTCCACTGATCAATCATCAACACATTCACTTATTGCATATGGCACTCCTGCACACTTCAGTCTTACGGCTCGCAAGTCCTTGGATCGAAGGTTTCCTGATCGATGGATAGGTAGAGGTGGCCCAATTGCTCGGCCTCCACGCTCAACTGATCTGAACCCTCTGGATTTCTACTTGTGGGGCCATTTAAAATCATTGGTTTATTCGTCTCCGGTGCCGGATTTGGAATCCCTTCGGAATCGAATTGTGGCAAGTTGTGAGGACATACGCAATACTCCTGGAGTTTGGGATCGTGTTCGATGTCGATGAGACATCGATGTGAGGTCTGTATTCAAGCAGGAGGTGGACATTTTGAACATCATCTGTAATGACAACAACCTGCGGAAAGAAAAACATTCCAGTGAATTTCAATGTTGTGAAGGCCATAACTCGGAAATGAAGCATTTCCGGACACATGTTATAATGAACTAATTTGATTGTCTACATGTGGGAAATACATACCTGAAATTATGCCCCGTATTTTTGAAACATCCGGGTATATGGTTGAAGTATAGAGTAAGCCTTGGTAAGAGTGGATAGTAGGAGAGAGAGAATAGAGAAATTCATGTAAATGCAACTAATCAGATCTTTGGAACAACATTTGGATACTTTTTGTATAAGAATAAACTTTAATCCTTGTGTAACTATATGTTTAGATATAAGTATGTTATAGGATAACATATGTAGTATGGTCACAGAAGCTTCACGCTGCAGTTTTCTCTCAAACATTTTACAGCACCGCAAGCTTTCCGCTCAAATGTCTGAAGTAAGACATAACAGCATTTCCTCATCGTTGGAAAATAAGGTCTGTTCTATTACATTGCCACTTTGAGTACGTGCACTTTTTACAAGACCGTTATTCTGAAGTACTCAGCTTGAAACGACAGCCCCAGGTAAGATAAAGAGGAAACAAAAGAGAAACGACTCTTTTTACGAACAGCCAGTGACGAAAAGAATCCAGGGCGAGTAAAAGATAACTTTGAAAAGCAGAAGAGAAATGGAGCTCTTGAAAAAACAAGGGTAATAAGCGGAAAGAAGAAAAAACGAACAGAATGAAAATGGAACAGAATAAGTCGAAGGCAAGCTATAAGAAATGGAATGACAGCAAGCGAATTAATTGAGCATCCATGATATTAGAAAACGAAATAAAGAAAAAAGGAAGCGGCCGAAGGAAGTGTTCTGAAATTGAGAAACCGAAGAATGGTGGCAAGAAAAATACAGCAAAAGTGCAAGGAAAATGGAAAGGTTCATAAAAATTGTAAGTGTAACCAAGATTTATGGGGTCTGCTAAAGAATAAAGTAACACTGGATAGTAACAAGTGCAGTCTTCCATTTTCTCATATTTCTCAACACATGTTTGGCCGTTTAGTCAATGCGGCTCCAAAATCCTGTTCATATATTTTTTTTTTTAACTCATCCTGAGTTTCTTCGTCCTTGTTGTTAGAAATATTCTGCCTTTGGTATTCTATTTTCTACTATTTCGTTTTAACACATTTTCCAGTTTGTTTTATAAGCTATCGTCATATTATTAAGTACTTTTAAAATTCCTGCCTTTCATTCTTTGGTTCGTATTATCTTTATATTGTCCATATAACACATTCTTTTCTCATAAGTAGGGAATATATTTGGGATACATTAAGACTGAAGTTCACTGCATTGAACAGAGAAAACTAAACAGGCACGGTAGCCACATCTGCCATAAGCTGAACGACACAGTGTAATCTTTCTGACGTCATCAATTCTCGTAGCACTGTTAACTTGCAATCCCTCAAACAAAACTCCATCTGAGCTCTCTATCCACAAGCTCCAACTAAAAATTCGGACTGATAAACTTATGTTAATCAGTGTAATAGTATTTAATACATTGAACCTGGGGAAAATCCAAAAATCTACCATTTTTTTTTATTGCTTTAAGTTTTTATCATATATGCAGAACAAAATATAATCAATATATCCACACAAGCTTAAAACGAGCTATGTAAAACCGTTAAGATATTCATTTTTATTTTATCCACCACGTAGATGATTTCATCCGAAAATATACATTTTGAAGCCTCTTGAACCCAAGAGAACTATTTTTAGAAGTAAGACTACCTATGTACATGTATATATGCATATTTCTGTAAAGAATAATCCAAAAATTAAAATTCTGTTAAGTACCAAATAGCATTTAAGGCCATCATTTTCCAAAAAGGAAGTTTTTTAAGAAATTTCTCCCCTCCAAACTATCCTTTACATGGAACATGTTTGTCTTTAAAATAGACATTTATGAATTAACGCATATATTAAGGTATTTTTATACAAATTAAATATATATATTGTATTTTTTGGGATTAGCTTCTGAAATCCTGTTCATTCTAAATGTTTTTTGCATTGAAGCTAAAACTAAACTGAGACAACATCTTTAGTACTCAAATGCATTTCCGAGATATTGTTTTGAATATTCAAATATTTATACTTATCTCATTTGGTAAATTGTTACTCTTTCTACTTTTTTCTTAGCATGCAAAGGAACGAAATTTCTAATTAATTATATAGTGACCCCGGTGTATTTACCTATTCGCCTCGTGTATACAAAGAAATATGCAAAAGGACAATGTCCGCAAATGTTCATAGAAGTAGATAGAATAATCAGCCTCTGTAAGAACTATTTACTCAAGAGTTTGAGTGAAAATGATTTGAATGAAGAACATCAGTTTTATTAACAATTAATCAGTTTTGATATGAAGTATGAGATACTCCTTGTACGTTTTATCACAACTAGATGTATTTCAGCTTAGTTACAAATTTATAGAATTAATTCTGAAGGAGTAATTAGTTCAGGAGAAAAACTTTGCTATAAATTTGTTATAGACTTTTTCAGGATTTCAATATGAATTATTGAAAATACCAATTTTAACTGTAATGTTTGATTTTAATTGGTTAAATATCTGAAGACATAGTTCTTCAAGATTTTAACAAAATTGACAGCTTCACTGTATGTAATGGCCTTTTTAACATTTAAAAAAAAGTTCTACAAGAGTTTCTTAATTTTAATTAGCTTTAAGAGATAGTTTTATCAATATAGTTAGTATTGACTTTATCAGGATTTTCAATATGAATTATGGAAAATGCTAATATCAACTGCTACAGTTACTATTTGTTTCTGTACAGTATTATAATTTTTAAATTGGCAGTTTCTGAAAATATTCTAAATTTCAACCCATAAAAGTATAAACTGTGCGCAAGACGCATTTTCAATAATAGAAATCGCATGAGCAAAATTGAATAGGGAAAGAAGTTGTTTTACTTAACTAATTGGTAAAGGATATGGTTTTAAGGTTGTTGAAAATGTAAAACAATGATCCGTCATAAATGATAGAGTTGTAAGTACAATAAATACGAAAACGAAAAATTGAAAGTCTACCAATTTTTAACCAAATTTAATCGATACACTTGCCTTAAGGAAAATTACATTTAGTAGTAATCATTTACACTCCTTAACTACTTGGTTCTAAGCGCACCACTTTACATTGGTTGTGAAAGAACAGACATTTTACTTAGATGCCTCTTTGAAACTTGAGGTTCCTTTACCATCCGTTTTACTATAGCTTTTTAGAACTATGCTGGTCTGTGTGTGTATGGAACAGAATAGCTCTAAAACGAAAATATGTTAAGAACCAAAGTTGGTATTTGTGATTAGTATCTTCCAAAGATGCGACACGAATATTTTTAAAAAAATCTGCCCATCACAAACCACCCTTATAAGGGCAAAAATTAAAAAAAAAATGTTTTTCTCAAAATTGTCGGTAACGGTTTTTATTAAAATACCATATGTTGACGATATTTACATCACGAATAACATGTACATTTTGAATTTTTTGGGAATAGCCTATATAAACCTCTTTATTGTGGATCAGTTTTGCAAAATTTTGCATAACGGTTAAAACGTGAGATAGACAAAAACTTAGTACAGCAGATCTTATTAGAACACATAATTTATATCATATAATTTTTTCTTGCAGTTGACCATTGTTTAGATATTTCTTGTCATTGTTTTCAGTTTTAAGCAAACTTTTCTCTCAAACAGCACCATGCAAAGCGAGCCGAATCTGAATTGTTCCGCATAGGACCAGCTATTTAAAGAATTGATTATTGCTTTAGCATAATGTATTGCCTTACTTCCCTCCTACTTGCAATGAAGCAAGTAATAAGACCAACGCTGCTAATGTTTAACTCGATTAGAATAATAAAGGTAGAAGAATAATCTTTTGTAAGAAGAACTTGTATTTGGAGAAGCTAGAGAAACTTATCTGAATGGAACTCAACAGATTTTTTTTCGTGGTTTGTTTCAATCGCCAAAGTAAATACCGGGTTGGATATTTAATACTACGTCTCAAGGTTTTACCTTAAGTCTATAAAAATAGTACAATTGAAAATAGATGGTAATCGCGCTTGTTCTGCCATCTATATAGGGATAATGAAACCAGGTAGCTTGGACAACACCCTAACGCCTTCTTCTGGATATAAAATAAAAGGAACGTGACCTACAAGGCTGGATATACACAACCAATCTACAGATTTTGGAATTAGATTGGATAGCACCCTAGCGCTATTTGATTGATACAGCGCAAAGTGGTAGAGTATAAAGAGATGAGACCTAGAAGGATGGCTGAACACTGCTGTCAACATATGGTGATACCGATCAAAGAGGTATCTCACCTGTCAGACCCGTCGCGATAAGTAGTCAAAGCTGTGAAAAATAAATAGAAAAGAATCTGATGTGTTTCCTTCACATTACTTTCCATAGCTGTTTCATAAACAAATTTTTCTGACAAAAGATTATTCTTTTATCTACATCGAGATAAACATTAGCAGAAAAGTGTTATTACTTGCTTCTCTGTAAGTACAACAAAACTAAGGGAATACACTAAGCTAAAGCGATAGTCAAATATTTTAAAAGCTATGCGTTTGCATTGAAATTCGATTCTCTTTTCAAGGCCAGGAGTAAAACAAGAGAGACTTCAAACGAAACATAGCTTTCCGTTTGAGAAACCTTTAAGTAGTTGAAAACCGAAACTATTAACAATAATATCTTGGAAATCGTCAACTCTACAAAAACAGCAATACTAATTATAATAATAATAATAATAATAATAATAATAATAATAATAAATAATAAAATGAAGTAAAGTATGACATAAATTGTGTATTTGAACAAGATCAACATTTTGTGTATGTACTAAGTTGCTTTCTATGTCTTACGTTTTACCAGTTATACAAAAGTCATCCAGAATTTTGCCCCTAAATAGCTCTTCAGAGACTATCCCATAACTTTCCAAAAAGGAAATGGCGTTTTATTTATGGACGCTCATTAACTACTTTGGTTCTCAGAGTCCCATTCTATCTTGGGCGTGAAAGACCGCCTAATTTTGTTCAGAGGCCTCTTTATCAGAATTGAGGTCATTTTATGTGCCGTAAACCAAGGTCCCGACACGGGACCAACGGCGTAAGTTCATTCTGAAGGAAGCCACGCTAAGACTTTTTACGCCCGAAACAAATGCATTATCATCCGCCGGGTTTGAACGCGAGACCTTGGAAATATGAAGCTATGGTGATAACCACTACACGACAGAGGGGGAACCTCATAAAATCTAAGATAAGCATTTCGTTTGTAATGAAAATGCCTTAAATATATTGTGTTTTAATCAAAATTATTATCTTCGAGTCGCGCTTTGAAAGATAAACTTAAATACCAAATCTGGTATTTAACCGATTTTTCGTTTTTGAGTTCTGCTATCCGCAAACACCAACACACACACACACACACACACACACACACACACACACACACACACACGGACATATTCCTAAAAATAATTTTTGTATTATTTTCAACGGGTCTCTGAACCTGTATTTTCGGTGAAACCTTGGTATCTTAATTTTTGGTGGAATACAATACCTTCTCTATCTACTACGCACTTATACTTACGTGCTAGTTAAAATTGCTTTACCTATGTTGCAGGGCTACATATTTCATCTTCATTGCTGTATGTCAGGAAACGCGTTGGTTTCTGAAACTACTTTCATAAACGAGGGTCTGTATTTCAGATACATTCTGTCAAGAAAGTACTAAGTTGGTAAAACTTTCCTCTATACCCACGCGGAGTTTGATCGTTATCTGTCATCTAGTTTGTTTAAAGTGCGCCATTTTGTTAGTTCATCTCAAAGATGATTTGCGATTTTACGATGGATACAAATATTGAACAAAGAATCTGTCTCAAATTTTGCATTGCAAATGGTATTTTTTGTGCCGAAACGCTGAAAATTTACAGAGGGATTACGGTGAATCGATTTTATCAAAATAAAAAAAAAAAAAAAAAAACAACGTGCATATGAGTGGTACAGTGCATTCAAAAGTGGTCGAGATGTGATGGAAGATTTGCCTCACTCTGGTCAGCCATCAACGGTTCCAGCTGAACCGAACATCGCTAAAGTGAAAAAAAATATGGTGTCTGAAAATCGTCATTTAGGTCTGAGAGAGAATGCCACTGAACTTTCTGTGTCTAACGAATAGATTCGTATCATTTTAAACGATTGTTTGGGCATGACAAGTGTTGCAGCTCGGTTAGTTCCGAAAGACTTGAATTTTCTACAAAAATTCAATCGCGTAAGAATTGCTGAAGACATGCTAGAACGAGCCAGTTCCGACCTCACATTCATGAAACGCTTTGTAACTGGTGATGAGACGTGGGTTTACGAGTTTGACACTCAAACCAGTCAACAAGCTTCCGATAGGCGCCTTCCAAATGAACCGAAACCTAAAAGGGCTCGTCAAACTCGATCAAAACTGAAGGTCGTGCTGACAGTTTCTTTCGATTATCGCGGTGTCGTGCACTCAGAGTTCTTGCCAGAAGGTCAGATGGTAAACAAATCCTATTTATTATCTGAGCGTTATGCGGCGTTTGAGAGAACAAATACGGCGAAAAAGGCCAGATTTGTGGAACGACAGCTCATGAATTCTGCACCACGATAACGCACCTGCTCACAAGATTATTATTGTGAACGAATTTCGGGCCAAAAACTCAACAAATTTCATCGAAGACACACCGAATTCGCCTGATCTGGCTCCCGCTGATTTATTTCTCTTTCCAAAACTCAAGTTACCACTTTGAGGCACCAGTTTTCAGTCGATAGAAGACATAAAGGAAAATTCGCGGCGACAATTGACATCGAGTTCTAAAAGTGCCTAAAAAAATGTTTTGATGATTGGATTATTCGTTGGCATAAATTCATAATTTTGGAAGGAGCCTACTTTGAAGACGATAAAATAAAATTGGATGAATAATTAATTTTTTGTGTTTTATTGGCAAATTTCCGGAACTTTCTTGATACAGTAGTACAGTAGTATGTGGTTGTTCCGTTCCTTTGCTACATTTAGCTGTACATTTTTGGGAAGGTGGAGATTTTTGTTATCATGGATGTTTCCTTTTTCACTACACGTAGTGTATATACCAGACAAATGAGAATAGTAGCGTAGTCACTATTCTATGACTATTTTATTTCTATTTCTTTTATACTGTGGCTGAAATTTTTGATCGTTGAGTATTCAGTCTGGTATTTACATGGCCAATAAACTAGAGAGACTGGTTCACGGTTTAAACGTATGTATGGTCCAAAGAGCTCCTACCATAGCTCTGTCGCTGCGTGGGCAATGCTTTTGAATTGTTAGTAACTGGGTTTCAGCATTTAAACAATTTTCCCTTTAAATTTTGATTGTATATTAATAAGCTAATTTAAGGGTGTTAACCAGTATTTGATTTCTGATGGTATGCCATCTGTTAATTACCATATCATGAACATTTCCAATATGTATATACAAATCGTTGTCATAATCCCATGTTATGAAAGAGCGTATTTAGCAGCCTCTTTGTTGATTTTATGATATTCTATATATTTTAAATATATTTTCTTACATTTACTCTAATTATTTAGCATTTTTTCTAAATAAACAATGCTCTTTACACACTGAATTTTACATGATAATTACCTTTTCAAACATAGGAAATCTTGAGAAAAAATTTGATTTGCTCCATTTACATAGCTTTCTCTGTTCCATATACAAACCATTAAAACACTATTTTATCTACATCATGCTAATCGATTTAAAATTACCATGAATTAACCTATTCGATGCTTCCTTGTAAGTAGAAAGGAAATAAGGGCATGCATTAGGCTAAAGCGATAGTCAAATGTTTTAAAAGCTGCTCGCTATGTGAAACAATAATTGAGGTTGGATAGTCCCGTTTGAGAAAACTTGAGTAGTTTAAAACTGAAATCAATAACCAGGTATATCTCAAAAAATGATCAAATCTAGAAGAAAAACGTATATGACGTAAATTATGTGATTTAACAAGATCTACGTTATTTCTAAGTTTTTGTCTAGTTCTCACGATTTAATCGTTATGCAAAATTCTACAAAACTCATTCAGAATAAAGAGGTCTTCATAAAATATTCCTAGAAAACTCAAAATATACACATTATTTCTGATAGAAATATCTTTAATATACGGTATTTTAATAAAAACTGTTTGAGCCATTTCTATAGAAATAAAATGTTCATTTTTTTCATATAAAGGGTAGTTTATGGTGGGGTGATTTTCTTGAAAATCTTTGTGTCGCACCTTTAAAAGATACCAAACACAAACACCAAGTTTGTTATTTAACGTCTTTTCGTTTTGGTGCTATTATCCACAGACACATACACCCTTTACTAAAGCTAAAAAAAAATGTGATGTGTTACATTTACATGACTTTCTCTATTAGTTCTGTAAACAAACTATTCTTGTAAAAGATTATTCTTCTATCTACATCACGCTAAACAAGAGAAGCATTAACACAATTGGTCTTACTACCTAAGACCGTATAAGCAGCAGGAAAGTAAGGGGAATACACCAGGCTAAAGCGATAGTCACATGTTTTAAAAGCCGATCAATGTGTGAACAACTCAAGTTCGGTTTGTTTTGTATTTCTGATAAACAAATGAATGGTGATCCGGTTTGAGAAGATGCGTAGCATAAAATTGAAACCAATAACAATATATGGCAAATTTTGTGTTTTAATGAGTTCTACATTTACTGTATAGTTAGTTTTTGTGTATCTCTTGCGGTTTATCAGCTATTCAAAATTCAGACAGAATGAACAGATCTACAGAAACTATTCCAGAAAATACTATACATACATTTTATTTCTGATGTAAATATCTATAACGTGCGGCATTTTAATCAAAATCGTTAGAGCCATTTTTGAGAAAAACAAAATTTTCAAAAATGTTTCCATATAAATGGTAGTTTGGGGTGGGGAGATTATCTTTGTTTCATATACTTGAAACATACCTAGCTTAAATTTCAAGGGTAGTATTTAACGATCCTTTAGTTTTTAAACTATAATGTCCACAGGCACACACACAGGCATACACACGGATCTTTAGCTAAAAATGCGGTGTTCTGTTTTGTTCCTTTTGCGCTCAGGGGAACTCAAAAAATGCATTTTCTAACCACTCGACCACGGCGCGGCCAGTTTCCATGTAAAGGGTAGTTTGTGTTTTGAGGGAATTTTTGAAAATCTCGTGTCGCATCCTTGAAATATATTAAACATAAATACCAAATTTAATTTTTAACAGTGTTTTATTTTTTGAGGTATGCCATCGATAAACACACACACTCAGGCCTTTTTATAACTTTTTTTGGTATTAGAGCACCTCAGAACGTATATTTCGGGTGAAATTGGGTATCATATTTTGTGTGGAATACAATACCTTCTCAATGTAATATTTACATTGTATGTCATATGCGCTAGAGAAACTAATGCTTTTTTCCGATTCAGCGAACCTTAAAACATAAATTCTCGGTGAAATTTCGATCGAATCTTTTGGCGGAATACAATACCTTCACTAACTACTACGTATATTATATGTACATAGTGCCAGAAAAAATAATAAGATACATTACAGTCTTTATACAATGCTTGAAACACATTATTCTTATTTAATTGCTTTCTCTGATCGTACATTGGGCATAGTATATAAAGAAGGTATTGTATTTCCCCAAAAAATTCGATATCAAGATTTCACCGGAAATACATGTTTTGGGACCTCCTGAATTCAATAAAAGTATTTTTTTTATAATTTCGTGTATGTGTGTGCATAGCTCTAAAAGGAAACATTAAATACCAAACTTGATATTAAAATGCAGTTTCTTCCAAGAATGCAAATTGAAGATTTCGAGGAAAATCCCTCACTTGCAACTACCCCTTACATGGAATATTTCGATTTTCTGATGAAGGGGTATAACGAATTTAATTAAGATTTCTTATATTTAAGATATTTATATAAGAAATAATATGTGTATATTCAATTTTCTGGGTATAGCATGTAAAGACCTTTTTATTCCGGATGAATTCTTCTGAATTTTGCAGAACTGATAAACCGTAAGATAGAGACAAAAGCATTTTACACAAAAATTTAGATCCCATTAAAGCACACAATTTAAGTTATACACATTTTTTTTCTCGTGGTGTTGACCGTTTTCGATATATTCCGTGTTATTGGTTTCAGTTTTAAAATCCTTTTTTAGCTTTTCTCATATGGGAAGTTCTCAACTCCTGCCCATGCAAAGAAATGGATTTTAATCCGATAGCAGCCACATTTTAAAAAAAATTGACTCGGTTTTATCTCGATTGGATCAAGTAGATAGAAGACTAAACTTATTAACATACTTTGTTAGAGATGTAGATAAAGTCATGTGAATGGAACACATCAAATTTTTTTTTAATTTGGAAAGGATTGCTCATCCCTGGAGGGATGGCTAATGTCAATTGTGGAGGTTTTCATTAAATTCTGAATTTATGTCTAAATTAAGGATCAGATGGGCAAGTTTTCCCCTGTATCGCTTTAATAAGTGCATACTGTCAGGTTGCATTGAATAACAATTACCTCCATAAGCAATTCATTTTGTATCATTTGGGAGTTCAAAAGATTTAATGCTGCATTTTGGAAATACTGCTTTAACTAAAATGCCTTATCAAATTCTTCGGACAAGAGCAAGGGACATTTCTAGCACTTTTTCTACTACGTACAAAGTACGCATTAGGTGGAGAAGTGTTGTTTCCATCTAAAAATTATATACCCGATGTTTTGAGGACCCCGGATAAAGAAAACCATCTTAGAAGAATTGTGTGTACTGTAGGATTTTTGAATATTTAATTTTCATCAATAATTTCGTAACGAGTTTAATAAAACCACATGTTAAGCATATAACTACATATTAAGGATATTTACATACAAATATGCATAAACTAAATTTTCTAGGAATAAATAGCCTCTGAACCCTTCTTAATGCTAGATGACGTTTGCATTACTGGAAAACCGTTAGAGACAAAATCTTACTACGCAAAAAATATAGATCTCTTAAACACACAACTCATGTCAAACTGTTTATTTTCATCGAGTTAACTATTTCCGAGATATTCCTTATTTTTTGTTTAAATTTCCCAATTGCTTTCGTTATTTGTCTTTTCAGTACCTTTTACTTTGTCTATCTCCTTCGTACGAAATAAAAAAAAATCTGCAATATCCTAGCCCGGCACCCAATTTCTTAAACCTGCGCACATATTCCAAAATTTTATCATTCATTTAAACATTTAAAACATATCTTGCATCTATTATTTTACAGATAAAGTCATCTAATACTACTAAAATATACGACTCACTAAACTTTTTTTAAAACAACAAAATTAACCCCAACTAAAAGTTTTGTATATGCAATTTTTTAAATCAAATTATATTAACTTTATGTCATCATTTGAAATACTTTATAAAAGCATATTTCATTATATTGCTCATTAATGTAATTTATTTTAATTACTAAATCATCTTATTTCTTTAATTTACACAATTAAAACATTAAATATCTAAAATGCAAAAGTTAATAATAAATTATTATTAATTATAATTTCTTACCATTTATCTATTAAATCATATACGTTTAGTATTTTATTATTCATTAATTGCTATTTAATTTCAAAATATTTCTGCCTCTTATTATATTATTTAATTTATTTTCTTTTCTTTTTTTCTTTTTTGTTTTAATTGCCTTTTACTTTATCTATTATCTGCGTACAAAATAAAAATAGAAATCTGCACCATAGCCCGGCAATTTCTTAAACCAGGGCACATATTACAAAAGTTTATCATTCATTTATACTTCTAAAATATACCTTGCATCCATTATTTTGCGGATATATTTCATCTTATACTACTAAAATATACGGCTCACTAAAATATTTTTAAAACAACCAAATCAGCCCTAACTAAAAGGTTTATATATGCAATTCTTAAATAAAAATATTTTTACCTCACCCTTAATTGTATGCTTTATTTTGCTACGTGTGCCATTCTTCCTCTAATTTGCAAATTGGTGTTTATATCCCGTTCACGAGCATGACAACTTCAGCTACTTAAATAGTCGTGATCGCTAGGTCGCGAGTTCAAGTCCCAGCGATTGCAGTCAAATACGTCTCTGGTAAAGAATGGGGAGGACCTAATAATGTGATGTTACGCTTGGATGCTGACTGGGAAACATTTGACTGCAGTTGCATAGATTTTGCTCTTTAGTATTTAAAAAAAGCACTACAGTTATATTACAAAGGTATTAGTAATTTTACAATTTAAACATCTATAACTAGGCTAATTTTACTGCTGAAGGTTAGTGTAATACAAATTAGAAAAAGATCCACCAAAACGCTAAAATCTTTGAGTAATCATCTTTGTTGCATATGTGCAGCACCGTGCAATTAAGGGATATCATCATAATGTTAAACATATTTTATATACACATATTTTATTATATTGTTCATTAATATAGTTAATTTTAATTAATAAATTACCTTTTTCCGTTTTATTTTCTACGTTTCTTTCTCTCTTTTATACTATGTATACTATTTAAATTAAAATAAAGCTACAAAACTATAAAATAATCCCTTTTCAAAAGTAAATATAAATATTTATACTGGTATCCAGTATGAATATCTGGTGACCAGCTACTTGTAATAAAATGTTCTAGCACTACATTTGCCGCCGAAACCCGCCGGCAATTATTGTACTGGTATCCAGTACACTTTTACATAACTAATTTAAACTTACAAATATATTTTACTATGTATATGAGCTGTTACAATTGCTTTAAGTATATCTAACAAAAGCTACTTATATGTCTGCTATTTTTAAAATAGTTTTGCGGTATTGTTATAACTAATAGTCATTTAAACTATTCCAAAACAGAAATTTTTGCACGCGTGTTAATGTAAACATTTCTTAATTTTCCTCATTTACCTTGACTATTCACTTCACTTACATAGGATTCCATGTGCATTACTCCTTTCCTACCTATAGCATTTCGCTTAATGCACTTTTCACTGCAGTATTGCTTTTGAAATAAAAAGAAAGAACTGTTTTAAATAATAAATAAATAAATAATAATTTAAAAACAAAATAAATTTTCTGCTTTAAACTTACCATTATAACCACTAAGGCTAACACATCTCAAAACATTAGTCACTATACAAAATACACTAATTACTTAAACATTTCACATCGCCATTTATCTTCCAGCTCCGCCTCCTCTGATCTGCTCTCTTGCCTAAAATGCAATCCTGAATTATCATTTATCCTGCTTTGATCGTTCGCGACGTTGTTTTCAATGGTCTGATCCATCTCCATGTTACTACTTTCTCCTCCCCCCTTACTGCTACATTCGTCAGCATTCTACCCGTAAATTGGTCCAAAACTGTTTTATTGTTGTTAATTAAAATTAATTCACTCACTTTGGTTTCTTCTTCTGCATCATTTACCGTGTTATTATTTAATTTAAATATATTATCATCTCTGAAAACTTGTGTAAGAACTAATGTATTATTTAAATGATTTATTTTTATTCCTTCTGATTTTATTTGTTCAACGCATGCACAATGCACATTGTAAGTGCAATTCTATTTTACCCAAAATTCTATACCAAAACTTCACCGGAAATACGTAGTTTGAGGATCTCTGATTAAACATTTTTTTAGAAAAAGGGTGCATGTGTGTGTGGACAGTATAACTCAAAAAGGCAAAGTTGGTTAAATACTTTTCAGAAAAATATTTACATTCCCAATTACCTTTTAAATGCAACATTTTATAATTTTTTTTTTGTTTTCTGAAAAATTTCTCTGAAGATGTTTATCAATATATAATATGTTTAAGATATTTTCATGACAAACGAAATGTATATCGTGAAGATTTCTGTGAATATCTCCTGAAGACCTCTTCTGAATGACTTCTGAATAACTTTTAAATCGTAAAACATAGACAAAACTATATATCTGTTAAAACATCTATATTTGTTATATACATTTTTTGGAATTGACAATTTCCGAGATATTACTTGTAATTGGTATTAATTTTGGGCTACTTAAACTTTTTTTCAACCGGAAAGTCATGTTTGGTTTCATATCTCTTTTGCTTTACTCCTGACTATAGCGATCAGCTTTTATAAAGATAAGTTCTGCTAATTTTTAACTCCATTTGCATGAGGTGGTTATAAGAATAGGGTTTGTAATAGTAGTTCGTTGCAGAATGATCAGAGAAAGTCATGTGATTGGAATATTTAAAATTTTCTTTAAATATCTGCTAAATTATCTCATTGTTACTCTTATATATCTACTTTTCCTACTTGTACAGATATATATATACACGTAACATTATTTTTAAACTCTTTTTACACTAATTTTAAGAAATGAAATAAACCTCGGTATTCATTCACTTTAATTTTCTCTACCCATATAGTAAATAGGGAACGTATTGTTTTCCAAATTTAAAAAAATAATAATACTGAGCTTTCACCGGAAATACACGTTTTGAGACTCCTTGAATAAACAAAGTAGTAAATACGACGGTGGGTGTTAATGTATGTGTTTGTATGCCTATGAATATCAGAAAATGTTGAATATCATACCTATTTGATATTTAATTTCAGGCTCTTTCTAGAATGTGACAAGAAGATTTACAAGAAAATTCCCCGCCCCAAAACTATGGAAAAATTTTCGAAAACTTTTACATTCTCATTGGGTCTGTGAAACTGTATATTTCAATGTTTTAGGAAAGCATCTGAAGTCCCATTCACTCAGAATGAGTTAAATAACCCGTAAAAATAAGGAGGTACACAAAAAATTATCTTACATAAACTATTAATTATAACACAGTTTATGTGTTACACGAAATTTTTCTTGAGTTAACCATTTCCGATATATTCCTTGCTATTGATTTCAATTTTAAAATACTTGCACTTTTCTCAAAGGGCATCTCATTATTCGTTTTTCGTTTTGCTAGTCAAATAAAGAAAACTGAACTTAAGTAGTATCACATAGCGAGCAGCACATAAACGTTTTGATAGCTTAAGCCTCATCATTTCTCCTATCTATTGCATTAATGAGGAAATGTGTAACAAACGCAATTATGCAAATTCTTACCTGTATTAAAGTTAAGCAGATAGAATAATAAGATGTTTAGGAATAGGTAAAGAAAGTCTGCAAATATTTTGCATACAATATTTTTCTGTAATTTTTATGACATATTTATTGCTTATATACACATAATAGGTTAATTTTCAAGCATTTTAGGCATAAAATTCAATCTCTGCTAATTTTTCCCGAGATTATATTTACGAGTATTCATATTTTGAACAGGCCAACTTCACCACGATCTAGGGCTGGGCAATATTTGCATATCTATGAATTAAGTTCGTTTTCACCTTCTCGGCTAATATTCTTAGAACTAGTCATTTGAAGACTCTGTATTATCAGTTATTTAGCTCAGTAAGGGTGTCTTATGCATGCAATCTGCAGAAACACGAGTATTTTGAACATTGACAATATTCCAATATCAGCTAAATTTAGCATCTTAATAAGATAAGGGTAAAAAAATTCTGGTGTGTACCATTCACATAACTTTCTGTTCTGCTAAAACACCTATTCTTACAAAAGATCCACATCGTACCAATCAAGATAAATATTAGCAGAAACTGTCTCATTATTGCTTCCTTATAAATGAAATGGAAGTAATGGATTAGACTAGGCTAAAGCGACAGATAAAATGTTTAAAAGCTGGTCAACATGTGAACAATTGAAGTTCGGTTCGCTTTGCATTGTTAGTAAAACATACAAAAATGAAGGTAACAAAGTTTGAGAAAAGTTATGTTGTTTAAATTTGAAATTAATAACAGGGAATGTCTTGGAAACGGTTCAGTTTACAACAAAAAATGACATGAATTGTGTATTTTAGTGATGGTTACATTTTTTGTGTAATAAGGTGTTGTCTATTTTTTTACCATTTACCAGTTATTCAAAATTAATCAAAATTCATCCAGTGTGAATATGTTTCCAGATGCTATTTCCAGAAAATTCTAGATATGTATTTTATTTGTGATGTAAATGTCTTTATTACACGCTACTTTAATCAATTTCGTTAGATCCATTTTCGAGAAAAATAAATTTCAATAACTTTTCCATATAAAGCGTAGTTTGGTATGGGCGGATTTTCGTGATCTTTTTTTTTTTACTAAGCTTAAATGCCAAGTTTTGTTATTAAAAGATCTTTTAGTTTTTGAACTAAGATGTCCACCAATTCACATACAGACCTTTTTGTGTTTCTTTGGTTTGTTTTTTTTGGTTTTTTTGTTTGCACTCGCATACTAGTAGTTCGTGTCGAGAAAGTAAAAGCATTACAATTTCGAGTGCTTACAACGTTTTATTAAACATTGGTATATATATATATATATATATATATATATACATACAATTTGTAAGTATAAAACAGTTCCAGTATTTCATAACATTGTAACAGTGGGTTTCTTAATCTGACACCCAACGACACCTGTTTCCGGTCGAGGCCAGCAACGCTCTTAAATTGCCTTTACGCAACAGCTCATACAGCCTTGCGCAACCAAAACTATGGGGGAACGAGAGGGACAAAGGTGCCAGACGGTTGAGTGCGTCCGGAAGTAACTAAAACCAGATCCCAAAAAATGAAGCCATATAGTCACACCATTCTATAAATATTACGCAAATTATTATTACAAACATCTGATGTGTTCCATTTACATGAATTTCTCCACATCTCTGTAACAAATTATTGTTAAAAACCTAATGCTTCGATTTATTTCATTCTAATCCAGCAAAAAATTAGCAGAAATGGTCTTATTATTTGCTTCCTTGTAAGTAGAAGCGAAATAAGGGAGTACCATAGGTTAAAGTGATAGACAAAAGCTGATTACTATGTGACTGAAGTTCCTTTATTTGTAAAGACAGGAGTTGACAAATTCCTATATGAGAAAAGTATACGTTTTTCAAAGCTGAAACCAAAAGCAAGGAATATCTCAAAAACGATCAACTCCACGAAAAATATGTATATAACATAAATTGTGTGTTTGAACATGTTATAAATGTTTTGTGTGGTAAAATTTTGTCTATCTCTTACGGTTTAGCAGTTATGCAAAATTCCGTAAAATTATACCAGGATAAAGTAATCTTCGATAATTCAAAATATACATTTCATTTGTCATATAAATATATTTAATATACGATATTTTAATAAAAATCGTTAGCCATTTTTGAGAAAATCAAACTTTTCGAAAAAAGTTCTAAGTAAGGGGAGTTAGCGGTGGTGGGATTTTCTTGAAAATATTTGTGTTGTATCCTTGGGAGATACCAAACTTAAATACCAAGTTTGGTATTTAACGGTCCTTTCGTTTTTGAGCTATGCTGTCCACAGACACACGCACACACACACACACACACACACGCACTCACGCACATGGACTTTTTTCCAAAAATGCTTTTTCTGCATCCAGGGGGACCCAAAACATGTATTTCCGGTAAAATCTCGGTATCGAAATTTTGGGTACATTGCTATACCATCTCTGTATAGCATGTACATAATACGTGTAGAGAAAGTAAAACATGTAGATCTTGTCGAAACATGGCATTTACGTATATTGTTTACATTTATGTCCTTACATTTACGTGTTTATGTATCTCTAACACAGCGCCGTGGCAGAATGGTTAGACCACTCACCTCCCATCTAGGTGTTCGGGTTCGATCCCAAGCACCCGGATGTGGGATTTGTTGTGGACGAAACGGTACCCTGGCAGATTTTCTCCGGGTGCTCCGGTTTTTCCCTCCATTCATTCCATTTCGCGTGCATTTCATATCATCCACTGCCTCACGCTCAGGTTCTTCAGTCTGTAGTTATGTGCCGTTGGCTCCCCGACAAGCTTCTGACCCTAGGCACCAGCTTGTATGTTCTAAGGGGCGTGTCGCCGTGAGTTTCTCTTGTGCAGCTATGCCTGCCGTCTGTCCAGCATGCCTCAACACTGCCGGTCCCCATGGCCGCGCTCGCCAAAGCGTCTCGCTTTGGCGTTTCGCAGCGCAGAGGATCGTGGGTTCCAGTCCCGCCTTGGGCATGGATGTTATATGTTTGTGTATGTGTGTGTAAAAAGTAAAACAGTAATCAAAGTAAACAAATTAGGTAAATAAAAAGTAGGGTATACAGCGCCGGAGCCCCGACCAGACTCCGGAACTGTATTAAAAAAAAAAAAAAAAAAAAAAAAAAAAACACCCGGCTCACTCATACTTTTTTGACAACTCTTTAGGTGCTAGTTAGGACCTTGGCTCCCTCGGTCTCTTGCCACCAGGGATACGCTTTCGTAAGCTCCTAGGGTCAATGAGCATGGCCAAGCCTACCGTGCTTCCCAAACGAGAAACCCATTTCCCTACTCGACTTCATCCGGGAAGCTCTAATTATCTAGGGTCCCCTTGTTTTTCGAAGTCGGCTACCGATTTCATCCTTCGATCCCAATTTTTAACTCTTAAAGACCAATATCGCGACCACATTTTTATTTATATTGACGGGGCAAAGAATGATCAAAGTGTTGGATGTGGTTTTGTGGTTGATAATGTTTTAGTTTTCGTCTTTTACGACAGTATTCGATTTTTACGGCTGAGCTATTTGGTATTCTTCAGGCTCCTTTATATGTGCGGCGACATGCACTACCACTCACAGCAATATGTTCAGATTTTCTGAGTGCTCTCCAAAATCTTCGTCCGCTGTACACTAACCACCCAATCGTACAGGGATCCAAGTTTGCTTTAACTCTCTTTCGGCAGCAAGACTAAATGTGACGTTTCTGTGTGTGCCTGATCACACGGGGGAAGCGGGGAACGAGACGGCAGCTGATTCTGCTGCCAAGAGAGCAATTACATTTTCCAGGATATTTTCTTCTTCCGTTCCCGCGAGTGACCTTTAGACGGTGTTGCGAGGGAGCATTCTTTCTCATTGGGCGGCTGAATGCTCCAGAACTACTAGAAACAAATTGCGGGTAACTAACTAAGGCACTCCCCGAGTCCTGAAAAACGTCTTGTCACGCCTCCCGCCGAGAAAAGGTCATTTTGTGTCGCCTGCGTATCGGACACTTGATATTTTAGTCATTTTCATTTACTGCGAGGAGAGCCAATCCAGTTTGTCGTTGCGATACGACCTTGGCAGTGAGAGACATTTTAATCTAGTGCATCTGTCGTTGAGTTTGCCTCATGCCCTGCGAACCATCTTGGCAGACAACCTGGTTGCTGCAGAACGTGTTTTATCTATTATTTTACAGTGCACCATGGTTGGACGTATGTAGTTTTACTTGCCTTCTACAACTTTAACATTATTTTGTTTTAATTATTTATTTTAACCACCTTAGGTTTTTTATATTTTATTTTCTTTGTGCTATCTCCTAAATTTTAATCCTCGTTGTAGCGTATTTATGAGTGTGTGTAGGTGTGTGTTTTATAGTATGGATTATTAGTTTTACTTGATGCTTGTCTTTGTTTTCTTTTATTTCTAAGGGCGCTAATAATCTTAATCCTAAAACCTTACTCCTCTCTCTCTAAGAGGATGTCAATCCTATATACGGCGGTGAGTAAGCCTAACATGTATCTTTAGCAGTCATTGTCGCATCTTGTATAAGTACGAGTTGAACAGTAAGCTGGAAGATCTGCGCCTGCAATTCTACAGCCATCCCACAGCTGCACGCGAAGCATCTGTTTCCGATCACCGGAGGAAGAACACCGAAATACCAGTGAACATTTATACTATGGACGCCTGATTAGAGATAATAGGAAGGAAAAAGGCATAATAACCCGGATGACAATTCATGAATTCCATTTCACGATATGCTGCACTAAACGTTTTCATGAACCCAGGTGGTCTATATGTGCAACAGACTGTGGAAAATACGTCCCGCACACGAATGCAAAACCGTAGAATCATTAACATTTGTGAGAACTGAAAAGATTATTTTGTTCATTGTGTGATCTCGTTACATATTGTCTACTTTAATAAGGTTCTTCCTATTTTCATTCCAGTGATTTTTTTCAAGTCCTATTTTTTGACTCGGAGATATCTGCCACGAAATTCTAACACTCTGTGTATACGCTATGTAAAAAAACATTAATGAGATATAAAATATAACATTTGAAGAACTGAAAACACAATTTTGTTCATACTCTTTTGCACTAGCTTATAAGGTTGTAGGTTTTTAACTATAACTCTGGTTCCTGTAGTTCAGCTTAATTTAGACAAACGTTTGTAAAATTCCTTGTGTACATATTTCGTTGAAAGTGCAGGGGGAATGCAGGTAGACCTGTCTAGAGCCTACGTTTTCTCGTTTGTTTCTTAGTATATAATGCGACTGGCTCGTTTCTTTGAGCTCAATAGTCATCAGCAAATATACCAAACTTCGGTTGAGCTTTTGATTCCGGTGTGCTCTCGTGAGAAATGCGCATTTACTGGTTCTATATTCCCTCGTTCAACTGTTCATATTATAGAAGTGTGATTACTGAGGTGGTGGTGCGCTAACCGAGTGGTTTAGACCGCCCACCTCCCTCCTAGGCGGCTTGGGTTGGATTCCAAGTGCCCGCATGTGGGCTTTGTGGTTGACGAAGCGGCACCTGTGCGGGTTTTCTCCGGGTCCTCCGGTTTCCCCCGCCCCTCATTACACCAATTGCTCCATCTTCACCTTTCCTGTCGTCCATTTCGCTTTCATCTCACATCTCTACTCACTCACGCTCATGCCTTGCTAAGAGCCGATCACTCTGTGGTGCAGTTGGCTCCCCGACAGGATTCTGACCCGTAGGTATCTGCTTTTAAGCCGATTTCGAAACGATTACTAAGTTTCCGTCTTTTTTAATTATCTTTTTCGCACAAGTAGCACAGGTGAATTTCAGCACTGCCGTATGCAACCCCGGGAGGAGGGGATGATATGAAAGACCTGAAGGGTGGTTGCCCAGACCAAGTAGTGGCAGGTGCGGGAGATATTGCGGGGTCTCTCAAGTTCACAGATGGAGACATTCCCGCAGGGACTTCCCAGTACTCCTCCTGAGGAACTTCCCTGGTCCCGTAACCAAAGGAGGAGGAGGAAACAGTTCACGCACTTCACACTACTAAACTACCCAGTAAAACACGGTTCCAGGTGAAGAGAAATGACATTATGGGGAATGGACTGAAAAAATCGTATTAGAAAAGGTATCCCAGTATGCGCTGGTTGTTAAGAAATAACCAACCCAAAAGAACCCACGACTACCCAGACAAAATTGACTCGTAAAGTTTCCGAGTGTTTCTACCTATTGTATCGATCAAAGCTTCTTGACCACATCATAATACATAGATCTAAATCTTTTACTTTTTCTTCTCCTATATAAACAGAAACACGAAACATACATTAAAATATTTCCAAAATAAACATAATACAATTTAATTATAACTGACGTGACCTTCTTTAACCAAATATTTACTTAAAACAATATATACATACACACAATAAATAAATCAAATATTGACTGTTCTTTAAACTTAAGATATGGCACAATTGTCATCAAAATGTATACTGTTACTACAAACATTTAAAACCAATTAAGGTTAATTAACTAAATATCTATTACTTTACAGTAACGATATGTATAAAGATATGCACATTGAAGGGAGAAATATTAGTTACAGTTAAAATTGCACTTTGGTTTAATGAAATGCAGATTAATCAACTTCATAATAAATTCATGATAGTTAGAATAATATAAAAATAGTGAATTTTATTACAAGTAAATATAACAACAGTTCAACTATAATAATCGTGATAAATAATCATTAATATTCTTCTTTACTGTTTCATCTTCATACAGAATTAAAATTGGTCCCGCCATCTTTTCCTGGGTATTCGTAATAATTTTTTCCTTGTTGGTTATATTATAAATAGTTTTAAAAATTGTTCAATCTAGGATACGTCGTACACATTCTCTCCATCTGTTTTGAAAATCTTTTATTATCTCCAAAATATTTTGTCCTTTTAAGTCTGCTCTAATAGCTTCATTTTTTCTTTACCTAACAGTATACATCCTTATGCAAATAATAATAACAATAATAATAACAACAATAATAATACATATAAATAACTAGATGTCTCGATTACTTTAAACATTTACATAAATTTATGTTTCAAAAAACTCTACATTTTTTACCTTTAGCTCACAGGTAGGTATAGAAACTTAGAAAAAATTATTTTCAAATGAGTAGGACTTCACAAGATATTAAAAAAAAATCATATAGGTAGTATACGTTTTATTAGTCAGCCGACATCTTAAAATACTGTATTTTAACCAAAACCTTTGAAACAAAATAAAGAAACGTTTTTCCATGTGCTCGTAAAAGTAGTTTAGGTTGTAGAAATTTGTTATTGAAAATCTTCATTCTTCTTCTTCTCCTAGAAAGATGCTGATTTTAAATAAAACGTTTAGTTTGTATTAGACTTCATTTGTCATTTATTATCCATCAAACTTGCATATACATGTAAATAAAATGTTTGAATGGGCATTATGAGATTTCTGAAAGTAAGTAATTTGTTACGCCATTTTAAATAACGGAAGCACCGCAATTTCTGGAGCTTTTTTTTTTTTTTAAACAGTAACGGAGTCTGATCAGGACTCCGGTACTGTATCCCTATTTACATTTCCCCCCGTAGGTTTTACTGATTACTGGTTTACTGGTTTTACTGTTTCTTTTACAAACATATACACATTGCGCAAACATATAACACCCATGCCCGAGGCGGGACTCGAACCCACGATCCCCAGCCCACGAAGCACCAAAGCGAGACGCTTTAGCGAGCGTGGCCATGCTTTAGAATAAAAATCAATGAATGCCTTGCAGGTGTGTGGTAAGCATTCGAAACTACCGAAATGACCTAGTTGGCTTTGTAAAGGAAAACAAAAATAGAAAACAACACGTGTCGCATTGTTGCCCAAATGGATTATTCATACTGCAGGATTTATCTCGTCACATAACACATTGTTGATCTCATTCTATTCCTGCTTTTCCTGCTGTTCATGAATTTGAATAACTAATATACTCCACAGCGGAATTGTACATTTGATGTCTTTTATTCTCTTTTGATTGCGATAATAATTAGATCTAGAATATGAATTAGAGGGATGGAACTTCATTAGATCCCTAGAGTCATAAAGTAAAATTACCGCAGCAGCATCACCATCCAATTGGAACAGATTATGGTGCACGTTTAGAATATTAAATTACATTTCACGTCGCATTAAAAACTCTACAATCAAATTGAATTCCAAAACTGGAGAGTAATTCCACGTTTTAATGTCAGCCTTTGTGGAGAACTGCATGAATTTCAGTCAAAACTGTTCCTTCATTGAAGTTGTCTCTTTTAGTTTTGCATTTCATCAGTTATACACTCATTTTGAAAATATCAGGACTTATTAAAACATTACCGCAAAATCCTGCATGCCGATTTTCCTTTTTCGGGTACCTAATTTAAAAACTTGATAGTTATTATCTCACAATCATGGA
The DNA here is from genome assembly GCA_030762935.1 of Hymenopus coronatus. Lineage (NCBI taxonomy): Eukaryota > Metazoa > Arthropoda > Insecta > Mantodea > Hymenopodidae > Hymenopus > Hymenopus coronatus. The sequence goes on from CM060882.1 coordinate 85,526,126, forward strand.
AGAGATTTATTTCCTCTTTAGGTCCTTTACTTTATTATTATTATTTTCTCTACAACGTACTTAAAATATATAGGAATTATTGTACAACACCAAATATTCGATAACGAAATTTTACCGAAAATATTTATTTGGAAGGTGTGAGACTAAAAATCCCGCCTTATACGTATGTATGCATAACTCAAAAACAAAAATTCGGATGAATACAAAGAATTTTCCAAAAAGTTGATGTGAAGAATTTCATTAACATCTACCCACCTCAAACCTAGTATACATTGGATGTTTATTGGTTTTCAAAGCATTTATATGACACTTTCATTAAAATATTATAATATAGTACACATTTATAACCGACAAAACTTTTGTATCTTCTACTCTCTCGAAATGGTATGTGAAATTATCTTCGCCTGGAAGAAATTTTGCACATATTTCATATAGGAGTAAACAGTATGACATAACCCAAAACTTTAAACATACATACATACGTAGATCTCCTTAGAAAACATTTATTTCGAATCGCCTCATTTGTCGTACCATCCATTGTCAAGATGTTCGTGAATATTTCTTTTTAAATTATAATATTGTGTAATTACTTTCTCTACACGTACGTATACATAGGTTATAAAAAAGATATTACATTCCACCCAAAAATTGGATACCGAGATTTAACCTACAACACGCACTGTTATTTAAGTTTAGTATCTTCAATGGATGCGACTTAAGGAAAAATCCCCCCACCCAAACTACCCTTTACATGGAAAATATTTCGAAAATGTTGATATTCTAAATAATAGGTATAAAGATTTTCATTAAAATACCACGTATTAAACATATTTTCATAAATTTCAGAGAATAGCCTCTGAAGACCTGTTTATGCTGCATGTCTTTTGCTAAATGTTGTATAATTGGTAAATCATAAGAGGTAAACAAAAACTTACTACATAGAAAATCTCTCTTTAAAGCACAATTTATTTCATGAGCAAACGCTGACACATTTGAGCTATTTTCTGTTATTGGTGTCAGTTTTAAATTATTTATTTTCTCTAACACGCATGTTCATATGATGAATATCAGCTAGAGAAATTATTGCATTCCACCCAAAAATTTGATATCGAGATTTCACCGGAATAAGACCCCCTGAGTGTTCCATGAGTTCGAAAAAAACATTTTTAGAAAAAGGTCCGTGTGTGTCTTTAGACATCATAGCTCAAAAACGAAAAGAAAGTTAAAAACCAAACTTGGTATTTAAGTTCAGTGTCTTCCAAGGATACAACACGAAGGTTTTCAAAAAAATCCCCTACTACAAACTACCCTTATATGGAAATATTTTTTTTCTCAAAAATGTCTCTAATAGTTTTGATTAAAATACCGTATATTAAACATGGACTACGCCGTGGGTGAGTGGTTAGACCGCTCGCCTCCCATCTAGGCAGCCCGGTTTTATCCCAAGTGGCCGCATGTGGGATTCTTGGAGGACGAAGCGGCGGGTTTTCTTCGGGTTTTCCGGTTTCTCCCGCTACTCATTCTACAAATTTCTCCATCATCAACTTTCCAATCGTCAATTTCACTTACATTTAATATTTCATCATGTATGTTGTTAATACTTGAAGAAGCCTGGCTACGAGTCGACCACTCGTAACAGGTTCTCCATTCTGTGGTTTCGTGCCGTAGGCTCCCTGACAGGCTTCTGACCCCTAAGCATTGACTTGTAAGTCCTAAGGGTTCTATTATCTTTGAATAAATTTATAAAAATTACATCTTATTTTTACAATAAAATGTAATGTGATAATCAAAATACATTAACTAATATATAAATTCGCATTTAAACAATCAGTGTGATTGTTGTGTAATTAAAATATACACTATTATTTATATTGTAAAAGTTCAATGCTTGCAATTACAGGGAGCGTAAGCCGATTACGAAACGAATATCAAATATATTTACATCACAAATAAAATGTATATTTTAAAATTCCTGGAAATAGCCTATTTATTCTACATGACTTTTGCTGAAATTTGTATAACTGTTAGAGATAGACAAATACTTAATATACCAAAAATGTAGGTCACGTTAAAACTCACAATTTAAATAATATACATTTTGTTTGTAGAGTTGACCGTTTTATGTATATATTATATGTTATTGGCTTCAGTTTTAAATACCTAACAAAAGGAAACGTCCAAAGCGAACCGAACCTCAATTTTTCACTTAGCGACCAGCTTTTAAAATATTTAACTCACTTAGCAAAATGTATTCCCATATTTCCCTTCCACTTATAAGGAAACAAGTATTAAAATCAATTCTGCTAATGTTTATCTCGATTAGCATGATGTAGATAAAAGAATAACCTTTCTAAGAATATTTTGTATTTGGAACAGCTAGAACAAATTATATGAATGGTACACGTTAGGTTTTTAGAATTAAGGTGTGCGCGTGCGTGCGTGTGTGTGCGTGCGTGTGCGTGTGTGTGTCCGTGGGTCTGTAAGCGCGATAACTCAAAAACGAAAAGTCGGTAAAATACCAAATTTGGTATTTAAGTTTGGTGTTTTCCAAAGATGCTACACGAATATTTTGAGGAAAGCCTCTCACCTCAAACTATCCTTTACATAGGAAAGATTTCGAGCATTTTGATTTTCTCAATAATGGCTCTAAATGTTTTGATTAAAATATCTTTTGTTTAAGATACTTTCATGACAAACGAAATGTGTATTTGATTTTTCTTGGAATAGCCACTCTATTTGGATAACTTTTGTATAATTGGCAAACTGTATAAGATATAAAAAAAACATTACTAACAAAAAATGTAGATCTTATTAAAACACATGATTTATGTCATTATTATTAGTATTATTATTACTACTACTAATATTATTATTATTATTATTATTATTATTATTATTGTTATTATTATTTTTGTTGTTGTAAAGTTAACCGTTTTCGAGATATTACGGATTGTTGATTTCAATTGTAGCCGTTTAAACTTTTCTCAAACGGGAAGATATTTCTCCTCGTTTCTCGTTTATTTACTCCTGGCAATCAAAGAGAGTTTCAATTTTTTCACATGGCGACCGGCTTTTAGAGGACGATACTATCGCTTTAGCCTGTTCATTTTCTTATTCCCCTTCCACTTACAAGGAAGTTACGAGTAGTAATAAGACTAAATCTTGATTAGTATGATGTAGATGATAGATTAATATTTTTAATAAATGGCTTATTTACCGAACAGATAGAGAATATCATTTGAATGGAAGACATTAGATTTTGTTCCTTCTATTTACAAGGAAACAAGTAATATGGACAATTTCTGCTAATGATTATCGCGATTATGATAAAGTATATAGAATAATAAGTTGTTTAACAACAATGTGTTCCAGAGATGTCAGGTGAATGGAACACATAAGTTGTTTTATCCATCCGCTATTGCATATCCGTTACATAGGTAACATTAGCATTTCTGTTGCTTTTTTTTTGTTTTGTATTTTTGTTTTTTTGTTTAATATCCTTTAACCTGGTTGGTCATATCGAACGGTGAATGAAATTGGTGAGATGATGCTCAAATGATATCGGGGTCTATGGAGCTTAAAGTTATTCGACATTCGTCTTCTCAGGATAAGGAAAATCCCCGAAAAATACCTTATCCGGGTAACTCACCACCTTTTGAATGTGAAGCAGTCACGCTACCACCACACTACCCAGGTGGGATTTTCTGTTGCTTGTAGGAGGCGCATTCCGGCGCGTTTGTGCACTTGTGTTCCTTGTTCACTGACTCTCAACTGATGCAATTTGGGCTGCTCTACGTTGTGTTTTGTGCTTGCTGTGCACATTTAAGACATTTACTGATCCCGCCGACTGCGAGGTTCTGGTGTGATTCGCTTTTTGAACACAAGGAACGCGAAACCACCTGAAATTTACCGCCAAGTTAAAGATGTTTACGCTGAAGACGCGGTGAGTAATGGAGTGCTGAGAAAGAATGTTTAATGAAGGGCGCCAAATGTTCACGATGAGGATTGGAGTGGTCGGCCTTCTGTTGTCAACGATGATTTAGTAAGGAAAGTTGATGAAAATATCTGATGTGTTCCATTTACATGACTTTCTCCACATCTCTGCAACATATTATTGTTAAAAAAAACGTATACTTCTATTTACTTCATGCTAATCTATAAAAAAATAGCAGAAATAGTGTTATTACTTGTTTCCTTGTAAGTGCAGACAAAATAAGGGAGTACCATACGTTAAAGTGATGGTCAAAAGCTGGTTGTTATGTCACTGAAGTTTCCTGGTTTGTATGAACAGGAGTTGATAAATTCCTGTATGAGAAAAGTATACTTTTTTACTTTATCTACACATACTATGTTACATAGAGTATAGAGAAGGTATTGCATTCCACCCAAAAATTCTATACCGAGATTTTACCGGAAATACATGTTTTGGGTCCCCCTGAATCCAAAAAACGTATGATTACAAAAAAAAGTCCGCGTGGACAGCATAGCTCAAAAACGAAAAGACCGTTAAATACGAAACTTGGTACTTAAGTTTAGTATTTTCAGGTATGCGACACGAAGATTTTGAGAAAAATCCCCCCAACCCCAAGTACCCTTTACATGGAACTTTTTTGAAATTTTTAATTTTAGCAAAAATGGCTCTAACGATTTTGATTAAAATATCGTATATTAAAGTATTTACCTGACAAACAAAATGTGTATCCTGAATGTTCTGAGAATATCCTCTGAAGACTACTTTATTCTGTTTGAATTTACAGAACTTTTCAAAGCTGCTCAACCGTAAGAGATGAACGAAAACTTTGAATACAAAAAATGTAGGGAACATTAAAGCACACAATTTATGATATATACATTTTTTTCTTGGAGTTGATCGGTTTTTTAAATATTCCTTGTTTTGGGTTTCAGCTTTGAAAAGTATACCTTTCTCATACAGGAATTTATCAACTGCTGTCCATACAAACAAAGGAACTTCAGTGACATAGCACCAGCTTTTGACTATCACTTTAACCTATGGTACTTCCTTGTTTCGCTTTTACTTACAAGGAAGCAAGTAATAAGACTATTTATGCTAATTTTTTCTCAATTTGCATGAAGTAAATAGAAGCATAATCTTTTTAACAATAATTTGTTGCAGAGATGTAGAGGAAGTCATGTGAATGGAACACTTCAGATTTTTTAAAGCTGAAACCCCCCCCCCCACCAAAAAAAGAAAGAAAAAGGAATATCTGAAAAACGATCAACTCGACAAAAAAATGTATAATACATAAATTGTGTGTTATAACGTGCTCTACATTTTTGTATGGTAAGTTTTTGTCAATGTCTTACGGTTTAACAGTTATGCAAAATTCCGTAAAATTTAGTCAGAGTAAACTAGTCTTCAGAGGCTATTCCAAAAAATTGAAGATAAGCATATTTATAATAGCTTTAATATGTGATATTTTAATCAAACTCGTCACAGCTATTTTGGAGAAAATCACCATTTTTCAAAAAAGTTCCATGTAAAGGGTATTTTGGGGTGGAGAATTTTCTCATAATTATGGTGTCCCATCCCTGGAATATACTAAACTTAATACCAAGTTTTTTATTTTACTTACAACTTTTCGTTTTTGAGTTATCGTTTTTCTGACACACGGACACACTTGGCACACAGAGGACCCTAAAATGTGTGTTTCCGATGAAATCTCGGTAACGAATTTTTGGGTGGAGTACCTTCTCCATACACGGTGTACAGAAAGTAAAAGTATTGGAAAACAGACGTTTCACAATCACCGCTTTCGGACGAATTTCCGTAAATTTCACCAACACTTTTGCACAAAATTGTTACAAACCGTGGAGTGGTGGCTACTATCGTTGGCAGGAAGCTTCTATACCGAAGGTGTAGAAAAGCGATCATCCGCTTTGACAAGTGTTTTAGCATTGACAAAAATTATATAGAAAAATCGTTTAAGGTATGATCTTTCATGTAAAACTAAAATTGGCTTGAAACAAGTTTACTATTTTTTTTTCAAAACAATACTTACTTTCCGAACACACCGGTATATTGTTTGTATCCAATTTTCACTTTCACGTTGAAATGAAGGGACTGTCATTATTTTATGTAGTTTCAATTTTGTATCTTTCCTTGACTTTTGACCTAATGTTCGTTTTATGGTTTCGTATACAACCTGGGATTTAGTTAATTTATTATCCATATTATACTGTCATTAAGTTATATCAAAAACTAAATACTGAGAATGTGATATCTAATCTATGCTGCAAAGAGTACATCGTCTGCAAATAAAAGTGTTTATGATTTCTTTATCACCGATTTATATTCCCGCACTGGTTAATAAACTTTTCCATTTCATTTGGATGTCATTCTATAAATATTAAACAAAATATGTGAAAGTGAACTTCGTTGTCAAACTCTTTGATTTATTTGTGAAATATTTCTAGTTATTTCTAGTTAATTAAGGATCCATAACTATTTGTTTCATAATACAATCTCTCAACAGTGTATATTGTTTGCATAGAGGGGCCTTTATTTTTTAGGGAGTTCTTTCCATTAAATACTTTTATACGTATATAAGTATTACATTTCTTTCTATGTTTCTCTCACCTTTTATCTATTACCGTATTCAGGACATATACACCACCGGTTAAAGATCTTCCTTTGTAGAACTCGTTTCGTTCTTCTGATAATATGACTTCGATGTTTCATTGAATTGTTTTTTCTGTTATTCTAGCATAGATTTTGTATCGACTGTTTAAGTGTACATTACCTCTATAATGTTATAATTTGTTTCTGTCTCCTTTCTTGTTTATTGGTCTAAATGTCACCATATGTTTGGTATGCTATGTTTTATCCAGTACATGCTAAAACGGTGGGAAATATTATTTAAAAATATATCTGTATTCTTAAAAATTCTGAATTAATTGCACCGTTCCACAAGCTTTTATGTTATTCGTTAATTAAAATAGTTCTTCTAGTTTCTGTATTCGATCTACAATTAAATTTATATATTTAAGTTGTTCTTCATTTGCATTTTCATTGAATCATTGGTATCCTATTCTTTTTTGTAATTGATTAACTTTTATTTAAATATAGATTGAATTGCTATCTTAATTTATTTAAATATTATGGTATAATCATTTTATAAGAATTTAATTAATCCAACTATTGTAGCTAATCGAAATTACCTAATATAATAGTTTTATTAACTAAGTACCAAATGTATCTCATTTTGTGCGGCTTCTTTCTAGGATTTATTGAAATCATAATTGCTATAAATGCAGTCCATAGTTTGCATTGCAAATCATGTTCTAAATTACATACATGTCAATCCCAGCTATTTTAGTAGTTATTTTCTAACGACTTTCTTTCTTCCTTTCTATTTTCATCATATATTGATTTTAATTAATCTATTTTATTTTGTAAGAACTGTAAATATGCTTCTTCTTTTTCTCTATTACGTTTAAAATTCGCTATTCCTTATCCTTAGTCCTCTTTTCTTTCTCCTTAATACAATTCATTACCTATTTCAGCGTTTACCCGCCACACTATGAGAGCACTCCATTATGTTATTATGCTAACGGCATGCTTGCTTACCCTGTTAACTGCATATGTCATCCTTTCCACTACCTTATGGGTGCGCTGACTTCGTCCTTTTCGCCATACCAACAATATATGCTACATTATGTTTTGCAGATGCAAAGATATTATTAGACACTGGCAAACGGGAAAATTCCTGTTGATACTTTTACTGGCTTCATTTCCTTGCCACCAAGTTTTTGTCACTTCAGAACGTCAAAGGAAGAATTAATATCGAAAGTTTTCCTAAATATTGGTGTAAATTACAAAAACTATGCTTGGTTTAGCGAACGAGTCATTTTAGCAGTAACTAATAACAATGTGGATGATTTGAATATAAAAAATCAGAGTAAAATTTATGTCGATCGATTCCATTACCAATCCAAAGGAAGTTGTAAATTTTCTGACTGACTTCCTAAATTCATTGGATATACCAGGAATCCGTCACATATGTACAGCTTAAGAGTGACTCGGTAATAATTATGCTACGGAATTTCAATCAACCGAAATTGTGCAATGGAACAAGACTTGCTGTTAAAAAAATTATGGAACATTTGATTTAAGCTACTATAATCATAGGAAAGCTCATAGGCGAGGACGTGCTTATACTAAGAACCCCACTAATACCAACCGACTTTCCTTTTGCATTTAAGCGTGTTCAGTTTCCCGTGCGCCTTGCATTCGCAATGACAATAAATCCCAAGTTCAATTATTTGAAGCGTTTGGAATATACCTGGAATTGCCGTGTTTTTCATTTTTGTACGTTTCGTGCTCGAAAGTCGGCAAATTATCGGCGCTATTTATTTTTTCTCCGGAAGGAAAATTGTACATTACAAGACATTACAATAAAGTATTGCCACATTTGTTGATTGTAATTTTATTTCTTTGCATGGTCGTATTCTAAACGGAAGATTTTGTCACAGTTTTTTCATTAGGTACACCACCCGTGCAAATCCGTGTTGGGCAGCTCGAAGTATTCCAATAAAACTAGTCTAGAGTTAAGTTAATATTACCCGGATACTAAGTATTTGCGAAGGTAAGTCGCCATTAAGGTAGTTCTCTGAAGGGAGACATACTGGTTGGTTGAACCGTGTAAAATACATGTAAGCAGTTGAAGGATTGAATGACATACCGGCGTGTTGTCACAGTAGCTCAATGGTTGGAGCATCGCACAGAGAGCAGGAGAGCCGTGCTCAAATCCCTGCTGTGGCACTGAGTTTTTCAACTTATTCTAATAATGCTTTTATGGTATTCACCATTTTCTGAAGGTTATACCGTTTCATCTCTCTTTTTTCCTGGCGATGGAAGGAGAATCGAATTTCAATGTCATTCACATTTCGACAGCTTTTAAAACAATTTACTACCGCTCTGGCCTAGTGGATTCCATAATTTCCTTTGGAAATAAGTAATACAAATTTTTGCTAAGATTTACCTCATTTAGCATGATGTACATAAAATATTAATATTTTGTAACAACAGTTTGTTTGCAGCAGAACACATCAGATTTTTTTGATTCAGAGGTATTCAAAATATGTATTTTCGTGAAATCTCGGTAGCGAATTGGAATGCAATACCTTCTCTACTTACTATGTAAGTTGTGCTGGTAGAGAAAGTAAAATTTAATATTATATTAAGAAGGGTTTGACATTGCTCTTTAAAATATTGTGTGCACCATATAATTAATATTCTGAGTTCTTGAACATAAAAGAAGGTTTTTAGGTAAATACCCGCCATTTCGCGATCGCAAGTTATAATTTCGTTCTACAGTGCCGATCCCTCGTCACCATTGCGCGTAGCGGCGAATTCACAAATTAGTTATTCAAATACAATCAAGGAAACATCGTAACGATGTCTTATTCTCCACTTAGGAGTAATAGGAAATTAACTACAATGTTTTTCAAATGGAAACAATTCTACTCTGCAGCGAATGAGATGCGTTATCGTGCTCTGCGTTGCCAGGTTACTACACCCACTCTTTTTATATATCCTTCTCACTCGCACACTCAGCATGCAATTCTGCCTAAAGACATAGTGTTTATTCATTTGCATGAAAAGTATTTGAGCTAAAATCTCTGGTTTTAACGGTACTGCTACAAACATTACTCCCTATCTTCCTCGTATTTATGAGAGATGGAATCATTTAGCGTTACTCTCCAGTTACGCGCGAATACAATTGGCTGCCGACTTGGTGGCGTTTAAGGGCAAGCTTCATCCCATTTGAAAGTCTCTGTAGTCTAACTAATCACAAGACAACTACTATCGTTTTTAATTTCCTACGTAAATTGCTTAAACACATTGAACATGCATCACCTTGTATAGAATACCAGAAGGTATTGCCTGCAGCGTGCAGCAGTTCATGTCCTACTTAAAATGTGGATAAAAGAGTGTTTTCTTTGCAGGGTATTGCAGTATTTCAAACAAAAGACATTGCAGTAACCGAATCCTGCAAGTAAACCACAAACAGCTGGTGAATAGTTCCTTTTTATCGTGTGCCATAAATTTCTTGTGACCTGCTTGCTCCAAATAGGTCTTTGCTGAACTTGCTATTGAAACATAGAGAAAAGGCAACATTATTTATGGATATATGTCACTACTTGTTAAAAACTAAACAATGTTATGCATTACATACAGCTTTTATTAATATTCTGATGTTGAGTGTAGCAACACTATTGTGCAATGCGCATTTAACTGCAATGCATAAATAACTGCTTTATGCATTTTTATACATATTTAGATTAAGATTTATAGGTAATATCACATACAAGACTACTAAAAATGCTGGATATAATAAAAACGATACTGAGGTTGCATGTATATTAAACCGATATTGTAAACATTTACATAGCGGTTCATTTAAAAGTCCTATAACCCTTTTTGATATAAAAGAAAACAAAAACTATAAAGCAGGTTTGGAAACGCTGGTTTATAAATATTTTAAATATCAATTGAATTTATGATGAAATTTCTACTTTGTCATGGTTCGCTTTTTACTCTCTTTACACGTACTATACACATACAGTATAGAGAAAGTGTTGCATTACACCCAAAAATTCTATTCCGAGATTTCAATGGAATTACACGTTTTGAGGCATCTGAATCATAAAATCATTTTAGCAAAGTGTCCGTGTATGTGTTTGTGGGCAGCATAGCTCAAAAACGAAGTGCTCTAACGATTGTGATTAAATACCATACAATCAAGATACTTATATGACAAATGCGATGTATATCCTGAATTTTCAGGGAATAGCATCTGAAGACCTTTTCATTCTTTTAATGACATAAAATAGACAAATAGACAAATAGACAAAACCTTACTGCATAAAAATGTAGATATCGTTAAAGCACACAACTTATGTAATATGTATTTTTTTTCGAGGAGTTTGCCGTTTCCGAGATATTCCTTGTTATTCGTCTCAGTTTTAAAACACTTTAAGTTTTCTCATTTGGGAATTTGTAAACTCTTATAGCCTTACAAAAATGGATTTCAATTACATGGCAACCAGCTTTTAAAAGATTCGTTTAACTCGTCTAATATATTCCCTTACTTTCCTTCTACTTGCAAGGAGTAATAAAGACAGTTCCTGATAATGCTCATTTCAGTTAGCATAAATAAATTAGATAGAAGAATAAGCTTTCTAACAATAATTTGTTACAAAGAAACAGAGAAAGGCATGTGAATGGAACACATTAGACTTTTACTTTCTCTAAACGTACTATCTACAAAGTGTAAAATTCGATACCGAGATATCACCGAAAACAGACGTTTTAGAGTCATCTGTATCTAAATTATTTTAGAAAAAGGTCCGTGTGTATGTGTGTCCCTATGCCTGTGAACACGATAACTTGAAAATGAAAAGTCGGTAAAATACTAAGCTTGGTATATAAGTTTAGTAGCTTTCAAGGATACGACACGAGGATTTTGAGGAAAATTCCCCTTCCCCAAACTACACTTTATATGAAAATATTTTCGAAAATGTTGATTTTCCCAAAAATGGCTCTAATAATTTAGATTAAAATACCGTATATTAAAGAAAGATACACGACAAACAAAATGTGTATCTTGAATTTTCTAGGAATAACCTCTGAAGACCTCTTTATTCTGGATGAATTTTGCTGGATTTTGCATAACTATAAACCATAAGCGGTAGACAAAAAGTTATTACACAAAATGTATCTCGTTGAAACACACAATTTAGGACATATACATTTTCTTCGCGGAGTTGACAACTTTTGAGATATTCTTTGTTACTGGTTTTAAAATACTTAAAACTTTTCACATACTTGTCAACTCCTGGCGATGCAAAGAAACGGATTTCATCCACATAGCAACCAGCTTTTAAAAGGCTTGACTATCGTTTTAGTCTATTGTATTCCATCGTTTCCCTTCTACTTACAAAAGAGAATTTCTGCTAATGTTTATCTCAATTAGTATGAAGTAGATAGAAGCATAAGATTTTTAAGAACAGGAAGCTTCAGAGATTTAGAGAAAGTCATGTGAATGGAACAAATAAGATTTATAGCGTTTTAAGATTTTAATATATAGTATATATGTAACTTATTTTTAAAATTACCTTCAGAAGAAGTGTCTAAAATGTCTCAAGTGGTTTCTTGTGAATAGGATATATTAATGTTGTTGCTGTTATTATTATTATTATTCCCTTCGCAAGACTGCAGAATATTAATTTAGCTCATGCCGCAATTAAGGTTATTAACAGTGTGCCTGAAAATATTAAGTATTGAATAATTGTAAAAATAAAACCACAAGATGGATAATAATTAATCCTTTTCGCAACATGAATCCACATTGTTTTATCCTGTAATCTTTTTCTAATTGCAGTTTCACTAGATAATGCCTATCAGGTACCACAGCTTAACTATAAATAAATAGTTGTATTATTATCATCATCATCATCATTTTTAAATTAAATAATCATATAAATGTCTTCTAGCTGAAAAATGTTCAAAGTACATATATACAAAATCTAATCATTTACTTCCATAAACCTAAGACCCCATTCCTCACCAAATATTGTAATAAATAATTGCCAAATTTAGTTTTCTTTGTCAAAAGAATGTTTAAATATCGTTTAAACCACATAAATTTAATTTAAAATGTAAATGGGTTTTAAACCAAGAAGAAAACCCCTAATTCCCATTTGACATATAATGTTATATGAATAATTATTAGAAATATATAATCAACCTATTCATCTTAAATTAAAGTTGTATAGTTTAGTGAAACATTACATTTTCATTATAAAAATAAGTATAAAATTTGCACGAATATGTTTAATTTATACAGAAGGAGCTGTCAATTAAAAATTAACTTTATAACATGCTCAGGGTTTTCTTTTTTCGGTACATTTCGTTTTTAAATCTTATAGAATTTTTGTATTTCTTAAATGCTGTCTAAATATATTATAAATTAATATGAAATGTGTCTGGAATCATTCTATTACTTTGTTACACTGGTAGCAAACTAAAATTTACACTTGGGAGTCCAGCATGCCCATAGAATGTCTTCAATCCTAAATATGGAAGGTAAAAGAAGCCAGTGGTGAATAGTGGGAGTTTTCTTTCCTTTATTCTTTTTGTACAATTGATATGTTTTAATCTAGTAGGTGTTATTTTAGTGAGATTAACTGTTATTTGTGGGGAAAGTTTAGTGTTTCGTTCTACATGCTAAGTGCAATAACGCTTATGATACACGTCACCAGGCATAGGAATTTCTAAGCATTAAAGCTAAGAAACAGTAGCAAGTTTGAACCCCCTAGAATACAGGTAGGGACGTCGCAGTTAATAAACCATCCATCCTTCCTTTTTGCATACTACTCTCGGATCGGTTTTTACCTGTGTATCTCTCACTCTTGACTTATGTTCTTTTTGCTTTCTGGTGATAATGGATTGAGTTAGGATAACCTAAATCCAACTGCTTAAGACTTCTTATACCAGTTAATCATGGTGGAGCTCTATGACAACGAAAGTCAGATCACTACATCAGGTTAAAATGATTAAGCTTTTGGGGATGAGTACTTCATTTTGGTGAGTCTTTTATGATAAAAGGTAACATTGAATACGTCTTTTGTTTCGGATTGTTGCAATTGGTGTTGTAATAATTCCCTTCAGTCATCCACTGTTATATCGACTAGATGTCAAGAAAATCTCACGAACCCTTGATTCATCCAGTTTGAAACCGATCTATGCAAATTCGTTGCGTCAAAGGCTGCAAAACCGCTGTCAAACTTCGTGCACATGTGTAGAATAGTTAGATTTGTCGCTTCGTTTGCTTTTCAGGAAAACCTCAGCTCGCACTTCCAAAAACTTACAGCTGACGTTGACTTCGGAGTAGAAATGAGCATTGTGATAATATGCAAAACTGGCAATGGAAAGCTTTGTATGTGTTCTCTTTAGGGGAATAATGGCATCTCTGATGTTTATGCTCCTTTATATTGTTAGCAGTGCAAAAGTTAAGTTATGTGTTACGTTCATAAGGATTTCTCTACCTACTCCTTAACATATGCTTCTTAAAGAGGTCATTCTTATATTTACTTCAATTTAATTGAAAGAAACATTTATAGAAATACATTTATTAGCTCTTTTTTATCAAAACATACAATGGGAATAAGAGAATACAGTTGGTTTAAGTGAGTCAATTTTAAGAACGTCTCTCTATTAGGATTTTGCAGTAGATAAAGTATAAAGTAAAGTAATTGACAATTCAAATATACTATAATTAATAATACTCCGAACTGTTTTGCGCTATAAAAGTGTTATTTGATGTAATTAATATGAGTTGACGAGATCTGTATCTTTTTTTTTTGTAGGCTTTTGGTATATTTTGTACTTCAAAAACGATGAAATAATTTGGGAATGAATTTGTCTTCACAGGATAATTCTAGGCACTCTCGGGAGTTCCAATCCTGGCAGGAAGCCCGAGGACAATTTCTGGTAAATATTATCAAGGAATACTAAGTGCTTCATTTTAAATGGATTGGGTTACAGTGGGTTTTGAGGTAGTAGAATTTCATATTTTCTCCATAATTTATTAATAGAGTAGTTGATTTATCTACAGATATTGCTTCAGTGATGAAGCGTTAGTAGATATTTATTATTAATTCTTGTTATTGAATTCTAAACTGAATCATGCTTGACACCAGTGTCGAAATGGATAACCTAGTATTCTTTGCACACTCCTGCTATTACAGTTCAGGCATTAGAAATTGGAGGCAATAAGTTTCCCGACACAAATGTGAGAATGCCGAGGAGGGATAAAAGTGTTTAACGTATAGGTGAAGAGAAGTCAAAGATATGGGAATATTTTAGGAATGGGTGAAATAAACGTTTAATGTGAACCAGAGAGAGACATAAAGAAAAGAAAATGCAAAGGATGGGAAGAAATAAGTGTCACAAAAGAGGGCTTCACTTTTTAACAGACAGGGGGCTAAGCAGTCAGCTGTTTTTAGTTCTATATGTGTTGCAGTCAAGCAGAAGATCATATCCGACGATGAATGTAATCGGTGAAAGATATTTAAATGTTCTCGGGTTCCGTGTAACATAATGTTACTCGAAATTCGCCTTCTCAGGATAAGAGAAAACTAAGAAAAAAATTTATCCGCGTAACTCGCTGTAAGCGAGATTCGAACGTGATCTCTTGAATGTGAGGTTAGGAGTCTCAACAATAAGAGCCAGAATCGATAGTTTATATACTTTTACAGTTATACAGTTTGTCATACAGTTTACAATAAGCAGAACTATGAAGTTCGTACCAATAACACGAACCACGTTGGTAGAAGGGAAGGCGTTCCAATAATTTATTTGTTCTGCTCAAATGTGAGCTAAATTAATTTGTTTTACAACCATAGTAATTTTTCTCGCAATATACTCACGTATTCATGTACTTATTTAGAAACCGGTGGCAGTTCTAGTATACAAACTGTAAAACATCTAGCAACAGAACAGCTTCACAGATGTATACATATATTATTGATTGCAAATTTGCTAAAAAAGTTACCCACAATTATCACCTTGTATATAACTGAACTGAAACTGTGCGGCATGTAGAAGAACTGTCAAGACGGGTCTGCTTGAAATAAAAATGAAAATGAAAAGTGTATTTGAAAAGAATGCAGGGTTCAATGTCTTGTATCGCAAACAAGCTGCACTTTTAGATCCCAAAAAATTCTATTTGTTTGATGATACTGATACGGGACTAATAAAATATTTCAAATATACCCCGGTCACATCATGCGAAGTAGATCACCTTTTCGTATTACAAATCTTGTTTATTGTAGCTTGGAATGAGTTTTTCATTTGAAAGGCTTTCTTTATTATCATTTTGGATAATACGGCTGAAGTTGAGCAAAAAGTTAGTTTGGTTTTTAGCTATTAAGGGTCTTACGATATTTAAGAAACTAATTTAATTGCTGGGATATTATTTTACATTCGATCAGTAAATATTATAATCCGTGTCATAATTTCTTGGGTGTTTTCCTAATGTACATATGTAAAGAAGGAAATCAGTCAAAGTCAACCTGTATATATGTAACAGTTTGTATGTTGTACATTAATCATCTAAATAGGTGTGCTTTAACTAATGTCTCATAAGTAATTTTTGTTCTCTGGCAACAGCCCTGTTTACTTGACAACAGGTGTGTTTATCTCTTCACCGTACGTTCTTATCTATGACTTATTTTGACGCGACGAGACGGCCGGTCGCAACCTAAATACGGGACAGCGAACGGTACGAACTTCCTAGCTCTGGTTATAAGTAATGGAGTTAGTTGACTCTGCAAAGAAGGAAACTGTAACTTAAGTAAAATAACATAATATTAATAATAATAACTTTATTATGTATTATACTGTTCTGATAACCTTTATCCAATCAAACAGCATCCTTGCAAGTATACTGTAAGATATTCGACCGTGATTTCTGGTAATCCAAGGCTTTGCAGAGTCCAACTCAAAAACCAATGTGGCGTATAAATGGAGTGCTTTGTCAGAACCATTACCACAGTTGATGTATCTAAAACATTTGTAAATAAAGAGTAGCCTGATGTAGGAATATTCCATGAATAAAAATGAAGGAATACTTTATCTAGAAATTATAATTATTCAAACAGTCATACATTATTCTGACCTGCATCGTAAACACTGCTGTTTGAACATAAATCAGAAGCATGTGGTTGCAAATCGCTTGTTAGAGCCGTGTGACATTATCTTTAATATTTTTACTGTTATCTGAAATGGGAAACTAGAAGCAGGCATGCAATATTGGCCTTTGCATTAGTTCGCCAAGCACTTTCGTAACTTACGTCCCGATGAATGATAGAGCGGGGGGGGGGGCCAGTTTCAGTGATCTGGTAGAGCTAGACTGACAGTTCAAGAGAGGGTAATAGATTGACGAGACACATCCCTCTCTGTAATACCCGCAAAGGGACCAGAAGACCCAGAGATGGAAAAGGAACCAGAACAGGAGAACCAATTCTCGGGTAAAATACCCAGAGAGGGACACCTATATACTGAAATTACTATCATCTATATTCTCCACCATAATATATTAAGAAAAATGACATTTAGCTGTTATTACTACTTACTTTGGCGGTGGTTCTAACGGCCATGGCTTTGGACAGAGTATGCCCACGTAGTAAATAACTTTACGAACATTTAAACGCCAACGAGAGCTCAAGAGTTCCAAAAAGAGGAAGATACCAGAAATTTCTCTCTTATGTATCTGGATTTCTGGGAAATGGTATGCTATAATTTATATATTTCAAATGCTAAATTCGTTGTTACACCAAATGCTTGCTATCAAAATGACATCCGTCACAATATTTGTAAGGATTCCATAACCAACAATACAAATTTTAATTTTTCTTTATTACAACAAACATATCAAGCAATATTATTGAATTCTCAGTTATCAAATTTTAAGAGTTAGAACTAATTTTTCATTGTTTATGATTTATTTTTATGACGAAATAGTAGATATGTTATTTGTATAATATTGGAGTGTGCTCTAGAGTAAGACTATTAAAAAAGAGGACTTAGGTTTATTATGTAAAGACATTTTCATTAAGCTTGAGTAAATTAAGAGTGTGACTCACTGAAAAATAACGTTCTTTATAACATGATCGGTCATTTTTCTCATTTTCAACCACGAGTAAAATAATTGATTTGATTTGGAGGCTATAAATTTATTTACACGTTAATCTTACAGGTCTGGACTGAGAATGGTTAGTATTCGAGACCATTGGGTCTCTACAATGTCGCAAAATATTACATAAAAATTACTTCCCTAATTGCCAAAGTTTTTTAAAAAAAACATCAATTTCAGAGCAAGTGACTACACTAAGTTCATTGTCAACTATGTGCCCCAGTCGAATATTGGCCACTGGTACGTGGATTACAGTGTTGGTGACTGATACCAAATATTTATCCACTAAAAAAAGGACTGTATCACAAGCTTAATAATATTATATTTTCTTCTTTTCGGTGCATTATTTTAATTCATGTGCCTTTTTTGTGAATATGTTGTTTGATTTTAAAAATGGGTCATTGTTTAAGAGGATGTCCATGGCGGCGTGGCATAGTTTAAAGGGATTCTTAAACAGCAAGAACCAGAATCGAAAGATCGTACAAAATATTCGTGGAAGATATACTCTTAGGCCGTAACACTATTAAACAAGAATTCTCTTACTGCATAGATCGGTTTGTCTGCGTAATTAAATGTGGAGTTATTGTAAGGCAATGTATTTTAAGATTCCAATTCGTGTTGCCATAATGGTTTGGTTTAATTTGCACGGCCACAGGAAATTCTAAAACAAAGTTGTACCTTATAAAGTTGTGTGCTGCAAACATTGGAGGAAAAAAATAATGATTCTGCAAGTAAAACTCCAGAATTTATAGACAGCGTTTTCGTTTTATGTCAAGGCCACAGCTGACTTATATGCGTAATCGGAAGAGAAATCGGAAACCTCGGTATTGTGCCACTATGCTGAAGCGGCGCAGAGCATGTCAAGGGTACGTATATCATCTGTGCGCTGTCTCAGTCGTCGATTTACATGCGTGTTTCGGCAATATGTGTATTGTGTGTGATTTACTTAGCAATGCTGTTCTCTTAATAGTCATGAAAATGCCCGTCAACAAATACTTCACGCTTGAACAGCGTGTTTCTTGTGTACGAAAACTGAATGATGTAGACAAGTATGCAGACGATATCAGCAGAAACTTATCGGTCATCCGTATCCGGGTGCCGACTTTGTGAGCTGACTGGTCAATAAACTCTAAACCAAACAAGTGAAAACATGTTCTAATGGAGGAAAACCTAGACGAATTTCGTGCTGCATTCGAACACTCGCCTAAGAAGTCTCTCTGCCGTGTTGCACAAAAAGTGAGTGTTTCACAAAGCTCCATTCGCACTGCTACTAAAATTTTAAAACTAAAACTCTACGTATTACTTTAGTGCAGAAATTATGAGCATTATGCAAGATGAACTTATGCGTTTATCATCCGGAGATGTCAAGAACGTAATAAACGGAAAGAAACTCCCCGTAGTGTTGTAGACTGTGCAGAGCACGCAATCGCGCGATCTCCGGCCTTGGCATAAAGTGAAGGTATTGTTATAGATAATATAAGACATTTAAAACTGAAATAAACATATTTCTCCACTGTAGAGCGTTTAGAAGCCACGCTGTTATCCTCACGTCTTAAACTATCCCAGCACACCCACCCTGTAAAGAAACTTTAAGAACAAAGGTATGATAATATGCATGGTGGAAGAATAAATAATACTTTTGGGGTATTACCCATACAGAATAAATTTACACACACATACACACATTCTGTCTCTCTTTCATTCACTCATCTAAGGCTAAATCAAACCATTGGAAGTTACTAAAATATATTAATCATATAAAACTCAGCTTCAGACTTTATCTCTCGGAAAACTAGGGAAATTCAGGAATTTAATGGCTAGTGAAAGCTGTGTACAAATATTGTCATTTATGAATTGCTGAACATAAACATCAATTAATATTTATGAACGATTTGAGTCCAAACTCAAATCGCTTGGAAAACATTGGAAATAGTTGTCATTTAGGGTGTAGCTTAATTGGCGTGAAGTATTTCGGGGAGACCCTCACAACATCATTCGCCGAATTAAAAGACAAAATGAAGGTGACAGATTTTCTCGAACTGGCTTATATGATTAGTTGGATGTCAATTTAATTCATGTGGTAAATTGAGTCATGCCAACTGGTCGCATCCAGCGAGTTGTGACTCCAGGGCATTTATGACATGATGTAACACATGTCAGAGCACACTTAACAGTGATGCCGTTTAGTGTAGTGAACACATAATAAATGGGTCAATATGGAAGTGATGATCTCTGAGAAAAATAAAATACACACTTTACTGTAACTGTTAACATCCATATAAAACTGTATTTGTTAAACTCATGTATTGTGTTTTAAACATGTTATAATAAGCCATTGTAATAATTTCTTTGTATTTTACTGTATGTTGTTACGTTCTAATGACTTGCAATGTATTGTATCCATACCCGTAATCATATTCTGAGGTTACGCTAGAATTACTTGTATTGCATCATACTATAAACAACTCTTGCACAGTTCTGTTTTTTCGCAAAAAACAAACAAAATTGTTGCAGTATGCCACAATAAATAAACAATAATTATGAAACAGTTTTATTATTGATTTATGCAAGTTTTGCTACTGTGAAGCATTGAAATATGGAGTTAGGCGTGGTCCTGCTCATTAAATTCATGTAAATGTTATGTCAAATTAAGTAAGCATATTCATATTCACACTGCAATAGACCAGTCCTAAAGAAAATAATACTTAATAGCTTAATAATAATTTAAACAGAACAGCAGCATTGATGTTTGTAGTAACCCTTCAAAACTGTTTAGACAAGGCGACATAAAAAAATTAACAATGGCAGATAAAGTCCTCATTAAAAGAAATGTACCTAATGCTCGCGGCCATGCTTATTATAATCTGCCCAAAAATGCCACAAATTCACACGGTGAACATATCATAATGATGTGTAATATTGAAACCTTACAGCAAACTTAACCATTGTGGAAGGCTTACAGTTTACATAGATGACGTATTTAAATGCTCTTCCCTGTTTTATATACACATTTTTACTATGTATGCTGTAGTAAACTATATTTACATAACACATGCACTGTTTCTGCTGCCAAGTAAATAACTGAAACCTATATATATATATATATATATATATATATATATATATATATATATATATATATATATATATCTAAATGTTCCGCAACTTTGTGACCTAATTTGCAATACTTGGCTTAACATATTCGCCAATGAAATAGCTATCACAAGGCCACAGCACTTCTTTGGCATTGAATTGTGATAAAAATATATCGTTTCCATTTACGAAAAAAATGGTGGATCAACATTTTTAGACACAGATGGCGTCGAACATAATGTTGGCTGTACAACCAGAAGACACAAAACTTCAAGAGTTCTGTGACAGCATCCTTAAGACGTATATTGCGGCAGATTGAAAGTCTCGCCTTGCTATTTAGCCTGATTTTACAGCTTCACAAATCGAACAAATGGCTGTGAATCTTTTCATGCTAAATTGAACGGCTTGTTTTTTTACTTCGCGCCCGAACATTTACAGCTTCGTTGACGTTTACACTAGTATTCAGTCAGATGTAATTCATCAGTTAAGAATTACAGGACAAAAGAGAAACAAAACAATGGAATAGAAAGATGTTTTCAGGGAATAAATGATGAAGCTGAGTATCCAGGACATGCCAAGATTTCAATTTTTGAAAACTCTATCCTTTAACCTTCTACCTGAATAACAAAACTATTGCAAGTTGCCCATGCTAATGATTTTTTTTTTCACATTTTTGCCCGCTAAGAAGCTACAATTTTTAACCGCATCAAGCTCCTAAATAGTTGCGCAGTCCCAAGTTTGATTAACGTTAGAGGGGAAATTTTGTCAACAAACACCACGGGTTGAGGGACTCAATTTACCCATCATGGACATTTAGACGAGATTCAATTAACCTAGAAATATTAAGTGGTACTCAATTTACTTCAATTCATGCCTTTGTTCTATGCTATCGCGTACTCTGTTGCAAATTTCTGGAGTATTTCGCATTTGGTGAAATCCAATGTATAGATACGGGCTCAGAGAGTGTCAATATCCAGTGCAGGAGTCGCTTTAACCACGGACTTTTAAGTGTGCTCAAACAAAGAATCCACTAAATTCAAATAAGGACATGAAGTAGGCCATGCAATGAATCCCATTCAGCTTATGTATCCATTCGGAAATATATCGTTAAAAAGTACGTATGTTTCAATTAAATTGCGCTGGCGCATCATCGTGACCACTTCTTTGGATGAGCAACATCAACAATTGAATGATAAAGCTCATTTCTGAAAATGCGTAGTTATGATTCTTTATTTAGCTCCGAAGATAAGAAATAGGGACCCAAAAGTTCAGGCTGAACATCTGTTGCTATCCATCCTGTTGTACTTCACGAGGATTTTCATAGGTCCAATTATGACTATTATTATGAAAATTGAAGATACTGTTTTGAGTAATCCCAGCATCTTTAATGAACAAGGTGCATGCTAAAAAATTCATGAATATAGCATCTGCAATGGTAGAAAGAACTTGATTCAAACTCGCTGAAGCTGATACGGGTACCGAAAATTCTCAAACAAAATTATCCAGTTAGTCATGTGACTAACGCCATTCGTTACTGATGTGCGTCTTGTGCTGCTATCTCATGGTGTGCGCCCAAATCTCGAAGCACTCGTTCTCCTCGGTTAATTACTAACACCTCTCTTGGTCTCTCAACATCCGAAATATTCCTCTCAAATGAGCTACTCTCTCTCTCTCTCCCTCCCTCTCGCTCGCGTTGGTGAATTCGTGAGAAGTTCATGAACAGAGTGGGACACCTTTCTGCTTCGTGATGCATTTTCCTTTGCAAGGTCATACATTAATGCACTTCGGTCTGTTCCCTCACAGAATATATTATCTTCTAACTTTCATGTTCTGCAACAGATAACCATATAAACCGACTAATCAGCGGAGACAATATAATTCAATTAATTATTAATTCTTTGCTCTGAAATTAAAATTAATTACAGGATAACATATCAGTTCAAGTAATCTAATAATCTATTTTCAGAGATAAGAACTTCTTTTACTATTCTGATGCCTGGAGGGTGTCCCCAAAAATTATGACACCAATACAGGAACACTTTTCATTTCAGTACATATTACGTATTCTATGGAATTTAAAAGAAGGAAAATCTATCCGAGAAATTCTTAAAGTTTGTATTATCATATTATGGCGAGTACTATTTAGAAGTAATACATTGACAGATATATAAGTAGATTTATTATTCAAAATACAATTATAGAGTAGTGATAGCGCCTGTTTTCTACCTATATTAATATGTAATGTACAGTTATCAATCAAGATGCGACGCACATTTATTCACAGTATTGTTTTAAAAACTGTGCAATCAACCTGTTAGGTACACGCAGGTGGTCTGTAAGCCCAGGAAGAATATTTTCACATTTATACAGTATTTGACAATTATTTTCAAGAAGAATCCTCAGTATCTTTAAGCGAGCATAATAGTAGTCTGATATGGCGTACTGGTATTTGAACAATAACACTTTTAGTTAGCTTACAAGAATCAGGGTATCATAGATCAGCCGCATGTGCTGATGTGAGTTTATTGCTAGCTGCATACTTAAGTGTTATTGGGTATGTTTAGTTTTAAAACATACTTTTTCTTACTTACTACCTTAATTTAGCATATATTTACTTTCTCTAGCACGTGTATACAATGTGCATGGTTTATAGAGAAAGTATGGTACTTCACACAAAAGTTCGAGACCGAGATTTTACCGGAAATAACAGGTTTTGAGACCTCCCGAATACAAAAATCAAACTAAACACTTTTTTTTAGAAAAGTCCGCGTGTGTGTGGGTGGTAAAAATCAAAAACGAAAAAGTGATTACATACCAAACTAGGTATTTAAGTTTGAGAACATTTTTCGAAAATTGTAATTAAAATGCCTTATGTTTGAGATGTTTTCATGACAAAAGAATTGTATATCTTGCATTTTCTCGGAATAGCCTTTGAAGACCTCTTCATTCGGGAGACGTTTGTGTAGCTCGTAAACCAAAATAAGAAAAATATATAGCTCATTAAAACACACACATTTTGTATAACGCATTTTTGTAAATTTAACGGTATCCGAGATATTTCTTTTTATTGGTTTCACTTTTAAATTACTTAAAATTTTCTCAAGCGGGAAGCCAACTTTCGATTTTTCTGGTTTTTTAAATTCTTTTTTACCTATGAAGTAGTGCATTGTCTTGGTGAAGCAAAACTTTCTTTTTCGATAAATGTGGCCGTTTTTGCTCGATTTCATCGCTCAAAATTGTAACGAGTTCGCATAATATTCGTCATTGATTACTTTTCCTTTTTTGAGACAGTCAATGAAAATTATCCTGAGGATAATTAGTGCGCATCCTGCTGCATCTAATGATGTCGGTATTCCAGACGCATGCCACCGGATTAAGTATATGAACATTCTTGATGAATATGTTTCTGCTTTCAATATCTAACACAGCTGTGATAGGCCATTGGTGATCCTTAATAATACCTTTTTGGTCGTATATTGATCCTAGCATACTATAACGACAGCACATCTGTCATGAACCAAGTGAATGCGGCGAGACATCGATAGTCAATATCGCGTAGTTCCGCCTTTAGAGCGAATACCGCCAGCTACACCAAGTTGTGTCGATACCCATTCAAGCAAGCTTAGTGGATGTCAGCATACGTGTTCAGTAGCGTTCTGTTCCGGGAATTCTGTTAGGAGCACTAAAAGCTTTGCGTTTCTCTGTGGCCTGGTGATTAGAATGCCATCCTTCAAACGTAGAGGTCACGGGTTCGGTTCCAGTTTGGAGGCTGGGAGTTTTCTTCAGCCAGGATTATTTCCTGTGCTTATTGCAGTTGGAATATTATTGAGTATCAGAATGTGTATATGAGTTTGGTTTGTAAACAATATAAAATTAATAACGACGTAATTTTTACGGCATAATTTAGTCATCTTGTATAGATATTGTTTCTGTTTTACGATGGTTGCTAAGAAGAAAATGTTAACCAGATCAAATAATATCTTTACGGCTGCGACAGCCATTTTAAACATTGCTTGACTACCACTTGTTATTTAATTTAATTTCCAAAATGTTAGTACCATTTTACAATTTTACATTACGACTACACTTATAAACAATGTGTATTCTTACATAATAACAGTTAATATGAAGTATAAATACCACAACAAAAGAATGAACATCAATGTAAATAGAAGATAATAAAAATAGGAACATACTTATTGAAAATATAAAATAGTTATTTACATATCTGTATTAAGTAATTTAAATATATGGGGTGCTGTAAGTAGTTATTTTTAATGAATTAAATACACTATTTGCAAGTATTTTAAATTCTGAGTAGCAATACTGTTTTCTAATAATGTGGTGTAATGGTGGAGTGAAAGATTTATTTGAAAGGGGCCTCAAAGACAATGTATTGTAATCTGCAGAAAAAAAAAAATCAGCAATGATTAACTGCACAAAAAATGCATTTGACGTAAATTTGTGTTTTGACAGTATCTACATTTTAGGTAGCAAATTTTAGTCTAGCTCTTAAGGTTTACCAGTTATGCATAATTAATCATGAATAAAGGATTTAGAAGATAGCTCCAAACATTTTAGAAAATTCAAAAATTCAAAAACGGTTCATGTAAAGCGTAGTTGAGGGTGAGGGGAATTTTTAAAAACTCCTTAAAAGATGTGGAAATATCAAGTCTGGTGTTTAACAGAGTTTCTCTTTGAGTTATGCTGTTCGCAGACACCCCCCTTTCCCCCACAACATAGTGACCATTCTCTAAAATGTTTATATGTTTATTCACATGATTTTCTCTATCTGTTCTGCAAACTATTGTTATTCTTTTATCCTCATAATACTAATCAAGATAAAATTTTCCAGAAATGGTCTTATTTCTTAGTTTCATAAAAGTAGGAAGTAAATAAGGGAATACACTAGGCTAAAGCGATAGTCAAATCTTTTAAAAGTGTCGCTATGTGATTGTCATTAAAATTCCGTTTTCTTCACATGGGCAGGTGTAAAACAATAGATATATGAGGAGGGCTTTCGGTTTGTGTAGAGTTTAAGTATATCAAAATTGGAACGAATAACAAGGAGTTTCTTTGAATTGGTTACCTCCACAGAAGTCCTTGTTTTAACGAGATCTATATTTATTGTGTCGTAAAGTTTTGTCAATCTCTTAATGTGTACAAGTTTTACAAAAGTCATCCGGAATGAAGAGGACTTCAGAACCGTTCCTAAGAAATTCTGAATATATACATATTTTGTTTGACAGGTAACAATACTTAATATATGGCATATCAAACAAAGTAGTTAAGAGCCATTATTATAAAATCAAAAACTGCGAATTATGTTCCATGTAGTTAATGTGGGAAGATTTTCTAGAAAAGCTATTAAACTTAACTATATCCTTGGTAGATTTTAAGCATAAATACCAGGTTTCGTATTTAACCGATTTTTCGTTTGATTTATGCTGCCAAACACACACATTTTTGGGATCGGGATCCTCAAAAAATGTATTTCCGGTGAAATCTTAGTGTCGAAGTTTAGACGGAATGCAATACCTTCTCTGACTACATCGTACATATGTGCTAGAAAAGTAAAAATGGTCCTTTTGGATTTAGAGGTCTTCAAAAGTACACTTCCGATGAAATCCCGACATCTAAATTTGGGGAGAATATAATAACTTCTCTACCTACTTTGTATATTGTACGTGATAGAGAAACTAAAACACATTATTCCTTTTATTGCTAGGATGCCGTTATCTTCTTTACTTTGTGATCCGCATTAAGAAAAGTTCCTAAAAGGAATTTTTAGTGAGGAAATGTTTTCTACGTACAAATTGGTATGAATGGTATTAACACCGTGTTTTTGTAACATTAAATTGCAAGCCAGACCATGAACAGGTGTATAGTATCTTTTACATTCTTCACTTGGAATTTAGTTTTCCAAAAATGTCCTCACTTTTAGCATACAACAGATCAGCATATTAGAACATTTAGACAATATAAATGTGCATAACTGAAACGAAAAGTAGGTTATTTACCAAACTTGATATTTATGCTTAGTATCTACAAGGATGTGACGTGAAGCTTTTCAGTTTAATCTCCCCACCCCAACTACCCTTACACGGAACATTTTTACTTTCTCTAGCCCCGTATGTACAATGTAAATAGGAATAGAAAAGTATTGTATGCCACCTAAAAATTCGATGTCGAGATTTCACCAGAAATACATGTTTTAGGACCCCCTGAATTCAAAAAAAGCATTTTTAGAAACAGGTCCGTGTGTGTGTCTGTGGCCAGCATATCCCAAAAACAAAAAGACGGTTAAAAACCAAGGATGCGACGAAGATTTTCAAGAAAATCCCCCACCCCTAACTACCCTTTACATGGAACATTTTTCGAAAATTTTGTTTTTCTTAAAAATGGCTCTTAACGATTTTGATTAAAATACCACATATTAAAGTCATTTTTATTACAAATAAAATGATTAGCATTTTCTGGGAATAGCTTCTAAAGACCTGTTTATTCTGAATGAATTTTGCTTAATTTGGCATAACTAGTAAACCGTAATAGATAGACAAAAACTTACTCTACAAAAAATGTAGATCTTGGTAAAATATACAAGTTATGTCATATACATTTTTTTCGTGAAGCTTACCGTTTTCGAGGTGTTCCTTATTATTAGTTTCAATTGTGAGGTGCTTTTACTTTTCTCAGACGGAAGTGTGTGTGTGTGTTTCTTTTGTTCTACTCCTGGTCAAGCTAGGAAGCGATTTGCAATGACAATCGCATATAGACAGTTTTTAAAACATTTGACGATCATTTTGGTTTTATGCATTGCCTTAGTTCCAGTCTACTTATAAGGAACTAAGTAATAAAATTCTGCTAATGTTTATCTCGATTAGCATGGTGTTGTAAGAAGGGTTATCTTTTGTAAGAAGTTCGTTTGTGGAGTAGCTAGAGAAAGTCATGTGAGTGTAACACATCAGATTTTTTTTTCTGGTCTGCTGCAACCCTCCGAAGAACTCTCAAACGGCACCGTGACGTGCACGATCATGGTCTGTTGGTCGTTCTGGAGAACCAGTCCAGGGTGTAACACTTGCCCTTAAAATACAATTCACCATGGGGAAGATTTTTTTTTTTTTTTTTTGGTAGTGTTTAACGCCCGCTTTAACTACTAATGGCACCGCAGGCGGTGACACTGATGATACATGAATGATGATGGAGCACCGGTGGAATGCGATGGCGGGGGGAAACCGGAGTACCCGGAGAAAACCCGCCCCAGCGCCGTTTTGTCCACCACAAATCTCACATGCGGTCGCTTGGGATCGAACCCCGGCCGTCTAGGTGAGAGTCGAGTGGTCTAACCACTCGGCCACGGCGCGGCCCCATGGGGAAGATGAAGATGGTAAACAGGTACAGGAGTTTCTAAGCCTAAGCCAGGAGGAAAGGATATTATGCTGAACGGTACTGGTCTTTACGCTATGACGTGGCAGATTGGTTGCATGTGCAGATCAATCACTCGCCGTCAGTGACTCATGGTCGCTGTTGTGTAGTTCTATACATTGATGGTTTGAGTGTAACTAACTTGAGCTTGAGAATTCCTGTGGTTAACGGTATGGTTTCACTTCGAAATGCTTTAATAAGGAAGCAGATAAATTGTGCGGAGTTGAAGTACACAGCATACCCACTTGTAATGATCGGAATTTACAGACAAATTCAAAACATAACCCAAGCAAGAGAGTTGCTTAATCAAAACAGTAGTCCAAGCAAAACGAATTTGTCAGACGCACCTTCTAGTAGAAAAACTCCAATACTTCAACTCTAAAACCTAAAAATGGTTATTCTAAATAATTTAAAGTGTCTATATGGCAATATGGAAGTCAAAAGTTCAATGACTCCTTTGTTTTACCACTTAGCTTACATATACCAGGTGACCCAACTGCCCCGTAAGTATTTCACATGTACAGATATCCCTTAGTATGTTAAAAGAGCTGTAGAACTCAACGGAACTATTTCAAGTTAAAACTCGCCAGTCCTCTATTGGTGTGTTTTAACTCGAAATACCTCCGTTGAGTTCTGCAGCTCTTTTAACGGGAAGCGATATCTGCACACGTAAAATACTGAGCAGTTAGGTCATCCGATATGTTTTACATTACAGTGAATTGGCTGGGTTCTAAAGAAATGAAATGTTAAAATTATAGATAAAGCACAGTAATAATACGGTTACCAAGTATACTGACCGTTTTCTTACAGTGGCAGCTATTTGTAAATTGCCCATAGACGCTATAAAACGCAAAATAAGAACACAGATATCAATGCAAAACAAACCGTTGTAAACAGCAAATCCAGCAGTTTTTGACCAGATAAATGATCTGATCCATAGGAAGATAAATAGAAAGCCAATTTCCTCTCCAAAATAAACCATCAGTAGCGTACCCCGAGGTCATATACTATCAGGGAAGGGCGTTCTAACCACTAAAGAGGAAGTCGTAGAACTTTATGGAAACATCGAGATGTGGTTGGGGAGCTTGAGGAGAACGTGGATATTTCTTTTTAGGGAATATACGAGACGGCCCTGATAGAAGAAGCGATTTTATTACATTGAAACTCGGTTAAAGTGGTGTCCACGGGGATACTGATTCTTTGGGAACAAACTGCGAATCCTGAAACATGAAATAAAAACGAATTAAAAATAAACGAGAAAAATAAAATCGTGGGAGCAGAAGAATCACCCAAGACTACCGCCTTTCGCCTTACGACTACGAAAAACAAAAGTTCAGAGTGAGCGGGCGAAGGAAGTTGGTCTCCAAAGCATCACACGTTAAATATCTCACTCGATAAATAAACTAAATACTGCGAATTTGTTGAGTTTTCAAGTCAGCTCACTAAGATGATATACTTCAAAATTTTACTGCCACTTCGCGTTTTCTGCAAGGTTGCCGCGAAATAAAATAAGGCGTTAAGCAGTCTCTGGTTGGGACGATTCTCTCACTAGAGAAGCGGCTAAATCCATGTCTAATCTCTCGTGAAAACGATTCTTACTGCACGTCACGACTGTCGTCGAAAACTTAGTTGTAAAACCGCTTTTGAAATAGCTCCAGAAACGCCTTCCCTTACTCTTATTTTCTTCATTTGCGTATGCACTGCTTGATATTACTGCTGGAATTTTCTATAGAAAATTCAAAAATGTGGGGAGAACGGAAAGTTCCAAAAGATTTTGATCAAAGTTTTCATAGTGCTTCTGGTGCTTAGAGGAAGTGGTCCAAATACGGCCAACTACTTTCATTAAGGCTAAGGTTGTTGAAGATTTCAAATACACTATCCATTAAAGAAAACCTATAATAGGGAGGTTAATAAAAATAGCGAAAGAAAAGTTCTATAAATGATTTAATTAGCAAGAACTGCAAAATAATCGTTTTGCAAGCTAAGGTCCAAATAGGGCTAGTTTAGGAAGCACTATAACATGGTGAGTACGGAAATGCATCAGATATCGACTTTACTTTTTAAGAAAGCCTTAAGAGCGGTGGTAAGTCACTTATAATGTAACGAATTCAAAACAACATAATGATTGATCAAAATTCTGGAAATATAAGAAAGTAGTTTATGAAATAATGTGCGTATTTGCAAAAGACGCAAACGTGTGTGTGTATATGGAATTCCACGTGTCATTGTTATTCACATCTTCCATAGTTACACCATCATCTGAATCTGAGAATTATTAGTATTTTTGTATCCTTTTTTATCTTCATAGCCCTTACTGTCACTGAAAGTTAGCGTCCTCATACCCGTTTTGATTGCAGTTTTTTCCAAATATGCAGACATTTCTTACCGGCATGAGATATCAGTAACTACACCAGAAGTTCCAGGCTTACAATCCAGGTTTAGTTACTTTCTTAATGTAAGGAACTGGAGCAATCTCGAAATGACTCAAGTCATTTAGACCAAATAGTTTAAGTTGCTTAAATGGCGTCAGCTCAATGTCAAGATGTTATTCGTTTAACGTCGTTTAATAATATATGTAAAAGAACTGCGAATTATCAGCAGAACAATTCTGTTAGGTTCAACGTGGATTATCGATTACATAACAGATTCCTCTAAATAGACTATAAAACCGTCAAATTCTTTAAGTTTAAAGAAAACATTTCTTTTGCCCACCTGGGTAGTGTGGGAGTGGTGTGTCTGCCTCACATTCTACAGGTCGGGATTTCGAATCTCGCTTAGGCTGAGCTACCCGGATAAGGTTTTCTCGGAGTTTTCCATATCCTGAAAAGATGGATGTCGAGTAACTATAAGCTCAATGGACCCAGAGATAGTATGAGCATCATTTCACCGATTTCATTTACAGCGCAATATGACCAACCAATTTAAAGGGCGTTACTTTAAAAAAAGTTATAAGGCACTGAAAATGACAAAATGATGGTTCTGTAACAATATATCTGAAAATTTTCCCTGAAAGTATCAACTATTCCCATTTGTTTGACTGCCTCTCTAATAGTTGATCGCTACAGTTGGTAGGTTACTGCACCTTTAAGCCTTTAGATTAAACCAATATTTAGACCTTTGCGTACCGAAATATTTAATCCCATTTATCTCTCCAACTTTCTACTCCCAGTTCTCGATCAGCCGGTTTGTCACAATGTTGCTGAATTCGTAGCTCTCCCATTAATTCTGTTTTGCGCACTTGTTTATATTAAACCTTAACGGATCACCAACAAGGGCGTATTAGTTTAAATGCACCTTGGGGTCCTAAGAGCATTTCAACTGTAGCATTTCACTTGATACCTCTAAAACTGGTTGCTGCAGGCCGAAATTAAACAATGCAGTTATTTGTAAAGTCCCATGAGACGGAAGTCCAGTCATTTTATTCTGCTAAAATCATCGACTGTTGTGTTAACAACTACTATACCCACAGGGTAGTTCGTATTGAAATAATTGAATTAACCGTCACTAGTTGCACACAATATAAGCGAGAACTCTACGAATTACAGTTGTAAAATGAAATAACAGGGTTGCACAAAAAGGACCACATTATGAAATAAAGCCTTTTATAAGTTCCTAGCAAACGTATCTATCATCGAAAAAGCAGTTACCATGCCAATAAAATATATTAGGATTCTAAGACTATAAAAGTAACTGTAATATAATTGTAAAGGAAACAGTGTCAGTACTACTTTAAAAGAAGTTGACCTGCTTTACTTATGATTTGGAAACATTCTATGAATATGAATTGCGATTTTTAGTACTTTGGTAGTTGGTGTATATACGATAATGTTAAGTGAATCTAACATTCGTCCTAATTCATAGCTCTCCAGGTTTAATAAAAGGAAATCAGGGAGTGTATCCTATGTTTATTATTATGTTAATATTTTATCAAATATATCTTTAATATTTTTACTTTCTCCATGCGCAATATGTACATAGTGTATAGAGAAAGTATTGCACTCCACCATAAAATTCGATACCGAGATTTCACCGGAAATATATGTTTTAGGGTCCACAATATCCAAAAAAAAGCATTTTCACAAAAAGGTACGCGCGTGTGTGTGTGTGTGTGTCCGTGTGTCTGTGAACACGATAACTCAAAAACGAAAAGTCGGTTAAATACCAAACTTGGTATTTAAGTTTAGTATCTTCCAGGGATGCGACACGAAGATTTTGAGAAAAATCCCCCCACCCCCAACTACTATTTACATGGAACTTTTTTCGAAAATTTTGAATTTCTCAAAAATGGCTCTAACGATTTTGATTAACATTTCGTATATTAAACATATTTACCTGGCAAATAAAATGTATATCTCGAATTTTCTGGGAATAGCCTCTGAAGAGTAGTTTATTCTGAATGAATTTTACTAAATTTTGAATAACTGCTAAACCGTAAGAGATGGACAAAAACTTACTACACAAAAAATGTAGAGCACATTAAAACACACAATTTATGTTATGTTATATATATTTTTTTCGTGCAGTTCATCGTTTTTGTGACATTCCTTATTTTTGGTTTCTGCTATGAAAAACGTATACTTTTCTCATACAGGAACTTGTCAACTCCTATCCATATAGACAAAGGAACCTCATTGACATAGCAACCAGCTTTTGACTATCACAGTTGTCCCTTATTTCGCTTCTACTTACAATGAAGCGAGTAATTAGACTATTTCTGCTATTTTTTCTGATTAGCAGAAAGTAAATAAAGGTATCAGCTTTTTAAGAATAATTTGTTGCAGGGATATGGAGAAAGTCATGTGAATAGTACACATCAGATTTTTATAATTTATCTCCATAGTCGCACAATTCCATAGACCGCATGTGCTTCCGTAATATACCAGATAACAAGCAGTATTAAGGCATAAACAAAAAGAGTGAACACGAAAAATAAAAAGGCAAACATATTGAAATGTATCTGAAATTTACAACGCACAATAAATGAATTTCGATGCATTAGTGTGCTATATTATGGTAAACAAATACAATTAAGATAAATATATAAACACAATACTAACAATGAGCCAGAAAAGATGCATAAAACATATATATATTGGATACCGAGATTTCACTGGAAATATATGTTTTAGGGTCCCCTGTATCCAAAAAAGGTATTTTCAAAAAAAGGTCCGTGTGTGTGTGTGTGTGTGTCCGTGTGTCCGTGTGTCTGTGAACACGATAACTCAAAAACAAAAAGTCGGTAAAATACCAAACTTGGTATTTAAGTTTAGTATCTTCCAGGGATGCGACACGAAGATTTTGAGAAAAATCTCCCCACCCCAAACTACCCTTTACATGGAACTTTTTTCAAAAATTTTGATTTTCTAAAAGATGGCTCTAACGATTTTAATTAAAATATCGTCTATTAAAGTTATTTACCTGACAAATAGAATGTATATTCTGAATTTTCTAGGCATAGCCTCTGAAGACTACTTTATTCTGGATGAATTTTTCATAACTACTAAACCGTAAGAGATGGACAAAAACTTAACCCATAAAAAATGTAGAGCACGTTAAAACACACAATTTATGTTATATACATTTTTTTCCTGGAGTTGATCGTTTTTGAGATATACCTTTTTATTGGTTTCAGCTTGAAAAACATACACTATTCTCATACAGGAATTTGTCAACTCCTGTCAATACAAACAAAGGAACATCAGTCACATAGCAACCAGCTTTTGGCTTTCACTTTAACCTATGGTACTCCGTTATTTCGCTTCTACTTACTATAAAGCAAGAAATAAGATTATTTCTGCTAATTTTTCTCGATCAGCATGAAATAAATAAAAGATAAGCTTATTAACAATAATAATTTACAGAGATATATAGAAAGTCATGTGAGTTTAACACATCAGATATTTTAACTCTTCTTACTACCTCCTCTTCTTTATTCTTAGCCTTCTCAGACATCTGCTGTCTTGCCTTAAACAGAAATTGGCCTATCCCCTCCGCCTTTTGCTGGCCTACTAGTAGCGTCCAACGTGCCCTTAACTCTTCGTTCAAGGAGGTAAAGGATTGCTTTTCCCTCCATTACTCCGTACATTTGCATCTTCCAAGGAGCCTACGACTCTTCCTCCTTGCAAGTGGGGCAGATTTTCATACTATTTTCATCCACAATTTTTATATCCACCATGCTCCTAGTCTAATCCAAGCGAGCTCCTGTCTAAAGAGTAGCTCCATATCCCACTCCGATGTATTACTCCATACCCCACTCCGATGTATTGCTGCATATCCACTTCGATGTATTGCTGCATATCCACTTCGATGTATTGCTCCATACCTCACTCCTATGTATTGCTCCATATCCACTTCGATGTATTGCTCCAAACCCCACTCCGATGTATTGCTCCATATCCACTTCGATGTATTGCTCCATACCCCACTTCCATGTATTGCTCCATACCCCACTACAATGTATTGCTCCATACCCCACTCCGATGTATTGCTCCATACCCCACTTCGATGTATTGCTCCATACCCATTTCGATGTATTGCTCCATACCCCACTTCGATGTATTGCTCCATACCCATTTCGATGTATTGCTCCATACCCCACCTCGAAGTATTGCTCCATACCCACTTCGATGTATTGCTCCATACCCCACTTCGATGTATTGCTCCATACCCCACTTCGATGTATTGCTCCATACCCACTTCGATGTATTGCTCCATACCTACTTCGATTAATTGCTCCATACCCTTTTCGATGTATTGCTCCATACCCCACTTCCATGTATTGCTCCATACCCCACAATGTATTGCTCCATACCCCACTCCGATGTATTGCTCTATACCCCACTACGATGTATTGCTCCATACCCCACTACGATGTATTGCTCCATACCCCACTACGATGTATTGCTCCATGCCTCACTCCGATGTATTGCTCCATGCCCCACTCTGATGTATTGCTCCATGCCCCACTCCGATGTATTGCTCCATACCCCACTTCGATGTATTGCTCCATAGTCCACTACGATGTATTGCTCCATGCCCCACTCCGATGTATTGCTCCATACCCCACTCCGATGTATTGCTCCATACCCCACTCTGATGTATTGCTCCATACCCCACTACGATGTATTGCTCCATGCCCCACTCCGATGTATTGCTCCATACCCCACTTCGATGTATTGCTCCATAGTCCACTACGATGTATTGCTCCATGCCCCACTCCGATGTATTGCTCCATACCCCACTCCGATGTATTGCTCCATACCCCACTCTGATGTATTGCTCCATAGCCCACTACGATTGTAGCCCAACGAGACCTTCTCCCGTGCATGCGCAATTATTTGCTATTTTGTATTTCTTTTTTCCGGTGCACTTTGGAATGTCTTGAAATCTATGCAAAGGGTGGAGCTAGGAGTTGCACACTCTGACTACTACATTCTTCATTAACCAGTTGATTTACCTTATCTATATGCTGGGATGTTCCCTTCAAAAGGATGGTGAAAGGTTATTAGCTCAGCAACATTCATAAATGCTGATCGGTAGTAATTGGGCTGGAGTATACTAATGATTACAATCAAAACAATATATACAGTATTTCCTTCGTGTTCTGCAGAAGTATATACGTCTTAAAATTGCTGCCTCGGTGTCTAAGCCGAGTATACACTAAGCTGTATATGTCACATATATAGAGGTTACGAGTTATAACATTTTAACATTTACATTAACTGTAACATGTTACAACAACAATACCAGGAGAACCCAATGCTAGCATCAGTAGAGTTTGTTACAGTTTCTGACAATAGATGCATGGGTACGTTGTAAATTGTATCATCCTCATAATTGCCAGTTCTAAGACATAAACTCTATTTTTATTTCTATTAGGCTCCTGAATACAAAGTGACTTTGTTTTTGGTTATCTATAAGTCTAATTTCGTCCGAGTAAGAATCAATATTGCTCTTGTGTAGGCAATGCAGATAACAGAAAAGAGGGGAGGGGGTATAACTCTTCCACGAAATTAATGGCTGTCTTGGTAATGAAACTAATATATTTATATTGACTGCTATAAATGAATATTAAACTCTATTATTGTTAATATCATAAATTGTAAATTATAAATGGAATTACACTCATGAAAAGAGAATCCTCCAAAGAATTCCACACTACTAAGGGAATGAGACAAGGATGTATTTAAGGCAATTATATTAATTATAATAATAATTTCAAAAGACCGCTCGAAGATCACAAAACATCGTGTAGTAGACAATTGGCTCAAGAAGTCTATAAATATATCTCAATTATCTTTCGAAGATATAATAGTAACGGTGAAAGTGACTTATAATACAATTTAAATCTATGACTTAACGAAAATTAATATAAAATTGGTACCAGAAAAGCCAAATGGTCATAAGCAGAGAGCCTAAGAACCATAAAATATGGGACATAAAATGGAAGAAGAAGCAAGTTTTAAATATTTGTTTGACATTATTAGTGGTGATGAAAGATAAGTGAAGATAATAGTAGAATAAAGCTTTATTAACAATAAATCACAAGGAAAATTAAATTGACAGAGTATAACACAACATAAACTTCAACATAAATAACATCTAAACATAACAGTAAACTACAAACAAATGAGATGAGACATCTAAGGAGGATAGAAGGTAAAACGAAAAGAGAGGAATTGCATATCAAACAATCAGAATGAGCTTAAAAAATTAGCATTTTAACAACAAATAGAATCCTTCAGATGAGGTGATTTGGTCACAGAAAATTGTGGGCAAGGAAAGAATTCCCAAAATAGGGTGGCAAACCAAAGAGAAAGAAAGGAGGCCAAAAAGAGGACCTAGACAAATCCGGGATGAACGGATGCAAAATACTTTGAAAGGAAAGGGATTAGATTTAAACGAGGTAAATAGAATTCCAAGAGACTGTGAAAAATGCAAATCTCCTTTAAAAGGCTAACGGTAGAAGAGGGTCGATTAAATATAACTAAGTATGTAAGTAAAAGAGAATCTCGGTAGGGATAAAGTTTGTAGTTGCCTCTCTGAAGTAAAAAAGGTTATTTTCCCATATTAACATCTGAAAACATTTTCTTTGGCAGCTAAGAGGATAGACTTATGCTAATTACTGAACACCTCGTGAATCTTATATTTACTAAAACTGCTGTATAAATCCTTACCAGTCACTAAGGGTGTTGCATATTGAGCTTAACCACTCAGGAACAGCGTAGTTTGACACCATTATATTAATGTTATGAAGTCAATTAAATATCCTGACATAATTAGTGTTCAGAAGCTAACAGCCTATAAACTATTGAAAAAATATCTATATACGAACTTTAATCTATCGAAATATGACTGATATGTTTAAACATTTTTTACCGAAAGCTGAAAACATACTTTATAGCATTGCGGTAAAGAAGCAGACACATTCATGGTGTCTTAAACTTGTTGAATCGCCGGTTGCCCTCAAAAACATTAAAACACTTATTTCCGCTGCAAGTGGCTTATGGGTACATAAATAAAATTGGCAACGTAGCATTCCCCAAGAACATCAAAGATGATATTTTGAACGTGAAGAATGTTATCATAGGTAATGTAACGAGAGCTCCAACACTTGTCAGCTTGAGTTATAGTTCGACTTGTATTTAATAAGACTATTTCGGGAATATAATAACAATGATTAGTCTATATGGACACGAAGAATAATATTCCTAAAATCCCATTTGTCAGTGCAACTTGATGTCCATATCAAAAATAATGACCTCGTTTCTTAAAGCATTTGAACTGGTTCTACGCACTGTACCGCGGCTTTGAGTTTTCAATTAATATGTCTATTTCAACAATAGACCTTTCTCCAAAACGTTTTGGAAGTTCAACCGTTATGTACGAGAATATCACTGCACACTGATACTATTAATATGAGACGAATATTAGTTCATAGAGAAAACAAATGCAAGTGGGTGCGATAAATTTAGAAAAATAATCGCATGTGGGTGCCATAAAAATACGATTAAAATATAGAGATACCGAGTTCCGATTGGTTTGAATTTTACTGTTGTACTGGATTAGCCACTTCCTGTGATCACGTGTCATGAACGAAATAGTCGGTTATAGTTTAGCCGGAAGCATCGTTCAATTGCAGCAGTTGTTTCATTTTAATGCTTGTCATGACCAATTTTTCCTACAAAATGCAACAAATGTTGTTCGACACTTCGTATCCTCTCTAGAACTATTTGTTTTATTTATTCACGTTATCAGTGTTGCTTGAAGGAGTAGAGAAGTTGATATTATGCATATCAAGCATACATAAAAAGGAAAGCTCAGACGACAAATGCATTACGTTTCGGATATTGAACTCGCTATTGCGAATGCAAATTCCCTTATAGGATCCCAGTAATATGTGGATAGAAGAGGAAGACATTCCAACATCGTTTATGATAAGAGATATGCTTATTATAATTGTAATTAAAACTTGAAGCGATTGCGGGAATATGCTTCTTTCAGCTGAGGATCTGTATAAAGTTACGTTGTGCTATGTTTCTCCACATTTGTGAGCTATTTATGACGGCATGTGTTTACAACAAGTTAGATATAAATGTGGAATGATTATACCAGGTATTCATTTTTACTTTCTCCATACGCACTATGTACATAGTGTATAGAGAAAGTATTGCACTCCACCAAAAATTCTATACCGAGATTTCACCGGAAATATATGTTTTAGGGTCCTCAATATCCTAAAAAAGCATTTTCACAAAAAGGTCCGTGTGTGTGCGTCCGTGTGTCCGTGTGTCTGTGAACACGATAACTCAAAAACGAAAAGTCGGTAAAATACCAAACTTGGTATTCAAGTTTAGTATCTTCCAGGGATGCGACACAAAGATTTTGAGAAAAATCCCCCCACCCCCAACTACCGTTTACATGGAACTTTTTTCGAAAATTTTGATTTTCTCAAAAATGGCTCTAACGATTTTGATTAAATTTTCGGATGTTAAGCATATTTACCTGACAAATGAAATGTATATCTTGAATTTTCTGGGAATAGCCTCTGAAGAGTAGTTTATTCTGGATGAATTTTATTAAATTTTGAATAACTGCTAAAGCGTAAGAGATGGACAAAACTTACTACACACAAAGTGTAGAGCACATTAAAACACAATTTATGTTATATACATTTTTTTCGTGGAGTTTGTCGTTTTTGTGACATTCCTTATTTTTGGTTTCTGCTATGAAAAACGTATACTTTTCTCATACTGGAACTTGTCAACTCCTATCCATATAAACAAAGGAACTTCATTAACATAGCAACCAGCTTTTGACTATCACTTTAACCTACGGTTGTCCCTTATTTCGCTTCTACTTACAAGGATGCGAGAAATAAGACTTTTTCTGCTAATTTTTTTATCTGATTAGTATAAAGTAAATAGAAGTATAAGCTTTTTAAGAATTATTTGTTGCAGGGATATGGAGAAAGTCATGTGAATGGTACACATCAGATTTTTATCGATGGATCCCGCTGAAGAAATGTCGTCATTGATACCTCGCTTATGAAGCAACTTTAGGTGCTGTCTCTCTAGCGACAGGAGAACCTAATTAATGATGAGCAAAAAGTGGAGGAACGTAAAGTTCACATACAATGTAGGTATATGACATGGAGCATCGGTGCCTCAAAACCATCGAATATAAGAGGGCGGTGTTGTGCGCAGCATAACCTTGAATGTGTAAGCAGACACCGTAGAAATTTAGAACATTTCATGCACACTTAACTAGGGGAAAGAGGCGATTGGAATGCAATTCCTCTAGCTGCGTGAGATCTTAGTTATTGTAATACGAACGCTAATGAAGCAACTTGAATATTGTTCCTCTAGGGGAAGGTGTTCATATTTATTGTTTATGGTTGTATTCTAACTATGCAGTGACGTAAATTATATTTATATGTCGCCCATATCTTTACACCAGAGCGATAATAACAGTCAATCGCAACATTGATGTTCAAATTCAACAAAACAGTAGAGAAATATTTTAATGGTATTCTTACTTCAATGGGAAAAGCTTGTATGATGTAGCAACGCAGATGCATCCAGATAGCTCTGGTTCACTCTCTTGTTCGCAAATCATTACCGCTCTTTCTAGGCAGGGGCACTGTGTTTACCTTCTCTTCCCCAATTTATCACCACTCTTTCTAGGTAGAGGTCACCATGTTTGTTTTATCTTAGTCAAATCACCAGCACTCTTTCTAGGTAGAAGTCGCTGTATCTATGACGATCATCTCTCCTCGGTAGAGGGCACTATGTCTTCAGTGCAGGCTCACCAGTCAACTATGACACCGGAAATGTTATTTTGGTGCGCGGGAAATCGAGTGTACTAAAGAACAACCGGTACATTACTCGAGTTTTCTACCTAAAATGCCGTTGAACAATCATACTGCCACACCTGTAATATCATACTCTGGAATTTGATCGGTGTCATGCGGGGATTACGCTTAAAAAAGTAATTAAATAATTTCATGTATGCATTTGAATGCCATTAAATACATAAAAAAGACTGTGTTCATACATTTACGAGAGTCAGAAGTTGTCGCCGTTGTGGAATTACTGAAACAATTTTGTATTTATAGAAGCTTTTATAAATAAACCCGTATATGTCCATATTTTCCTAATTAAACAATTGGCGGCTCCGAGATAATCTTAAAAATTCAGCTATTCCCTTTTCTTTACCGCTGACACAGTAGATAATGAGGTTCTCTAATGGGAAAGTAAAATAGAGGGGAACGCTAATTGGATCACCCAACACACCTGTAACGCGATGACAGCTCAGCGGTGATAAATCATTGCTAAATCCAATTTCAATATCCTTTCTCATAGCTTATTAAATCATTTACCATGTAGTACTGCATAGTACACGTCACAGTATTCCACTGGATACCCATCTATGAATATTTCAAATTGGTAATTCCAGCTGTTTTATTTAAAATTTAATAAAGTAGTTAGGGTTTCATTTATAATATTTACGGTAATTTAATGAACAGTTTAATATTAGCTCCCAAGATATTATTGTTTATTATCTTACTGCTTTTATAATTACTACTCTAGACGATTAAGTAATTTAGTAAATAATTAACGTTCTGTAATGATTAAACTCTTTAATAGTGTATTAACAAACGCTGCAGCTCTATATTCAATTATATTTTAATTTCAGCGGATATGTCAAATATGTCACTTCAATTTTTACTTAAAAGTTACACAATAATAGTAATACATTGGTTTTTGTTTTATGCATTTATAATCGCCTTTAAGAGCTCCGATAATATTGGCGGCTTTTTATCTTTGAAACAGTTATTCACAGGCAATGATTTCGTTCATTCATCTTGCATTAATCTTAGTGTTAGTATTGTAATTTAGGAGATATATCTAATAAGTATTATTGTTTAAGCAACTTACAAAACTTAATCTAAGTTTTACATTATTCACCATATACATAGAGAAAGTAATGCTTTCCACTAGTATCCAGTACGATTGGGTGTTGGCTGAAATATCAGAAAAAAACCAAAGCCATTTCCAAAACACAACGGATTGTTTCTTTAAGAATTTGAAAGGACTATGTGATAAATACGAGCTATTGGGCGTGAATGGTGTACAGTTAAGCTTTTTACACACTTTTTATGGGACACTATTACTGCAGGGTATATATTCAGAAATAATAATCGCATTTGAAGACGTGAAACACTCCCGAGAAGCTTCAATTAAGGCGAGACATTTGATTTCTTCTCACAGGAAACCAAACGTCACCTCCTCCCCCGCTCTTATTAGTATGTCAATAACTCACGAAGTAATTGTATTCGCGTTATAAACATTTGTATAAGCACTTGTTTTGACATTATAAACGTGTAGGAAGAACAAAAATCACATTTTATATACCCCATGAGAATGTTTGCTTGTAGGTCACTTAGTGTCAAGCGAGGAGACGGCGATGATGACTCGAGTGTGCCCTCGCCACGTCGTGTCCCACCTGCTAGTCGACCAGATTGCGGTCAGTGTTTTACTAAATGCCCTAGGCATCTCGAAACACACACTGACTCATCGTCTCGGTTCTTATGGTCGTTCACCAGATGCCCACATCCTCAGCACACTCCAGGTTGTTGCCGAGTCCCTGTGTTGACGGACTTTGTACGTAGCACCGAGTATTCCTGCTCTTCTCGGTTACAACGGCCACCGGCCGCTTCCTCAGGCCTGCGCTTTCCTGGTTATACGCAGCCATCGCCTGGTCATCGCCTTGGTGTTGAAAGTTCCGTGCTAGGTGTCCTGGCTGCCCACAGTCTTAACCAAACCACTTAAGGTTTTCGCCGACTCTCTGTGCTGCTTCTCTCTCTCTCTGCCTCCCTGTTATAATAGCGAATTCACCTGATCCTTGAAGTGGGTGCAGCTGTTGCCATGGCCGCCTCCATTCTAAGTGCTGCCATTAACGCCTTAGGAATCATCTTATAGTCACCGAGCATCAAGCACCCGTTTCGCGTCACGCACCCTGTCGTTTAAGGAGTAGGCAGCTTTCTGGGACATATAACTAGGTGGTATTTTCTCCAAGGCTTTGTTCACAAATTGTCCGATGACTAGGGCGAACTCCTCTATCGTCTCGCCTGGCTGTTGCTTCCTCGACTTAATCTAACTACGTAGGCTACAGCCAAAGCGATGGTTCCTGAAGCGGTTGTCGAGGGCATCCCAAATTTCCCAGGACTTCACCGGAGTCTGGATTCCATTAGGTGCTTCTGCCGCCCGTCTCTAGAGGCTTGCTATCAACTATGTACTTTTATCTTCTGCTGACCAGAATTTATTAGAAATAAATTCTTAAATTCACTGCTACAAATAAATATCTCCACGTTTCGACGCATAGACAGTTGCTGGCTACACTATCAACTGCTCGTGCACCACTGCACGCTAATACTACAATCACTCGATGCAATTCAAAACACCCGGCTTGCAGGTCTTCCTCCTTTTATAGCTAGAAAATGACGTCACAAAAGCATGTGGAAGCTAAAGCTTCTGAAAGAATCCAGAGTCGCGTTCCGAAGGTTCAGATTACCGAACTTGCTGTGTTGATAGGCATTCCACAGCTCACATCCAAAGCGAACTTGAGAGCGGAACATATGCGGCACTGTCACAGCATTTAAATGCTCTAACTTGTTACATAATATGTTGATTGGGTACTATCTGTTTCAATGAATCCCATCAGTTTAGTTTTGCTTAAGGATACTGTCAATTTTTATGCCTTTGCTGTTTTATTTAATGCTTATATTGTCTTCTGAAGAATAGATAAAAGTATTGCAAAATTGTAGGCTCCTTAAAACACAATTTGCGTCAAATGACCTTTTCTGTGATATAGGTCATTTTTGAGATATCCCTTATTAATTGTTCAAATTATAGTG
Source organism: Hymenopus coronatus (assembly GCA_030762935.1). NCBI lineage: Eukaryota > Metazoa > Arthropoda > Insecta > Mantodea > Hymenopodidae > Hymenopus > Hymenopus coronatus. Next base: position 85,569,785 of record CM060882.1, read on the forward strand.
CTTTTCAAGTTCTATCGCTTTTCAGTTTACACAATTTCTTGGAAGGGCACGGAATTTTTTAGCCAGTATAAATATCGTCCAGTTCTTAAACTTTGACCTGCATCTATAACATGTGCAGTATAGCTATTGGTGCAATAAAATGAAGTAGATAATTTTTTTTTGTGTTCCATTCATATCATTTTCTCTCCCTGTCTTGCAACAAACTATTCTTATAAATTTATTTTTCTTTTATCTACATCATGCTAATTGAAATAAACGTAATCAAAAATGACTTTATTAGTTGTTCTTAGTAAGAAAAAGTGAAAATATATGCAAAGACACTAGGCTTAAGCGATAGCCAAATATTTTAAAAGGTGGGTGCTATGTGAGACAATTAAAATTCGGTTCTCTTTGAATGATCAGGAGCAAAACATAAGAGAGATGAAACGACAGTCTACTTTCTGTTTGAGAACGGCTTTAAGTAGTTTAAAATTGAAATCAATAACAAACACATGTCAGTTCTACGGAAAACTTGAATATGATGCAAAAATTGTACGTTTTAACGAATCTATATTTTGTATAGTATGTTTTTTTTTTTTTTTCTTTTTCTTTTTTGGTTCCTCTTATGGTTTACCAGTTATAGAAAGGCCACCAGAATGAAAAGGTCTTCAGAACTACTCGATTTCCCAGTAAATCAAGTTATACACCTCGTTTGTAACGATAATTTCTTAAACATATGATATTTTAATCACAATCGGTATAGCCATTTTTGAGAAGATAAAAAAATTTCGAAAAGTATTCCATGTAAAGGGAAATTAGGAATGAGGTTACTTTCCTGAATATCCTGAATGACATACAATCAAATTGCAATTTTTGTAAAATTGCCTTTTTGGCTTCCTCAAAAATATAATTCCCATGAAATCTCAGTATCGAATTTTTGGGTGGAATACAATACGCTCACTACCTACTATGTGCTAGAGAAAATATTCAACTTTCGTAAGAGCAACTTTTTTTCCTTTAACCTGATTGGTCATTATGAACATTGAATGAAATCAATGAAATTATGTTGAAATGATCTCGAGGTCCATGATTCTTAAAGTTTCTTAACATTCGTCTTTTCGGGTTAAGGGAAAACCTGCAAAACAAACCTTTTCCGGGTAACTCACCCTCGGCGAGATTCGAACTCGCGGCTTCTTGAATGTGAGTCACACCTACCCCCACACTTCTGAGGTTGACTCAAGAACAGTTTGTTTAGCAACTATAAATGATATAAGGTTGATAAAACCATGTGAATGTAAAACATCACATTTTATATTCTGTTATATACTTCAGAAACTGGAATACGCTATTTCATTTAATTATTATGAAAAGTTGTTCTGTGGTTCAGTTTGAAAATACAAATATGCTGCCGAATCCAAACAAGAGTTTGAAAAAAAAGTTTGAAAATGTGTTACTTGTTCTGGAGCAATTGTTCTTTAAGAATCTGCTGTGTTCCAATCACGTAACTTTCTCTATTCTATAAATAAACTATATTTACAAACGATTATAATTTATCTACATAATTGCAATCAAGATAAGCATTAGCAAAACATGTTTTCTTTCTAATAGTAAAAATGCAACTTGGGAATACACTAAGGTCAACAGACAGTCAAGTTTTTCGCTATGCATTTGTCCTTTATATTTGTTTTCTTTAATGGCCAGGATTAAAACAAGAGATGAAACGGAGGAGGGCTTCCCATTTGAAATGAAGAATTAGATAGAATTTTATTTATGGACGCTCTTTAACTACCGTGGTTCTCGGCGTCCCATTTTGTATTGGACGTGAAAGACCGCTTAATTTTGCTCAGCGGCCTATTTAATATCTATCTATGTATATTAAAGTTGTGTGTTTTAATGATATCTATATCTTTTGTATAGTCAGTTTTTGTGTATCTGTTTCAGATCACCAATTATGGAGAAGATGTTTTAAGGGGCTATTACCAAGATATGCAGGAGATATATTTTATCTTTCATGTAAATATCTTTAACATAAAGCATTTTAATCAAAATCGCTAGTCAAGTTTCCAAAATCGAAAATGTCCATGTAAAAGTTGTCTAGGGGGAATTTTCTTAAAAAGCTTCCTATTATATCCTTTGATACATATACACTGATCTTTTTCTATAAGTGGGATTTTTTTTTAATCAGGAATCCTCAAAACCAGTTCCGGAGAAATCTCAGTATGGATTTTTCGGAGAAATACAATCCCTTCTCACGAACTATGTACTTACGTGCTAGAGATGGTAAAAGAGCGTATTCCAGATAAACATTTGCATAAATTCTTAAATTGCACATTTTCTGATAGATATATGTAAATAAATAGAGGATCTCGCTAGACTTGAGCGATAGTCAAATCTTTAAATGCTGGTGGCTATGTGGAAGCTCTTTGCTCGACCAGGAGTAAGAAGAACAAACAAGGTCTTGTCATTTAAGAAAGTATAAGCATTTTAAAATTAAAATAAATACTAAAGAATATCTCGGAAATATTTGGCGCCAGATAAAATTTCATTTGACATAATTTGTGTCTTTTAACTAACCTTACATTTTTTGAGCAGTACAACTTTGTCTATCTCTTGCGGTTTACCGATTAGGCAAAGAATGAAAAAGTTAAAATGTTCAGAGGAAATTAAAATTATACGCTTAATTTGCCATGAATATATCTTAAAACATTTTAATAAAAATCGTGCAGAATTTTGAGAAAATCTATATTTTCAAAATACTTTTCATGTATGGGAAATTTGGACGGAGAAATGTTCTGAAAATGTTCTTGTTGCATTCTTGGAAATTGCTGAACTTAAAATCAACATTTGGTGTTTAACATTTATCATTTACAAGGTTTGATGTTCACAGACAAACACGAATCATTTTTCTAAAATGATTTTTTATTTCCTGGATTTCTATGAAGTCTCGATATAGGCATTTTAGGTAAAACACGAGGTTTTCTCGACCTACTGTTACATTGTATTTGCAGTAAGCATAAAATTACAATGTTTTTACTTTCTCTAAACCTGCTATGTACATTTTATATAGAGAAGGTATTGCATTCGATAACGATATTTCATCAAGAAGAGCACTTTTAAAAGGTCCGTGTGTGTTTGTGTGTCTTTGAACATGATAACTCAAAAAACGAATGGCCAGTAAAATACCAAACTTGGTATTTAAGTATAGTATGTTCCACGGATGCGACACGAAGATTTTGAGAAAAATCCTCCCACCCTAAACTACTCTTTACATGGAAATAGATTAAAATAAAAAATACTTACATTAAAATTTTTACATAGCAAATGTATATCCTGCATTTTTTTTTTTTAAAATACTCCCTTAAAGTCCTCTTCATTGCGAAGGATTTTGTGTAACTTACTACGCAAAAATACAGATCTCGTTGAAACACACAATTTATGTCATACAGTTTTTTTTAGAACTAACCAGTCACGAGATATTTCCTGTCATTCGTTTCAATTACCTTGTTATACTGCTGCTTGAAAATGGAGACAAATTTCAATGACAATCACACGGTGACAGCTTTGAAACATTTTACCTACGCTTTAGCCTAGTGAATTCTGTTATTTCCCTTCTGCTTATAAGGAACTAAGTAATGCGACTATTTTAGAATGTTGCAGATAAATAATAATCATTTGTGGAATAGCTTCTTTATATTACAAATAGAGACAGTCCTGCAAATGAAACACATCAGATTTTAACTTTCTCTAGCCCATATGTACAAATTAGTAGATAGTAGATAGAGAAAGTATAATATTTCACTCAAAAATTCGATACCGAGGTTTCACCGGATATATGTTTTGTGACCCCTGAATAAAAAAACATTTTTAGAAAAATGTGCCAATGTGGGAGTGAGTTTAAAGTCTGTAAAAAGCATAGTTGAAATCGAAAAGTCTGTTAAATATCAAACTTGGAATTTAAGTTCAGTATATTCCAAGGACGAGATGCAAAAGGCTTTCAATAAAATTCCCCCACCCCCAACAATTCTATACTTGGAACATTTATCTAAAGTTTGATTTTCTCAAAAAAATTCTAACGTTTTTTATTAAAACATAAAACGTTCAAGATATGTTTATGTCGAACAATTGTATATCTTGAATTTTCTGTGAATAGCTTCTGAAACTCTTCATTCTGCATGACTATTGTATAATTCTTAAACAGTAAGGGAATGACAAAAACTTAGTACACGAAAATATATGTCATTAAAACAAATAATGTATAATTTTTTGTAGAGTTAATTGCTTCACAGATATTCTATTGGTTTCAAATTTATCTACTTAAACTTTTCTCAAGAGGTAAGTCAACGTTCGTTTCCTGTCTTGTGTTTTACTCCCAAAATGCAAAAGACAGCCGAAATTCAATTGTTCCAATAACGATAGGTTTGAAAAGATTTCACTATTGCTTTAGCCTAGTGTATTATCTTATTTCCCTTCCACTTACTAGAAAACAAGTAATAAGACGAATGCCGTTAATGTTTATCTGAATTAGAATGACGTAGAAAAAAGAATAAGTAATATTTTGTAAGGAAAGTTTGTTTATGGAACAGCTAGAGAAAATCATGTGAATGGAACACATCAGATTTTTTTTTCATAAATGGACATCCTTGCAATTTGTTTAATCACGTGAATATAATACGGTTTTCTGATAAAGGAAAGGGGGAAGGGGGAGAGAATGTTTCGCATACACAACATAGTTGTTGGCCTGTTTTAGAACAGGAATGCTTTTATCTCGTTGTAACAGTATAGTTTATTCGTTAGAGAGTCCGTGTCAACCAAGTAAAATCGTGAAATAAATATGCCATTTTAGATACTTTATGGAAAGCGTTACAAACATGACAAAAATAGATGGGCTGGTATCACAATATTGCTATCAACTTTCATTTGAAAAACAGCAAAAGTTCGAACAGGAAAATTGTTGACAACTTTGCTAGAAAGCTGTTGAACCAAAACATTAATAAATATTCATTACAAAAGAGAATTTACGAGAACAAACTTTGGGTAGCGTAGTGGGATTAGGTATATAAGGTAAAATGTTGGCGTGCTTTGTTGTGGCAATATTTCTGACAAAGTTCTTCTGTGGATGGGGAGAATGGAAAAAGGGGTAGAGTCCCTTCGGCAAGTCTGTTTACCGCTACTTGAAGTACATTTTACGGCCGTAACTCCAAATGTGAAGTGGTGTGCGTATTTCTCTCAGCGTTTGAAACCGTTCACATGAAGCTTTTAAATCTGAATGTTTCACAAAAACTTTTTTCTTCTAGCGTTGTAAAGATACCGTCTTGCACGCGAGGCTTTTCACCTCATACTAAACAAAGTCCCTCATAATTAAAGGTAGCGCTACTGAGTGGGATTATTCAGCTGGTTTATCTGTGACCTGCATTCAGAAGGCTGCGAGTTCTAAGCGCGTCTACGTTCGGACTGGACTGGACAATTGAGTGGTGGGGATTTCACACTGTGAGACCTCGGGGTGGAAGCTCGAGATGAATGGAGTCATCAGGTGTGCAGAGCAAGTGCGCGGCTGAGGTGGGCCGTATACATGCTGGTAGTTCTTCATTCCTCCGCAAGGATTCGTCTAGCAGTTGCTAGCCCACATGTCTTTCCACACTGCCCCGTCTGCTGCGCGGACAGACGACCACACAGTGGAGAGAGCAGCAGTTACTTCGGCCGCAGTACAATCGCCGACACTTCTATCTGGGAAGATCGGATTGAAAGATACAATAAACGAAATGAAGGGACGAAAAATTCGGTGGAAGGAAGTAATCTCCCCAACATTAGCCTGATGACCCATAAAATAAAAACCTATAAAAATCCATGGACCAGGAAGGTTGGCCGGGGGAAGTGGACCCATGACCTACCGAAATGAGCCTTTCGCGTTACCGTGGAGCCATCTCACTCGGCTATTGCCTGCTCTGACTTGGGATTTTCTATTGTTGCCAGGTAGATGTTGGAGGTAAGTTTCCAATATCACTCATTTTTTTGTCCCTAATCCCCTATTGATTTAGGTGTACTGATAGAGATAAAGTAAATAAAATTGTATTAAGAAGAAAAATTTGATCGAAGAATGTAAAAGTGAATAGTATAATATGGAAAAGAAAAAGAACACTTAAGTATTAAGGAAAGATTAAGCATGAGTTATGCTAAATGTAACAAAGGAATGATAAATTATTTAAAGAACCATAGAAAAGTTATGTGTGTAGTACTGGAGATTGTAAGGCTAGTGAGAAGTTCGATACCCCAGATCATATATTTTTGAATGAATAAAACATGCGGAAGATTTGAGGGAGATGTGAACAAAATTATAGGAAAAGCAAATCTGGAATATAAGGGTAATGGACGATATCGAAATGTTGACATTTCATTAAAAATTTCTATCATGGCAAAAGAATTCTTGATAAATGATAGAGGAGATAGAGAGATGCATGAAAGGATCAACAGACATGGAAGAAAAAGAAGAAGAAGAAGAAGAAGAAGAAGAAGAAGAAGAAGAAGAAGAAAAAAGAAATAAGGATAGCCAGATTGAGGAATTGATAACGAGGGACATGACATTTTAAAGCTCAAAATTTAGACGATGGAAAGGAACTACATTGGGATGAGAGGGAAGATGACGGACTTGATAGGAGGTATGGAAACGGAAAAAGCTACTATTATTTTTAGGCTGAGAATATGTATTTCAATTACGGAGAATGTAGCGAATTATACATTTAAGTATGATACTAAATTTTGAATATTTGAATTAGTCAATTAATTTTCTGAATTTGTCAATTGTCTTATAAATGTACAAAGTATTTCAGAAGTGAAATACGTTGACAACTGTGTCCTGATTAAGAAACTAGATGTCAAACTAGCTTGTATATGGTTCCTCATGCAACATCATTTCGTTTTACATCACCTTTCGGGGTAAACGGCTTAAATGGGTAGTTTTGTGGTGTGTGGTGCGCGGTAGATTTGCACTAATTCACTCTTCTGGTACAGACCAGGGTAGTTCGGACCTGTTCTTCAGGAGGAGCGCTTGTGGATACACGCAGGAGAGTGTGTATTTGTGAACTTGAGGCACCTCCATACCTGCTGCACTTGGCCCGGGCAACAACCCTTCGCAGCTTTCATCTAATCTCTTCTTCCGAGAGTTTGCACATACGATGCAATAGGCCTCTGGCTACAGTACTGCTCCTTTCAAAAAGATACATTAAAGGGTAGCGGTACAGAATTGCTAATTTCTACAAGGTTCAAAAAATGTATATAGTTTTTTGTAGTTTAATGTTTTTTTTCATGGTAGTTCATTTCGGACGATAAATGAAATCGATGAAATGGCAGGGGCTCATTGAGTTTTAAGTTAAACGACATTCGTCTTCTCTTAATAAGGGAAAACCCAGAGAAGAAAAACCTTATTCGGGTGACTCACTCTAACCAAAATTCAAACTGGAGACCTCTTGAATGAGAAGCATCCCCACACTGCAGGGGTAGGCTAAATTATATTTGTCATAGAGTATTACAATATAATTTGGAACATGCACCTATTATAATTACGCATACCCATAAGCTATTTCATATTCAATCCGGAAATAGGATCAGGGAGAAAATAACAACTCCGAATATCATTAAGAATCACTTCAAGCTATTAATTCGGTTTGCAAAGATTTTATAGATGATTATTGAAATTATTATTAGTAATTTTGAATATGATTTGAGGAAAATTATTGATTACTACATACTTATCGGTTTGACGTGCCGTTTAGTGGCGCTCTGAGGAGAAAAATAAAGGAATGTGAAACGGTGACGGACTGCATTTAATTCCCTTTTGATTTGTGTTGCTAAAGTTAGGTGCAGCTTTTCTTAATTCTGGTGATACCACAAATATATGTACAAGCAAAAACACTACAAGTTGCGTTTAGTTCGTCTACACTACAATGTGTCATGCAACTTCGTCAAAATACCTATTCATTCACGAGCGCAAATGTTGAAAATTGGGAAGAAAAATATTTTACAAATGACAGAGCAATGTCGGCGATTTCTCGGAGAAATCTATGTTCAAATAATGTTCATCCCAAATTTCCAAATGCAATACATTCAAATAAAAAGCACTCTATTCTTATTTTAGCTTATCTTGATTTTGAAGTTAAATATGTTCACATTTCTAGTGTCGGTAGCGTTGGCTGCTATTCCATAACGTATCTGATTGTTCTTCATGTATTATGCCGTAATGTGATGTGCCCTTTTCTACTTTTTTACTTAGTGCATAGTACATATAGAGAAGATATTGCATTCCACCCAAATATTTGATTACTGGAAATGCACGTTTATGGACACCCTGAATAAAAAAAGCATTCTTAGAAAAAGATCCATGCGTCTTGATCGGCATAACTAAAAAACCTGATGTGTTCCATTCACAAGACTCTTTCTACATCTCTGAAACAAATTATTTTTAAAAAAAACTTATACTTCTATTTACTTCAAGCTAATCGAGAAAAAATTAGTAAGGATAGACTTATTACTTGCTTCCTTGTAAGTAGAAGCGGAATAAGGGAGTACCATAGGTTAAAGTGATAGCCAAAAGCTGGTTGCTATGTGATTGAAGCTCCTTTGTTTGTATGGACAGGAGTTGACCAATTCCTGCATGAGAAAAGTATGTTTTTGAAAGCTGAAACAAATAGCAAGGAATATCTTAAAAACGACCAATTCCACGAAAAAAATGTATATAATATAAACTGTGTGTTTTAATGTGCTCTACAATTTTTGTGTGGTCAGTTTTTGTTCCATCTCTTATGGTTTAGCAGTTATGCAAAATTCTGTAAAATTCATCCAGAATAAAGAGGCTATTCCCAGAAAATTCAAAATACAGGGTTACTACAAAAGAAATAGACAACTTCAACTGCCTGTAAAACAAAAACTATTAGAGATAGTAACCTAATTATTTTGGAGGTATATTGAGAAACTCTCAAAGTTTTGTTTGTTACTATTGGTAACGCTGTAGTGTTTTGTTTGTTGTTGCAGAAGCTGAAATGGCGGAAAATCCTGTGGAAAAGGCATATTGCGTGTTGGAATTTGCTAGAACGCAATCAGCAACTGTTGTCCAACGACATTTTAGAACACGTTACCACAAAACGCCATCGACTAGACAGTCAATCTACGACTGGTATAGAAAATTCGAGACAGCGGGATGTTTGTGCAAAGGGAAGAGCTCGGGAAGACCAAGAGTTTCGGAAGAAAACGTTGAACGTGTTCGTTCTGCCTACACAAGAAGCCCACAGAAATCGACATCTAGGGTAAGCATGCAATTACAAATTCCACAGCAAACTGTATGGAAAATCTTGCGGAAGCGACTGCACATGATGCCTTACAGATTACAGACGTTGCAGTTTCGGAGTGAAGAAGATAAAGTCATACGGCGTGACTTTTGCATCGACATGTTGCGACATGATGAACACGATGCTGGTTTTTGTGAGCGCATCATTTCATTTTTGTGGTAACGTGTTCTAAAATGTCGTTGGACAACAGTTGCTGATTGCGTTCTAGCAAATTCCAACACGCAATATGCCTTTTCCACAGGATTTTCCGCCATTTCAGCTTCTGCAACAACAAACAGAACACTACAGCGTTACCCATAGTAACAAACGAAACTTTGAGAGTTTCTCAACATACCTCCAAAATAATTAGGTTGCTATCTCTAATAGGTTTTTGTTTTACAGGCAGTTGAAGTTGTCTATTTCTTTTGTAGTAACCCTGTATATATTTTATTTGTCAGGTAAAGTAAATATCTTTAATATACGAAATTTTAATCAAAATCGTTAATCATTTTTGAGAAAATCAAAAATTTTGAAAGTTTTTCCACGTAAAGGTTAGTTTTTGGTTGGGGGATTTTTCTCAAAAGCTTCATATCGCATCCCTGGAAGATGACTAAACTTAAATACCAAGTTTGGTGTTTTAGCGACTTTTCGTTTTTGAGTTATTGTGTTCACAGACACACACGCACACACCTTTTTCTGAAAATCCTTTTTTTGGATACAACGGATCCTAAAACGTATATTTCCGGTGAAATCTCGGCATCGAATTTTTGGGCGGAGTGCAATACCGTATCTATACGCTATGTGTATAGTACGTGTAGAGAAAGTAAAAAACAGAATCTACTTAGTATGAAAATATACTAGAAGCACAGCTAAGCAAACCAATGTTTTGAATCGAATTTTGGGAAATTTAATTTTTGGGGGGGGGGAGATAATATACTTTACTTAAGACACTCCTCACAAACCGATCCAATACTACCAGTTAAATAATAAAATTCATGCTTGTATTTAAGCTCATCATCCTCCAAGGATGTGACACGGAGATTTTTGAGAAAATAACTGTACCCCAAACTATCCCTTACATAGAATTTTTTCTAAAATATTAATTTTCTCTAAAATATCGAATATTAAAGATACTTATATGAAAAATAAAATAAACATGTTGAATTTCAAGGGAATAGCATGACTTGTTTTGTAACTGGTAAACCACAATTCATAGACAAAAACTTAATACCCAAAAATGTTCATGAGTTAAAACATACAATTAATGTTCAAATTATTTTTATTGTGCAGCTATTTTATTTCCGAGTTATTTCTTTTATGTGTTTGAATAGTCCAATACTTACGATTTTTTTCGAATCTGAAATCATTATTCAATTTTTTACATCGTAATCAAGCAAAGAGAACGGAATTTCAATACCTTCACAGAGTAATCGGAATTTAAAAGGTTGGACCATCATTTAAGTAATTTCCTTATTCCCCTTATACAAGTAAATAAGATAATTATACAAGAGGATAAGAAAGCTGCTAACATTAATCTGATTAACATGAATTTGAAGCTTTGTAAGAGGAATTTAATGCAGAAGTTATGTGAATGCAACATATTGGAGTTTTCGTAACCTTTAAGGCTGTATACCACATCCCGCAGGCGGTGGAAAATGATAAAATTGAAATAATGTTAGAGGGTAACACATAGGTTTAAGTTTAGGGTAGCCATTGATATTTGCAGCTATGAGAGCTGAAGAAAACCTGTAAAAAATTTTGTGTGTTCCATTTACATGCCTTTCTCTAAGAGTTCCCAAAACCAACTATTCTTACAAAACACTATTCTTGTGTCTACATTATGCTAATCGAGGTAAACATTAACAAAATTGCTCTTATTACTTGATTCTTAAAAAGCAGAAGGAAAATGGAGTAAAGTAGCTTAAAACAGTAGTCAAATCTCTTAAGAGCTGTTCGCTATGTGAAACAATTGAAAGGTCATCAGTAAAATAAAATAGAGATGGCACTCCTTTGAGAAAAGCTTAAGAATACAATAACAAAAAATACCTCGGAAACAATTAACCCTACACAAATTGAATATGATGAACTACATGCTTTAATGCGATGTACATTCTTTTCTCTTACGGTTTACCAGTTATACAAAAGAATGTAGAGGTCTTCAGTGGCTATTCCCAGAAAATCCAGAATTTACATTTTATTTGTCATGTAAATTCTTTAATATATGGCATTTTAATCAAGTTCGTTAGAGCTATTTTAGAAAATCAAAATTTATATAAAATGTCCATATACAGAATAGCTTGTAGCGGCGGAGGGGGTGGTTCTGGAATATCTTCGTGCCATATTCGTGGAAAATGCTGAACTTAATTATAAAGTTTGGTTTTAACCGACTTTTCGTTATTGACTTACGTTATTCACACATATTCGAACAACAGATCTTTATACTTTCTCTTGCCCTGTATGTACAATGTTCATAGGGATAGAGAAGTATTGTATTCCACCGAAAAATTCGATGTCGAAATTTCACTGGAAAGACATGTTTTAGAAACCGCTGAATCAATGAAAAAAAAAATATTTTTTCAAAAACAGGTCCATGTGTTGTGTGTGTGTGTGTGTGTGTGTGTGTGTGTGTGTGTGGATAGCATAGCTCAAAAACAAAATAACGGTTAAATATCAAACTTGGAATTTAAGTTGGGTATTATCCAAGGATGCGACACGAAGATTTTTAAGAAAATCCCCCCACCCCTAACTACTCATTACATGGAAAAATTTTACAAAATGTTGTTTTTTTTTTTACAAATGGCTCTAACGGTTTTTATTAAAATACCGCATATTAAAGTCCTTTCTATCCCAAATAAAATGTATATCTTGCATTTTCTAGGCATAGCTTATAAAGACCTGTTTATTCTGGATTAATTTTGCTTAATTTGGCATTAATAGTAAACCGTAAGAGATAGACAAAAACTGACTGTACAGAAAATGTAGATTTTGTTAAAATACACAAATTATGTCATATACATCTTTTTCGTGGAGCTTACCGTTTTAGAAGTATTCCTTGTTATTAGTTTCAATTGTTAAGTGCTTATATTTTTCTGAGACGGAAGTGACCGTTTTATTTTTTGTTTTTTTTTTGTTCTACTTTTAGCTAAGCAAAGAAGCGATTTACAATGACAATCACATAACGACAGCTTTTAAAACATTTGACTATCCCTTTAGCCTAATTCCCTTAGTTCCATTCCCATATAAGGAGCTAAGTAATAAAATTCTGCTAATGTTGATCTCAATTAGCATGCTGTTGAAAGAAGAACTATCTCTTGTAAGAAGTTTGTTTTAGAGTAGCTAGAGAAAGTCATGTGAGTGTAACACATCCGATTTTTCTACCAACCATATGTTTCCATTCACATGACTTTCACTACCTATTCAGCAACAAATTATTCTTACAAAAGAATATTGTTTTATCTGCTTCATATAATCGAGATCAACATTGGCAAAGTTTGTTTTATTACTTATTTCATTGTACTTACTTTTACTTGTACCTCGGAAATAAGGTAATACACGAGGATAAAGCGATGATAAAATTATTTACAAACTGTCGGCATCTATGAAATTGAAATTTTTTCTGTTTGTACGGTCAAGAGTAAAACAAAGCCTTATGAAACGAATAATGACTTTTCATTTATGTATTTTGAAAATCTTCGCCTCCCATCCTTGGAAAATGCTAAATTTATATATGGCATTTAATATATCTTTCATATTTAGTTATGGTATTCACAGACATACACACATATACATGCAAACACAGATCTTTTTCTAAAAAAAATTGTTTTTTATTCGGAGGACACCAAAGTGGGTGTTTCCAGTGAAATATCGGTATCAAAATGTTGGATAGATGCACTACCTTCCCTACCCTGTATATACGTGCTAGTGAAAGTAAAAGTGTGATGCTTTTGCATTCAAATGTCTTTCTGTACCCAATCTTCAACAAAGCATTCTTAGAAAATGTTAGTTTTATTCAATTTCTATTCATACAAAGTTTTACAAATAGTTTATTGCATATTACTATGTAGATACGGTGGTAATAAGGCTAAAGCGATAGCTAAACCTTCTTAGAGCTGGTCGCTAAATGATTGCTTTGAATTCCCGTTCTCTTTTCATGACCAGAATATACATAAATGTTTTAGGGTAATTATGTAATATGGTTCAAACAAGAAGAGAGAGAGAGAGGGAGTAAGAAAGAGAGAGAGAGAGAGAGAGAGAGAGAGAGAGAGAGAGAAGAATTATTACATTTAGAAGAAGGTATAACTTCTAAAAAAAATATATTGGATATAGGATAAGATTTGGTCGGGGGGGATTCGGCACCGTACCTGAGATTATTTTACCTACACCCGCCCCCGGGAGCGAGGGATAAATTTAGAGGATACACGGGCGACTCAATATATTTTGTATTCCCCTGAAAATGTATTATCTCGCTTTCCTTTTACTTTCTCTAGCACGTATGTACAATGTACAGAGTAGATACAGAAGGTACCTATTGAATTTCACTCAAAATTCGATACCAGATTTCACGGAAATACATGTTCTTACGGTCCCCTGTGTGCAGAAAAAGCATAATTACAGAAGAAAAAAAACAGTGTGTGTCCGTGTGTCTGTAACACAATAACTCAAAACCGAAACGTCGTTAAAATATCAAACTTAGTATTTAAGTTTAGTATCTTCGAAGATTACGACACAAGATTTTCACGAAAATCCCTTAACCCAAACTATGCTTAAATGGAAAAGAAGTTGGAGAATTCTGATTTTCTCCAAATATGGAATAAAATATGGCATATTAAATATGACAAACAATAAGTGTACATTTTTACATTTCCTTGGAATAGGAAGAAATAGGGCACAAAAATGTAGATTATGTTAAAACACACAGTTTGATGATAGAAAGCTTTTTTTGGTGGTGTTGAACCATTTTCGAGAAATTCCTTGTTATTAGTTTCATTATTTAAAAGTTTCTAAAGTTTTCTCATACGACGGTTTGCAAGCTCCTTGCTATGTAAAGAAACGAATTTCAATCATATAGCAACCAGCTTTTAAAAGATTTGACTATCGATTTGTCCTAAGTACTTCCTTATTTCCTATCTACTTATAAAGAACTAAGTAAGAACACCCATCTGCTAATGTTTATTTTTTATAGTGTTTAACACCCGCTTTTACTAACGTGACACCGCAGGCGATGACGCTGATGATACATGGAATGAGGATGGAGTACCGGTAAAATGCGATGATGGGGGAAAACCGGAGAACGCGGAGAAATCCAGCCCCTGCACCGCTTTGTCCACGACAAAACCCACATGCGGTCGCCTGGGATCTGACCCGAGCCGTTTTGGTGAGAGGCGAGTGGTCTAACCATTCGACCGGCGCGGCCTAATGTTTATCTTGATGAGCATGGAGTTGATAGAAGAATTAAGTTTTTAAGAATAATAATAAGAGAACTAGAGATATGAGTAGAACACATAAGATTTTTATAGTTTTAGGTGCAGTTTAATCCGAGTTTGGAAATCCCCAAATGGTTACAGATGTTAGAAATTTCGGTTTATTCCTACATTTTATGCGGATAAAGCGTTGCATTCGCTTCTGAAAATATTATTTTAATGGATAGGAGACGCAAGAACCACAACCTCATATATTCTTGATAATTTAGGAGTGAAGGCAGAGAATAATTAGCGAGGATATCCCACTGAAGAACTGCTCTGTGTCACCTCCGAACAGGCTCCAATCACAGAAAGCTGATAGTTTGCGTCCCGTCGTAATGAATTAAAGGCAAACAGGGCTTCTAATTATGCAGAGTCAAGATCCACAGGCATCGCCAATGAATATTAACTAGGCAGAAACCGCTGTCAAATGTCGGAACGGCAAAACGATTCCGAGAGTGAAAGCTTGATAATGAAAAAGGTTTTGCTGTAGGTGTCTAATAATCGTGTTCGCTTGTTCTATTCACGTAATTTCTACTCTTATTTCCTTCATGTTTAATTCAGAGTTAGCTCGATAGTCCTTTTAATTAGCGAGATTGGTATTCCTTGAAGTCTAGTCAGAATATTGGATTTCGAGATTACATCAGAAATACAGGACAAGGCCACCTGAAATTAAAAGCTGAATTTTAGGTAAAGGTGGTATCAAAAGTTTCGTATCGTCATTGGCTTACCCTTCCCGTAATTATAGGACTGACTTACAAGCCAATGCCTAGGGGTCAGTAGTCTGTCGGGGAACCAACGGCACGAAACCACAGAATGGAAAACCTGTTACGAGGGGTGGGCCCGTAGCCAGGCTTGAACTTGAACTGTATGATATGAAATGTAAGCAAAATTGATGACAGGGAAGGTGATAATGGAGCAATTGGTGGACTGAGTGGCGGGGGAAACCGGAGGATCCGGACAAAAAACGCCCAGGCGCCGCTTCGTCCATCACAAATCCCAGATGCGGGCGTTTGGGATCGAATCCGAGCCGTCAGGTGGGAGGTGAGGCGTATGGAGCTGGTGGACACACCTGGTGGGGCTGGGCTGCGCAGCGACGACTGGTCCTCTCTCCGGCGTTGCAGCTGCTAAAGTCGATTCTCGATGCTCCTCGGCTATTAGTGCGCTCAGCGACGAATAATTGAGACCTATTTATATCTAGCTTTGGTATTTAGCTACGGTGATCTCCAGGGTGTGGTACGGAAATTAACTTAAAATAACGTCGGCACTTTTCGTTCAGTCAAGGT
This sequence comes from Hymenopus coronatus, assembly GCA_030762935.1. Taxonomy (NCBI): domain Eukaryota; kingdom Metazoa; phylum Arthropoda; class Insecta; order Mantodea; family Hymenopodidae; genus Hymenopus; species Hymenopus coronatus. Next base: position 85,585,823 of record CM060882.1, read on the forward strand.
TTATTTCTCTTTTACAAGCGTTCCCGAGAATGTTCTTAGCGCGATTGAGTTTCGATAATTTCCCTCGAACAAGAGCATAACGCGCATAAAGGTAACTAAACTTTACGCGGCGACGAGTGCAATGGTTATGTGCAGAATAATTGTAGACACTTTAAATTTCCGCCGTGGCTTCCTTTCGCGTTACATTTATTTCAACTGTGTGAAGCACTGTAATAACTTTACTATATTCTTGATTCGGGCATCACAGAGTCTATATTCCAACTACCTCAATCAGTTTAATAACTCTGCTAATTCGCACGTTCACTCGTTTTGGGTGTCACAGATTTCCCCTTGGAAATGTAAATGGAATGTTATTTATGGACGCTCTTTTAACTGCTGTGGTTCTCAGCGTCCCATTCTATACTGGGCGTGAAAGAGCGCTTAATTTTGCTCAGAGGCCTCTCTATCAGGCTTGAGGTTCTTTTACGTGCCGTAAATCTGTGACACGGGACCAACGGCTTTACTTCCCTTCCGAAGGAAGCCATGCTAAGGATTTTTACGCCCGAAAAAATCCATCGTCCTTGGCCGGGTTTGAACCAGTTATGAAGGTAGCATGGTAACCATTATACCACGGAGGGCGACTTTTCCCCTTGGAGTTACATCTCAACTGCCTCATTCACTATAATAACTCTGCTAACTCGCGCGTTCTCAACTGCCTGAAAATTGCGGCGAATACTCTGTATTTATAGCAAATTCTACCCTCGCGTAGAACCCTCAACTCGTGATCTCATTGGTCCATTTTTGGAGCCGAAAGTGGCTTCGGGTGCGCTTCTGCCGTGATGTGATTAATTGTAATTGGTCAATGCGTCTTTCACGTGATTCTTGACCTGAATTTCCTCATGGTTCCCCGGTTTATATGTCACATTCACTTTCACTAGCGGAGACGTGACCACGCAATAGCGTCTTTCCCCTCTTGCAATATGCAAAGAAACAGCGTAAACAACTGAATTCGTCGCTTGAGAACTCTGGAGTTGAAGTTAGAAACGCTTTCCAGGAACAATCTCTCTGAACATCCAATATACAATAAATACATTATTTCTTACTTACTAATGAACCTAAACAATTTAATCAATTACAAATATTGGTTATGCGCTTATTCACCTGGGCGATAATCCGTGCCAGAGGCGAGCGGTCTAACCACCCAACCACGGCGCCACCTTATTTCAGAACTTAGGAGTACAAATAAACTAAAAAAAAAAAAAAAAATGGTCATAATAGGAGTTTTGGTTTCACCACCTAATTTTCTGCCAGCACCACTTTTAAGTTTCAAATGGCGCCCTACATCTTTATAATAAATATTCAGTTGTTTAGTCATCTCATTTATTTATTTTACATACTCTTTTTAAATCATTACCTAGCAACTTGAAATATTTTACTATGCAATACTGCTATTTTGAACATTGCTTATGTCTTAAATGCTTGTAAAAGTGAGAGTTTAATTATATTATTTCACGTTTTATAAGAGGTTTGGATCATCCACATTCCGCTGAGACAACTATTCACAAAATTCTGCTCTTATATCAAAATTGTCTTTGTTGAGCTGTTGGCGAATTTCTATTTTGTAGGGATAAAATTATTATTTTTTAGTACTTTGTGGATGAAATGTTTGTTATAGTTGATACTTTTGAAATGAATATGTTGTTCTCAATTCTGAAATACCTACTATTTTAATCTGAAAAAAAATATCCAGTTTTCTGGTTATTTATTTACTTTATCGCGCACAGAACCACGTTCTTCAAATCTTCGTAATATAACTATAATATATCGGTGATTTCCGTTTTTCTCAGAATTCCTCTCGTTATAAGTAGTAGCAGTTCTGCGGGAACAACGGTTTGCATCTCAAAAAATAAATACGATTTCTGTTCTCTCTTGAATGGAATACACCATTTAATACAAAAGAAACGTTCAAAATGGTTTTCCGATTGCTAGGCAATAATTTAAGTAAAACATGTTAAATACATACATAAGATGAATAAATAGTTGAACCCTCTTTCATGTTAAGTGTAACAATATTGTAACGTCGGCTGAGTCCCCTTCCGCCAAGGAAGAGCTGCTTGATCTGCTCAAACCATAGAGCGAGCGGACATAATAGCCGGGCAAACAAACTCCTTTTTTTGTTTCGCTGCAGGACTTCTCGGGCTTTCTTTACCTCTAAGCCCAGAATATTCCACTTCTAGGGTAATATGGGTAACATGTAATTCCCCTGTAATTTCTATAACTGGAACCTTCAGAGCCCGGCTACGGACTATATAAGTGGACGACAAGTGCCGGTGTAGCGGTGAAGTGAGTTAAGATATTCTAGTGAGAAACGAATGTCAAGAAAGTGACGTGAACGCAGCGACTCAGCTATTTGTACAATAGAGTAAGTTTTCTATGCCGTGTAGTGATCTAGTATCCAATAATGTTAATTTAGCAGAAACTGGTGTATTATTTGTTACAACAGGAGGTGTCATCTTAGATTTCAAAGCAATTAAAACTAGTTTTAACCTTCCCCCTCAATATCAAAGCTGACTTGCTTCTTCTTTAAATTAACTTAAATTTAAATACATTGCATTCAGACAGAGAGCTTTTGAACTGAGAGCCCTATACGTACAGTGTGTATACGTCACCTTTGAGGTTAGAAAGTCAGTGGGAGAAAACCAGTAGAACGTGCAGCAAACACGGTTTTTGTAGTGCCGCATTTCCAAGTATTCTAATAATAAACTTGTCATTAATTCATGGCGTGATTTTATTTCGCTAATATGTTACAACAATTGCTCAAGGTGCTGCCCTTTGGCATTTATACATTTTCGACATCTTCTGCTGAAATTTACATTCATGCGCAAAAATGTGTAGCCGTAGCCGTAGCACTGACGTTTTTGAAACGTGTACTTTTGTGCTGCATGACGTAGTAACTTGGGAGAACGTTCAAATAATGCCCCATTTCATCAACAGTTTATTGTGTTACAGTCCTCGCTTTTTAGTGTTCAACGACTCCGTTTCTTTAAATCTATTGACAAGATTTATAACTGTACCTACAGATTCTCTAGGCACTTTTGGACATGAATATGTTTTGATGTAAATTTTATATATAAATATTTGCTGTTGTAGAGTACCATTTTCAGTCTGAATTTTAATTATCTAAATCAATGTACAATTTCATACACACAAAACAGGTACTTTAAACCTATTTCCAAAGAAGTACACAAGAAAATACGTCTTCTGACACAAGAAAACGCTTTTTACTGAATAAAGCATCGACTGGAAAAACAGTGTCTGCGCAAATGCGTGATTTATTTACTATCTGCACTTGAACCTGTAGTAAGCACTGACTGACAACAATTCGCCCGCACAGCATTTAAGCTGCTGGTACTCACTGGTGAGATTTTTTCCACTGTTCGGAGTAAACGTGACTTACACGCTCTAAAAAACATAATCGGTAGACTTAAAAATACACACACACACACATTATATTTATATATATATATATATATATATATATATATAATTTGTCGTCTGCATATGAAAATTAAGTTACATTATACACGTTTCAATTGTTTCCATAACTAACTGATACAATTCAGTTATAAACGGTATAAAGTACCTACTGTGCCACGTGGAATTCTGATGTTAATGTTTCGAGCAATACTTGATTCATTAGCTTATGCCAGGGATAAATTCTCTTGTGATATTCACATGTAATACAGAGCTGACTGATGTTTTCGTATTGTGCAATCAACCATGGAGAAACCAATGATGCAATCATTTTATGAAGTGGAACGCATCATCATTTCTCTATTAAGAGTATAATATACAGGGTGGGCCATGGAAACCTGGCGCTTTTCAGGTTTGAATAAGTTGGTAAATATGGAAAATAAATGAATGCGCGAGATATCACGAGCAAGATAAATGTTTTCCATTGTTGTAAAAATGGTGCAATGGACACTTCCATTGTCAGTATGCAACTACTTACTTTGAGGCTACCTCAAATATCAAGCAATTTGCGGTACAGAATCTGCATCACAGACTGCAACAATGTATACTAAGTGTTAGAAGCCATTTAAGAGATGTCCTATGTAGAAAATACGATCACGTCCTCAAATAGCATTTAATAACCTATTGCAATGCTACAGAATTACAATTTAAATTTGAATCTTATACTATTGCTTTTAAAAATCGTCAGGTTCCTATGGCCCACCCTGTATAATCTTAATGGATACAAGCGATCAAGAGATTACACCATGTAACTTTGAAATATCATCTAGTACATAAAAGCTAAGCATTAGGCACGGACTCGAGTGTAAAACCGATTCTGCATACTACCTCTTTATATCCTCTGCCACAAAGCTATCTTATTACTTCCTTCGACAATAATATTTTATAGCAATGAATGGAAAGATCGATATATCGAGTTTCTATTCCAGCGAGACCAATTATAACTCCGATTCTAACAAATCCTGTTACCTTTGTCACGAAACGAAAACTCGCTACCTTCCATAGATTGGCGTTTCAAAACTTGCTGAGTTGGTGGCCTTCATTTGGCTCCACAATGGAATTTTTCTGGGAACTCTTCAGTTACATACTCCCAAGTTTGATAATAGATTACTTTTTAAATCATAGTTATTTCCATGTTTGTTGTAGTAGAAAAAAGTAATGTTAAACATTTAAAGTAGTTACCTAAGTTTTAATGGAGTGAGATGGGAACACTGCAAGGTGTGAGCCTCATATTCAGGAAGTCCCGGGTTCTATTCCCGTTGACATTTTTTTCTATCAGATGTGCTGGCCTCGGGTTTTTCGTGTGTTTTTTTTTTTCCCTCTCTCTAATGATGAGAGGATACTGGGCAACTTTTATCTCCCTCAATTTCCTTTCAATCACTTCCCCTTCATCCATTATCTTCACATGTTTCATATATGCTTAAAGGTTAAGAATATAGAATTAGATAATGTAAATATAGATAATGCAATTAATAATGTTCAGTCAGATACAGTCGTTAAAGAATGGCAGTTATTGTTTATCGGTTACCAGTAAAGAAAATGGGTATAGTTATGAGCATACAGTAAGAGAGAAGAAAGAAAGCAAGAAAATGTTTAATTAAAATAAAAGAAAAAAATTATAAATATATATTTATATAAATAGATAAGTATAAATAATGAAAAATTAAAAATGAATTTATAAAAGTAAATAGTATATTTTAAAATGGATTTATTTCTAAAATAAAAGAAATATATATTGTAAATAATAATCATAATAATATTAATAATAAAGTAGAATATGATAGAATATTTTAAAATATATAAATGTAAAATAAATGTATTGTATGATATACGCCTGTCCTGTCGGATTTGCGGACTGGTTTATTGCTTTCAACTCCTACCTGACAAATCCTCTCTTCAGGTGTTGGCACCGATTTTTCTATTTCAGGCAGCCTCAACTCATGTATATACGGGCAGCGGGCAAGGTCAGCATATTTGAGCGTGCAAGCGGGCATTGTGTTACAGTTGTTTATCTGAGTGCAGCAGCAACGGATGTGTGTACTAGTGTGCAATGGCGGTTCATGAAGTACAGATATGGCAACATCTCTAAGTGTGGCTACCTCATCTAATCCTCGCCCATCTTCCCCATATACTTTTTCTTCTATTTGGGAAGAACAGTATCTGTCTATTGACCTAGGGGATACAGCGAAATGTCTAGTGTTTGGCAAGATTATAAAGTATAACCTACAATGACATTAAGCTACCCATAGCAGTGAATACGATGCCTATAAAGGAGTTGAACGTGACATGTTGATAGAGAAACTCAAAGACACTATGGCTACTGACAATGATGCGGACCATAAAATAAGTGAATCGGCTGTACGTCTTAGCTATAAAATATCACTTGAAGTTGCTAAGCAACTTGGACCATTTAAAGATGGCGAATTTGCTAACATTTGTCTACGTCTGATGGCCGATGAAGTTTGCCCTGAACGTATACCAGAATGTGAATCCATTAGTTTAGCTTCCTCTACTGTTATGCGGCGTATTGCAGATTTTGCCAACAATGTTGAAGAGCAGTTGGTGGAGAGATGTAAATCATTCTCTGGCGTTAGATGAAAGCCAAAATACTTGTGACACAGCACAGTTTGTACTTTTTGTGAGAGCTGTAGATATAAATCTGCAGATCACAGAAGAAGTGTTGGATTTAGTACCAATGACGGATACTACAACCGGTGCCGATGTGTTGAGGAAGCTTTAAAACGGCTTCAACTTCAATGGAATAAACGATATCTATAGCTACAGATGGAGCTCTTGCTATGATCGGTGGTAGACTTGGTCTAATAGGTCGTGTTAGAGATAAAATAAAGGACCTTGGTACTAATCAAAACATCATATCTGTTCATTACATAATTCACCAGGAGAATTTATGTGCAAAACGCATTAAACAGAATAATGTGATGAGTGTTGTGAAAATTACTAATTTCATTAGGTCAAAAGGACTACGTCATTGGCAGTTTAAAGTGTTTCTCGACGAATACAATAGTGAAGAATTTGGCGACTTGCTTTATTGTTGTGAAGTGATGTGTTTAAGCCGGGGTGCGTTACTGGAAACGTACTGTATGTTAAGGGAAGAAATAGCGTTGTTCTTGGAAAAGAACGGTATGCCTGTTCCCGAACTTAGTGATTCAAAGTGGATTTGTGATTTGGCATTCCTAGCAGATTTAACAGAACCCCTCAATGTTCTCAATCGTTCTCTCCAAGGCAAGGGACAAATTATTACTCAACTAATTGACTCTGTACTGGTCTTCAAACGCAAACTTGCATTATGGGAACAACAATTACAACAAGAACACATCTCACTTTTCAAAACTTTCATCAACATTTGGAATTTGCAGCGCTTGAGCAATATAAGCGTACTAAATGATGTACACAGAGAATTCGGAGTGGATTCCAAGAACAAGAAACTATAGAATCTAAATATTTTCCATTATTTGTCATTCCTTTCTTTCACTGCATAGACAAGCAGTTCACATATTAAGCTTGTTTGGTTATACTTACCCCTGTGAACAATTCTTTTCGCTTACGAAACACTGTAAACCGGGTCACAGAAGCCAATTATCTGACAACTTGAAATGCATTCTACGTCTTTGTACTGCAAAGACAATTACACCAAATATTGAAAAGATATTTAGGGGGAAAAGGATACAAAAGCTCTACGTCTGAATCAAAACAGAATTCATCTGGAAGTATTAAATGTAATATAAGTGACAGATAAGCTATGAAGTGGTATGTTAAATTTGCTTTATTAAGCATTTAGGTAAATGTATGTTTATTTCTCTTTGTATACTCAGTCAACACTCAATAAACTTTCAAAACTTCCGATGTTGCAACTCTTAGTTTTTCCGCCACTGACTGCTTTTCTATATCTGTTGACCTTCATTTCTGCCCGCTTCCACACGCTCGGGCACCGGGCTAAAGAATATGACGTCACAGTGCACTGAGTTTAAGCTGGCTGCTCTATCTTGTAGCACCCCAGGGCGTTAAATGGTAGTCTCGGCGTTGACAAAAACCAATAATCAAACTCGTTTTTTCGTTATTTGACACATTAATCATCCGACATAGAACACAGCCATATATTTTATGAACGATACCGCGACCTCTCCTGTACATCAATCACGTCCTTCGTTATTTTACTTTTCTCCCCGGTGTATTAAAATTTTCTAAGTCCCACAAGGGCTATAAACTTCCGCGTGCCTGTCCGGTAGAAGAGTGTGTTCTCGGCTATTTTTCAGAATCGGACATCCTGCCAAATGCATCCCCACTTTTAAAATTTTAGTTGCTTTACCAGAATTACAACCCCTTACCAAACGTACACTATTTCCCCAATATTTTAAATATTCTAGTTTGATTGATCCAGCCAAATCTTATAATTTCCCCTTGTAAGCTATCTTCTCACAGTTTTATCAGACAAACCTAACCGCACACACTTTAGATTTTCATATCTTCTGGAATGCAATAAGCCAATTCCTTACGGCTGGATACATTTTTGAGCATAAAATTTCCGTTAGTTTTTGTGCTCGCACCTGTCACACTTTATGGCAGCAAAATATCAGCCAGTTACATTGTCTTATTCTAACCCATTTTCCCTATATATGTCCTTCCAAATTCACAAATATAATTATTTTAATTAAATTTCTTATTTCTTTCTTTCACTATATATTTGTCTTTTATTTTCCAGTCTTATAAGACGGGTTTAAATACTGGTATAAAGTAAAATAGCTCTAAATAAACATTTATTAATAGTTGCACAAATTATTGATAGATTATTTTATCATAATTTAATACAGGGTAATAATAGTATTTTAAGTGGTTCAAATCCGGACTATGGAATTGCATTTTTCAGTCTGACTCTATCTATTCAGCTCCTGTCCTACACACAGTTCGTGTGAAAAGAAATTAAATTAGAACCATTATCTATTTTGTTCACCCTTGTTACTTCTCACTTCTTTACTTCAGCCCGCAAAAGAACGTAATAACGTCTATGCGCTACGTGCTTAATACCTCTGATCTATCCAATAAAGAGCTGGCTCTAAACAGGGACGTTCGCCTCGTACGATGATGCTGTGTGCTAGAACGTGGAGCTCCAACATATAGCGTGGTTCCCGGCTACGGAATACTCCAGCTTTAATCACAACCATAATCCAGCTTATTTTCTATCCCGAATACAGAAAGGTGTCCATTCAACATTGGTAGAAACAGAAATCGATAATTTTTTTAGCGTTTATACTTTAGATAAATACAGGTAAGTTAAAATGCTCGAATGTATGGTTAAAATTATGCTGTTATCTCTGTGTTTATTTAGTATTTTAATAATTAATTATGAATACACGATTATAAATATTACGACAGCTTTTACGGAGGAGCTGATAGAATGAACATTAAAATATTCCGGGCTGGAAGGCCACAGACTAAAAGTAAAATTATTAGTACCCGATGTTTTGGCAATCTCTTTGGTTGTCGTTTTCTAAGGATAACAAACTGGGCAGGTTAACAAGACTACCAAGGCAGTAACGCGCAATTTATAACTTACGCAAAGTTCAGGATAGGTTTATAATCGAGCTTGTTTTTTCTTTGCAACTTTCTATTTTCAATGGAATGAAATGTTTTATTAACAACAAGATGGTGTCGCCATGGGAAATCCGCTTGGGTCGTCATTGCTATCTTTTTGTGGAACATTTGAAATCGAAAGTTTAGACACCGTTGCTCTGAAACTTAGGTTTTGGTATCGGTATATTGACGATATTTTCTCCAAAATCCATTGTGATGAATATTTATTACAAATAAATAAATCTATTGAATGAATGTATAATCTTCCTCCACAGGGTTTCACAATCTTCATGTATTTATTGGAACTACATTCCTCATTACACGCTTACTTCAAATAATTCGGTGAATTTCGGGTAACATAGACGAGACAACTGCCACCTGTCGGACCAAGGCCCGGGGCGACAACTCCGTCCTGCGCGCGCGAGCGCTCGATAGTTATCGTGTACTTCCGGCTTCTTCTGCTTTAAGTCACATACACACTCAGTGAGGGAGTGGATCTTGGAGCGAGTGGATGGAGTGTTTAGTTCGCGAGCGCATGTACAGGTTAAAAACAAATGTCAGGACGAAGAATTCGAACGGAATACTTGATGAAACTTTAGGTTTAACTTTCCTAAAAAACCATTTCCGTGTAGGTATACAGTGTTGCACCTCGTGGATCAGTTTAATGAAACAGATTCTGTGAATAACAAGAAAAGGCAACCAACCCGTCACGTTCTTAATGAGAAAAAATCTGTGCCAACCTGGAACGTAGTCCTAGGAAATCTTTGAGGCGTTGTAAATGATGAGATACTGTAATTACGCAAGGCTTTAATTTGAGCAATCGTTGCTCTATGAGCTGGTGATCTCGAAAGAGTTATAGCAGAAGAAGCCGGAAATGCACGACAACTATTGCGCGCGGGACTGGAAGTTGTCCGACAGCTGGCAGTTGTTTCGTCAATACTACCTGAGACTCGCTGCATTTATACACTTCACATAAATCATCATCACTTTGGTTTTGAAGCAGCCTTCTGAGAAATTATAAGGACATAAATATTGGCACTCAAATCAATATAGAAACCGAGAACAATAAATGGATACATGCTTTGGATGTGCTGATCTTATGAAATGCGGATAGACCACTTTCACACACCGTTTGCAGGAAACTTACTCATGCCGACAAATACCTAAATTAATATTATAATCGCCATCCACAACAAAAGAGAGGAATAATTAAAACTTGAGGAGTGGCCCAAGCCAAGCGGAACTGCGTAGTCAGACATTTAAACGTAGAAGATACAGCAAGGCTATCTTACAAAATTGTTTCACCAACCAAGATTTTAACAGAGCAGTCCGGCCAGGCAGGAATTCTAACCACAGTCACGAATCCCGGCATTTAAGGGAAAACATTTCTTGCCCTATGATAAAAACTTTACAGACCACATTGGCAAAATACTTAAAATGTGCATCAACGAAGCATATAAACCAACACCTAAAATCCAGCATATTTTAAAATCCGCGTTCCAGTGCTACACACATTGCCTTGCTCGTGTGGTTCTGTTTACATTGGAACAACCAAACGTAGCATCAACACTAAATTAACCGAACATAAGAGACATGGCCGTCTTGCACAGTCACAATAGGCTATCGTATCCTGTATGAAGACACGAGAGCATTAGATACTATAAAAAATTAGCAGGGTATGCTGCATAGAGAAGTGACCGAGATCTAGAACCTCAATAAAAAAGAACAATTTAAGCTTAACCACAAATAGATATCAGCGATCCCACTGCAAATCCATTAGTTACAGAGTATTCTAACCTTGCATGAGCTATGAATTGCGAAGCCTTGTTGGCAGTTACTGTTCAACTGCTTTTAGCATATGGAACCAAAGAGTTTGTTGAAACCCTTACCCTTAGAGCTTAGAACAGCCTTCCGTAAGATTTTAATGTTCCATCAACACACGAGTATATTTTACAGAGTAATTATTGCCGTTGCAAGATGAGGATCTGGCCACATCATCTCCCCGCTTCTGTTGTCTGATTGTTGAGCTCTGTCGGATAATTGGGCGTGAGGTCGGCAAGCGCGTTGTCAGGCTCAGGCTATTCTTATGCTGTAACATAATAGAATTTATATAATATATATATATATATATATATAAATAAAACAAAGTTTACAGAATTCTGATGAAATGATGATGAATAGAGTGTCGTGAATTCTCCAGTTTTCTCTAGTTTACTCTCAGGACTTACACGGGAGTGTCTAGGGTCAAAAGAATCCGGAACAGGGTATCGGCGCGTAAAGGAAAAGGATATGAAACGAAGGCGAAAGGAATGAAAGAAAATGTGACAATGGAGCAATTTGTGGAGCAAGGAGAAAACCCTCAAAGATGCCGCTTTGTCCACCACAAATTCAATGCGTACCGCTGGGATGGAACCTGACCGCTTGGTGAGAGGCGAGCAGTCTAATCACAGGTTTCCACGGTGCCGCCTGTCACTTTTGTTTTACAGAGATTATTTCTGGAAAATTTGTATTGAATATAAATAGAGGATGACGTGAAGTTCCCCAGTGAACGCCGGGACAGATTAGCGAGCAATAAAGCCGGGTTTATACACCATAACCCGGTCACAGCCCGTTACATTTTTATTATATATTAGAGCAAGTCATAAAGTGCTGCTGCTTGTCTTGTTTTACCACCATTAAGGTAAACGCCCTGACGCTTTTAAACCGGAGAGCCTTTGAGCTACTTCACGTAATTGGATGGCTTTGTATATAAAAACTTTGTGTGTACTTTGAAGACTAAGAAGAGGGCACTTAATACGGCTGTACAAGGACGCCGTGTGCTCCTGATTAGTTCTAAACTAGAACATGAAAGGCTACACCATTTCTCGAGTTCCATCTTCTTATCACCTTGCTTTTAATTTTATTTTTGAACCCTTGATATTTGTGCAGCATGCACAACATATCTTGCATACTCGAAATTCCTCTCCCAACTTCTCCAATTAAATTCTTCCTGTTAACATCAAAGAACACTTTTATAAGTTTATTGTAATAAACTGTTAAAAACTAAATTCAGTATTTTTGCAGAAATTGTTTTATTACATACTACCTTGCACATTAGTTGTTTCTTTCACACCAGCTTATGTAGGACAGAAGTTAAAATCTGACCGTAGAGCTAACAGGGCAACATGCTAGCACAGCACTAAATTGTCCAACTGATTGTAATGTGTATTAAAATCAGAGCAACTAGACGGAAACCAGGGTTGAAATTTTCAGTCTGACTCTACCTCCACGTACTACCTTGTAGATACGTATAAGGGGGAAAAGGAAATTGAGCGATAGCCAGATCTTCTAAGAGCGGGTAGCTGTGTGATGTGTTTTATCTTTATGACCACGAAAAGAAGAATGACAAGTTTGTGGTTGAAAAAGTGTAATCAGTTAATAAGTCAAACCAATAATAAAGAATATATTGCAGATGGCAACGGCATAAAAGATTTGTTTCGTATAAATAAGTGGTTTAACGAGAATTACACATTTGGTGTAGTAACTTAATATCTATCTCTTTCGGTTTAGAGGTTATCAGAACTTCATTCAGAAAGGAAACAACCTGATAAACTATCCCACAAAATTCAAATTGTGATGTGATGTGGATATCACAAACATAAGGTGCATTAAAATCGTTGGATACATTTTTGAGAAAGTGACAAATTTCTAATTAATTTTCATTTAACTTGTTTTTGTTTAAAGCTGTTCGCCATAGACTCTCTATCTCTCTCTCTCTCTGCTGTATTGAGTTGGTGCATAAGTCCGTGCCGTTCTTCATTTGGTTGCCATCACTGAATTATCAATTCATTATTCATTGTTTGGGGATTGTTGCGAACACAATACTTTGATAGAGGCTTATTTTGGTCGTTTTCAAGGCATACTTGTGACACAGTTTACTCTTAGAGTTTAATCAAAGATGTAATGCAGTTGAAGCGCCATGAGTGGGGAGCATTTGCTGGACTGCAAGGCAAGAAATGCTTTTATTTTCCGAGAAGAAAGCTTCAAGTTGTGTGATGGACAACATTCAGGAGGACCTCTTTTTGATGAAAACCGCTTAATCATTGGATCACAATTGGCACATATTATGGATGCAATCATACAAGCATTGCGCATCATTTAAATTTATTGGGTAAGGTGCACGGTAATGCACGGCCACTTACGGCCACAATTATCCCCGAAATTAGTTGGACACCACTTTTTCAACTTCTATATTCACCACACTTAGTCCCTTCTGATTATCATCTTTTTCTATTTCGTTTTAACAATATTAAGGCACAAGTGTTTTATGATAAAGCTTTTTAATCAGCTGGCTAACAGATTTCTTCAATTCGAAACCAACAGTTCTACAGAAGCATTGAGTTTCTATCTGAAAGCCATATGGCAGTTAATGACATAGATAGTAATTACATTACCGCGTAAATGCTTGACTGATTATTGACTTATGACATTGTCTATCAATCTCGTTATTGTTCTGTATTGTAATGCATTGTGTGTATACTTATAAAATCAGAGCATCTTAAACAAATCTTATGTATTTCATCCACATGACCACCTATACAAACTATTGCTACAAACGATTTTTCCTTTATTCGTATCGTGGTAATCGAGGGAAACATTAGCAGAAGTGATTGTATTAGTTCCTTATAAGTGGAAAGGAAATAAGGTAATATACTAAGCTGAAGGGATAATTAAATCTTATAAAAAGTCGATCGGTATGTAAAACAACTGAATTCTGTTCGATTTGACAGATCATGAGTAACAAAATAGAAATGAAACGAAAGATAGCCTCCCCCCTGAGAAAAGTTTAAATAGCTTAAAATTTAAACAAATAACAAGTATTATCTCGGAAATGGTTAACTTTGCAAAAATGTAAATGATATAAATTGTGTGTTTTAACGAGATTATTTTATTGTGAACTATATTTTTTCTCTCTTACGGTTAAATTAGTTATGCAAAATTTATCCAGACTAAAAAGGTCTTAGAAGATAATAAATTTAAATTCTAAGTTTGGTATTTAACTGACTTTTCGTTTTAAAAGAATGCTGTTCAAGACACATATACGCACACTGTTTTTTTTTTTTTTTTTTTTTTTGATTCCGTGGGTCTCAAAACTTGCATTTCCGGTGAAATCTTGGAATCGAATTTTTTTGGTGGAATAAAACACCTTCTCTATACACTGTGTACATAGTGCGTGTAGAGAAAGTAAAAAGGTACTAATACACTGACCCAACATCAAAATGAGTGATCCAATTTATTCCGAATTTACCACAACAGAAATTGAATTGGTGACATCACTGTTACAGAACACGGCTCTATTGAAACCGAATAGTTCCCAGGATCCACCGAATAGCGTGCAAAGTGGTAGTGAAGTGCAGGAGAGGCCGGCATGGATACTTCAGCGCCTTTGTTAGTCTGAACGTGAATTACTTAAATTCATTCTCATGTATGTGCTAAAGATTATTGTTTCGGTCCTTTCCTCTGGATGTTTGTATATTCGTATTCTAACCTCCCATGGACTTTCGGCGTCTTACAAGGCTACAAATGAATATTATTGGAAATGGTTTTGTATCCAACGCAATTTTTCCCAAATTCTAAAATTATATTTAACATTTCAATATACAAATTAAATAAACATTAAAAAAACAAGAATTAAATTTTGGTTAAACTTCACGTTCATTGTCATATTCTTAATGTCATAGCAATTTAAAACAAATCAAGTCATTCTATCCCCAATTTTAAGCAATTTGAAACACCCTTTTGCAAAAGTAAATCACATGAATCATCTCAGAGTTACAAAAATTTGGATAAAAATTATTCGACTAACGAACGTCTTTCGATTCGTACTCAGGGCCGTCACCAATTTAAATAAAACTAAGCTTTTAAATATAAGTGCGCTTCATTTATGCAAATAAAGAAAAAAGCATCAAAATGCAATAAACACAAAGTATAACAAGAAACGTAAGCATAATTGTACATTAAACCTAAGGCGTTGCCTCATTACCATTTTATAAGGCGTTATAGTATAAATTGCTGACCAATCGTCTCTGTTCGGTTGCTCTAACTACTAAGCTAACATGACGACATGACAGAACATTAAATTCCAAAAATTAACTTGCATGCCTTAGTGCCATGACAATTGCGCCAGAGGTTCGTTTGGCTGCTGATGTATCTACTGTCAGTTTAGAAGCTTTATACTTGATTTTGAACTTTAAACATAAAGTATATTTTCTCCCCTCTCAATTATTGTTAAGACATTTTCACAGTATAAAATTATTTAGGTTTATATCTTTAAGGTGAATTTTCATCTTTGAAATTTATAAAATCAACTGTATCCATATATGTATTTTATTGAAATTAATACATTGTAATAGTGATATTTTTACCTTGAATCAAACTCAAGCTCACATGATAATTTAAATTATGTTACTTTCTCTATACGTGCTATGTACATAGTGTATAGAGAAGGTATTGTAATGCTCCCAAAAATACGATACCGAGATTTCACCGGAATCCAAAAAAACATTTTTGGAAAAAGGTCCGTGTGTGTATGTGTGTCTGTGGGCAGCATAGCTCAAAAACGAAAAGACCGTTGAATACCGAACTTGGTATTTAAGTTTGGTATCTTCCAAGGATGCAACAAGAAGATTTTCAAGGAATTCCCCCCACCCTCAACTACCCTTTACATGGACATGTTTTCGAAAAATTTTATTTTCTTAAAATGGCTCTAACGATTTTGTTTAAAATATCGTATATTAAATATATTTACCTGACAAATAAAATGTATATCTTGAATTTTCTGGGAATAGCCTCTGAAGACTACTTTATTCTAAATGAATTTCACGGAATTTTGCATAACTGCTAAACCGTAAGAAATGGGCAAAAACTTAACACACAAAAATGTTGGAGTTTCGAGGAGTTGATCGTTTTTAACATATTCCTTGTTTTTGTTTTCAGCTATGAAAAACTTATACTTTTCTCATACAGGAATTTGTCAACTCCTGTCCGTACAAACTAAGAAACTTCAGTCACATAAGAACCAGCTTTTGATCATTAGTTTAGCCTATATTACTCCCTTATTTCCCTTCTGCTTACAAGGAAGCAAGTAATAACACTATGTTAATTTTTTTCTCGATTAGCATGAAGTAAATAGAAGCATAAGCTTTTTAACAATAATTTGTTGCAGAGATGTAGAGAAAGTTATGTGAATGGAACACGTCAGATTTTTTGTTGTTGTTTTTTTGTTTGTTTGTTTTGTATATGTCACCGTCCGTGGTGTATTGGTTACCATGCTGACTTCATATACCCAAGATAGCGGGATCAAACCCGACGGAGGACGATGGATTTTCTCGGGTGTAAAAATCCTTAACATGGCTTCCTTCAGAAGGGAAGTAAAGCCGGTGGTCCCGTGTCGTAGATTTACGGCACATAAAAGAACCTCAAGCCTGATAGAGTGGCCTCTGAACAAAATTAAGCGGTATTTCACGCCCATTATAGAATAGGACGCTGAGAACTACAGCAATTAAGGAGCGTCCATAAATAAATAAAAAAAAAAAAATTGAATATATTGAACGTTCTAATAAAAATGAGCCACATGATGAATTTTTGAAAATATCTCATAGAAATCAAGTTTTACATCAACTGAGGTTACAGAAATATTCATAATATATTTTTATGATAGTTTTAATTAGTATAGAACAATTATTACTTGTGTACTCCCCAAAAATCTTGATTTTCAGAATTTAATAACTAATTTCCTCCAAATTGGAACATTATTTAGAAAAATGATGCTTTATGTGGGAATATAGAATTTTTAAATAAATTAGTGACAAATTGTCTCGCGTGAAGCTCTTTGATTACCTAAAAGTGTTGAACAAGCTTGCTGAGGAAATAATATTTAAAGTTAGAAGTGCCTATTAACAAGGTGTGCCTACCCATCTATAGCTTCAGTTAGTCCATAGTTAAAGTAAATATATACTTTTATTATGAAAAAGTATTTCCTTAATTTTTCATAAAAAAAAAGAAACCTGAAAATTTTAAATATACACCTACATAATACATTTTTAAGATACACCTACATAATTAAAATTCTGTATATAATTATTGTAAGAGGCAACTCGCAAAATATTTTCAACATAAACCGCATATAATTGTAAATAATCAAAGACATAAAACGGATTGGTTATATAACACTTAAATCAATCAACAGCGTGAAGCGATTCGCATCTGTTAAATTGGAATTGACACATAGACTTAGCTTCCAATCTGTCACAGGTTCTCTGTAAGCTATTCACAAAACCAATTAATATCAATGGATGGGATATCTGTTACTATTAACACGGTAGAGAGGATCTAGTGTTGCCGAGTACATACAGTTAATATTTTAATACCTACCCAGGGGCACACTGATAAATGTTCACTTTCAAGTTGTATCTTCACACCTGCATTTATCCTAGGAGACCAAATTAAAGCAATACAACAACAAAAATCTGATGTGTTCCATTCACATTACTTTCTCTACATCTCTGTAACAATTTATTGTTAAAAAGCTTATGCTTCTCTTTACTTCATGCTAATTGAGAAAAAATTAGCAGAAATACTCTTATTACCTGCTTCCTTGTAATTAGAAGTGAGATAAGGGAGTACCATAGGTTAAAGTGACAGTTAAAAGCTGGTTGCTATGTGACTGAAGTTCCTTTGTTTGTATGGACACGAGTTGACAAATTCCTGTATGAGAAGAGTACCAGTTTTTCAAAGCTGAAACTATAAACAAGGAATATCTCAAAAACGATCAACTACTGGAAAAAAGCATGTTAAATAAATTGTTTGTTTTAATGTGCTCTACATTTTTGTGTTATAAGGTTTTGTCCATTTCTTACGGTTTAGCAGCTACGCAACATTTCGTAAAATTCATCCAGAATAAAGTAGCCTTCAGAAGCTATTCCCAGCAAATTCAAGATATACATATTATTTGTCAGGTAAATATGTTTTATATACGATATTTTAATCAAAATCGTTAGAGCTATTTTTGAGAAAATCAAAATTTTCGAAAAAAGTTCCATGAAAAGGGTAGTTTGAGTTCGGGGGATTTTCTTGAAAATCTTCGTGTTGCATCCACGAAAGATACCAAACTTAAATACCAAGTTTGGTATTTAACGGTGTTTTCGTTTTTGAGCTGTGCTGTCCACAGACACACACACACACACACACACACTCACTCCCTCACATACAGACACGCACACGCACACACACACACACGGAACTTTTTCCAAAACTGCTTTTTTTTTATTTCAGGGGGACCCAAAACATATATTTCCGGTGAAAAATCTCTGTATCGAATTTTTGGATGCAATACAATACCTTCTCTATACACTTTATACATAGTACGAGTAGAGAAAGTAAAATATGAGCATACCATTCACATGACTCTCTCTGCCTGACCTGCAAAAGATTATTATTTAAAAAAGTTTATCTACTTCACGTTAATTATGCTAAAAGTTAGCATAAATGGTTTTATTACTTATTTACTTCCTTCCTTGTAAGCGGAAGGGAACTAAGGGAATACACTAGGCTAAAGCAATAGCTAAATCTTAAAGCTGTCGCTATGCGATTGATTTTGAAATTCGGTCCTCTTTGCATGGTCAGCAAATGGAATAAAACATTCCTATTTCAGAAAGCTATAAGCATTTTAAAATTAAAACTAGTCACAAGGACTATCTTGAAATGGTTAACTTCTCAATAAAAATGTATAGTCTGTTTTGATGAAAACTACTTCTTATATGCAGTAAGGCTTGGTTGGGTTTAACAATTACGCTTGAATGAGGATATATTTATACTTTAGATATATAGTCCCATAAAATTCAAGATAATTATGCATTTTATTTTCCATGAAAATATTTTATATAGGATATCTACTTTATTCCAAATCTTTAAGAACCCTTTTTGAGAGAATTTAAATGTTTGAAAATGTATCCATATAACGGTTAGCTTGTGGTGGTAGAATTTCCCTTAAAATCTTCATGTGGCATCCTTGGAAGATGCTGTACATAAATGTCAAGTTTTGTGTTTAACCGATTTTTTTTTGTTTTTGAGTTATGCTGTGCATACACACACACACACACACACACAGACAAACACACCAAGTCACACTGACCTTGAAAACTAATAGAACATATCGGACATACTATATAGTCTTGTTCCATGGTAATTGTACCTATTTTTTGGTCCAATTTGTATGCAACCTTTTCTCGCATTCGAGTGGGGTCGGATTCTAGTACTCACTCTGATCTTGGGTTTTTCGTAATTTTCTCTGATCTATAAGCGAATGTTGGGATGTTTTGTCATCTACCGCAATTTTCCCGTATATCACTTCCCTTTTATTCATTCCCTTCACATTTTTCAGGTGTGCTTCAAGATTTCGTACCATATGGTAGTGCCGGACGAATGGCATGGATGCTTGCTCAAAGGAAAGATTATCCCTCGTAGAATCTAAAGAACTGCTTGGTCGCCGAGCCATTCGTCGTTCTCTTTAGGTGGCTCCAGCAGTGAGATTAATCTTTGAATCCAGAACTGTCTGGTCTTCCCTGCACCACTGAGGCCTGCGGCCTGTAGTCTCCTGTTGCTAATTCAGGTCTTCTCTCCAGAGAAGTGGTAACCAGAATCAATCTATGGAGGTGGAAGTACACAAAATGTTCCTTCTGTTTCATAATCGATACCAGGCTGTTCTAAGTCTCCTAGGCTCAGAACACTCACATGTATGCAGCAAAAGTCTTTGGAGTCTAGTTGGAGGGGCAGAGTAATAAACAAAATTCACTGGTCGAAGTTCATGACACACCTCCTGACACTTCATTGCAGTACTTCATATAGCTCTAACAACGGCTTACCACCAGAGCTGAGCTGAATTGCATGCTGCAGGCAGACTTCTACGAGTTAGGATTTCTCTACTGCTCTTTAGTAGCACCCAAGCTGGAACAGTCTGAGTTATACCTATACCGCCTTCAACGTTGGTCGTATTGGGTCGTATCGGCCGAGTTCTAACTTTGAAACAACTTGCACATCGGCTCATGTTCACTAGTTTACAGTGGTTTTAATCGTTGTGTTGGTGTTACTTTTAATAATTACATTAAATGTATACGCACACACATTTAGTTTTGAACTCTGATGGGAATAGAAAACATTCCTGTTTAAAATAACTTCCCACCCCCTAGTCAAAATCGAATCTGGCTCTTTGAATTACTAGTCACAGAGGCAGTTGTTAATTTGGAGTATACAACTGACAGTGGTCTATATGCTCTGTAGTGCCAAAGTTACATCCAGCTACATTCACATGTATTTATTGAAGAACGCACACGTTTTCGTGGTGAAAACAACGTAGGAAAAAATCCAGTTAAACCACATAATCAGATTAATAGAGCTGTATAAACGAGGCTTTTGCATGTATAAATACTAGTGCAGATAAAAATTTAAGAGACGGTAAGAACCCTCATACAAGTAATAATTGTGTCGTAATTCTGACAAAGTTTAGTAAATTCAACATAATGTCGCACTAGTAGTTTACTCTTAACAGGTTTTGGTATAAGTTTACGTTCACTAAACACCTCGGTATCACGACACAGTTGTGGAGGATGAGGTTGGAGTCTGGTCAGAAATACTTTTGCAAAAGGGTACTATTTATTAGTTCATAGCTAACTTTAAATACACTTTCCAGTATAAATCTAACCAAGTTTGCAGTAAAAATATCACTTATTTTAACAATTATGCCTATTCTACATATGCTATTGCTTTTTCTTCCATGTTATACATTATTCATCTAGAAAACGTATTTTTATATTTAGCTCGATTTAATGTAATCAGTATGTAGAACAGGTTGATAAATGCTTGTCTTTATATTACATTCTCGACAACGGTTGTATTAAACAATAGAAATTCAGACTAAGTTCTTAAATTAGCTCCAATTTCAATACCAAATAGTGATACCGAAATTATCTTTTTCTTCTTCTGCATCAAACACTAAACCTTTCCTAAGGCTTGTTGCGTGCTCCAAATGTTTAATCAATTGATTTATCCATTGTTTTCTGAGTCTTCTAACATTTTCTTTTCCTTTGGGTGTGTAGTATAGTATTTTCTTCCAGTAACATTCCTCATCCATTCTCTCCACGTGTTCTAGCCACTTTTGTGTGCTATGAACATTTTTCATTTAGGCTATATATTCGTAATTGATTTGTTATGTTATCATTCTTTATTCTATCTATTCCAGTGTCTCCTAAAGCTCATTTCCGCTATCTGTAATATACTTTTATCACTGTTTGTCATTGTCCAAAGTTTGCTACTGTATAGAGCTACTGGAACTGCCATAGCTTTATAGAACTTCACCATTATATCTTTTCTCACTTTATTTTTCAAACTTCTTTTAACTGTTTCACATATGTTTGAGAAAGTTTCAATTTTAGTTCCAATATCTGCTTAACGGAATTATTGTAGTATTCAACGAATACTTATTTTTTGCAGAAAATATTTTAAACTAGAGAAGTAATCGTGACTAGCCATTTCTACTATAATAAAATTAAAGATTAATTTAAAAGCAAAGTGATTATTATGTTTGTAAGTAAAGAAAGGTCTTTATCCAGGAAAAGAAGATTCGCGAGGTAATTCCGATAAATACGTTAGCAGGTTAAGGTCATGAGAAGTCAGTATGTTCAGAAGTGTGAAAGGGTGCGGAAAACGCAGTGTCTCAGATGCCAATATGAAGCGCAGGATATGACAACCAATAACGTAGGGACTTTGCTGGGTATGTTATAATATAGGAGGAACTTACGTTAACATAAGAGTTTTTTTCTCGATAGTTTAGTTACTTCTAATACTATTTCTGCTGCGCTTGCTTCTTCACCTTTTAGGCGACACAAGTTGCAAAGTGTTATTGGCAATTAGTAGCGCTTATGTACAGCACGCGCCTCATCAGCCACTTAGCGGTGATTGCAAGGGATTCGCCGTATATAAATGTATACGTAATTTAAACTTGATACTTTACTACGGAAAGGAAATTTGCCTAAAGCGTAAAGCTCTTATTACTTCGGAGATTAGCAGATTTAATGCAACATGGTTTCAATTTCTCATGCTCAGATTACGGACGATATACTATCTATCTTAAAACGTTAGGCAACTCATTCAAATAATAAGTTTTTAGCATTACTAAATATTATCAGTAAATTTAACTTTTTAATTCTCGTAACAGCCCTACATACCCCTTGAGAAAGCACTTGCAGATTATCTCTTTGGGGTAGCTATCCAGCAGGAAAGGAAAGGAGTCTATAATTTAAGGAATTAAGCTGTTTCATGTGCTTAGCTTTTATTTCCTATGCTACATATATATAGTAGATAGAGAAGGTATTGCATTCCACTCCAAATTCGATATACTACTATGCACCATCTCGTCCACTAAAACAAACCGTAGTGGCTAGAGAAAGACATAAAATATAACACACCTCATTTATAGTATAAACTTTCCTATAAAGAAGATAGTGATATTGATTAAATATGCATATATGACACATTTAAGGAAGATGATGTAATTAGGTTTGTACAGAAAATGCATTAATACTTTATTAGTGTCCCGGCAAGGAACTATGATATATCTATTAGCTATATTGATAAAAGCTGAGACAGCAGAATCATAACTACTGCTTCGGTGGTTAAAATCTCTATGGAAAAATGTCAATAAAAATATCCGTTTCGACAGCTTCTAAGAGCTAACACACATTCTTCTGCGGACTATTTACTCAAATCTGACAATTCTGATGCGTTCTATTCACATGAATTTCTCTACATCTCTGCTACAAACGATTGTTAAAGAACCTATGCTTCTATTTACTTCATGCTAATCGAGAAAAATTAGCAGAAATAGTTTTTTTACTTTCTTCCTTGTAAGCAGAAACGAAATAAGGGAGTACCATGGATTAAAATGATAGTCAAAAGCTGGCTATTATACAACTGAAGTTCCTTTGTTTGTATGGACAGGAGTTCCTGAATGAGAAAGGTATACATTTTTCAAAGCTGAAACAAATAACAAGGAATATCTCAAAAACAATGTAGTCCCCGAAAAAAATGTATATTACACAGTATATGTATATTAGTAGTTATGCAAAATCTCGTAAAATTCATCCAGAATAAAGTAATATTCAGAGGCTATTTCTAGAAAATTCAAGATATACATTTTATTTGTCAGGTTAATATCTTTAATATACGATATTTTAATCAAAATCGTTAGAGCCATTTTTGAGAAAATCATAATTTTCGAGAAAATGTTCCATGCAAAGGGTGGTCAGTGGTCGGGAGATTTTTTGAAAATCTTCATGTTGCATCCTTGGAAGATACCAAACCTAAATACCAAGTTTGGTTTTTAACGGATTTTTCTTTTTGAGCTATGTTGCCCACAAACACACACACACACACACACACACATGCAGACAGACCACACACAGACATTTTTCTAAAAATGTTATTTTTTTATTAAGGGGGTCTCAAAACATGTATTTCCAGTTAAATCTTGGTATCGAATTTTTGGGTACATTACAACACTTTTTATACAATATGTACATAGTACGTGTAGAGAAAGTAAACAAAAAATAGAATGACGTAAACGTAGCATAGAAGCATACTATACACTATAGCATACTTAGCCAAGATCCAAGCCCGTACTTCTTGATAATGAATATTTGAACTCGAAGCTTCACTAAAACGTACAATCGAACTAGGTACTGCTAGATTGTATGTGTGTGTCGGAGGGGATCCCACACTGCGGCCATTGGCATATTGTAACGTTAGACCCCAGTAGGATAGGAGGAAATTACACTAATTTCGAAGGGCGACCGAAACTGCACAATGAGGGAAGAGCCACCGAGGAGGGTCTTTGACATATTCCAAGAATTTTTTTTATCTTGACTTGGGGAGCGCTAGGAATCCGCGCAGCTCCAGGGCTGACCAAACTCAACCGAGAGCGGCATTTCCAGAGCTCAGTCAGCACCAACACTTACAACCCTGAAAGAGACCGGCGGATGAAATGGAGATGAAATGAAGGGACAGAGATTTCGGGAGAATGAAGAAACCTCCACGCATTTACATAGTGACACGGTAAAACCTCGTGGGTCACAGAGGCAGGCTGCTGGAATCGAATCCAAGACCTCCCGAATGCCCAGCCTCCACTTTACTCGGTAGCGCTAGCTAACAGATCCAAACTGCTATAAGCCAGTCAACTTTTGCGTCACTCTATAATTTTTTGGCGTTCCTTTTGAGCCTGTGAGGTTATCTCTGGTAGTGACGTGTAGCGTGTGTGTGTGCCTCAGTTTGTAAACCTCTGCTTTAGACCGTGATGATAATCAAGCAGAATTACATTTGATGTTTATGAGCCTTGGGACCTTCCTCCGAGCTAAGAGTACACACATACACAGACACAAGCAGAAGTAGCTTTGCCTCGAGGATTTTCTGTGAAATATCGGTGCACCAAGAGATTTCCCTTGTGTTCTATTTGTAGTAGTCAACTATATTTATAGTTCTGTGTATAAGTGATAGCACAGCTCGCACTGACACAAACACAAATATTATCTCTTAAGATCAACTAATACTCGCAAGAAGCCATTGTCACATTGATGTCACAGATCAAGCTGGGATTTTTTGTGAAAGTAAATCGAAAAAAATCATATGTGCTACATCTCTGAGGCAAATTATTTTTAATAAGCTTATTCTTCTGTCTACATCATGCTAATCGAGATAAACTTTAGAGAAACGGTCGTCTTACTTAGGTCCTTAAAAGTAGAAGGGAGATAAGGCAATACACTAAACTGACAGTCAAATGTTTTAAAATGTGGTTACTATGGGATTGATATCCGTGGGCCAGGTGTTGACAAGTTCCCGTATAAGAAAAGTTGAAGTATTTTAAAACTGTAACAAATAACAAGATATATTTCAAATACGGTCAACTCTATGAAAAAAATGTATATTACATAAATTGTGTGTTTTAAAGAGCTCTACATTTTTTGAGTGTTACATGTATGTCTATCTCTTATACTCCTAATTTAAAGTTTAACAAAATCATCCATAATGAACTGGTCTTCAGAAGCTATTTTCAGAAAATTCAAGATATATACTTTATTTGTGATGTAAATAGCTTTTATGAGGTATTTTAATCAAAATCATTAAGCGTAGTTGGGGGTGGGCTTTTTTCTTGAAAATCCTCGGGTCGTATTCTTGGAAGATACTGAGCTTAAATACCAAGTTTGGTACTTAACCGACTTTTCGTTTTTGGCTTATGCTGTCCACAGACAAACACACACGCACCTTTTTCTAAAAAATGCTTTTCGAGCTTAGGGGATCTCAAAACATATATTTCCGGTGAAATCTAGGTATTGAATTTCGGATGAAATACAATACTTCTTCTACACACTATGTACATAGTGTACGTGTAGAGAAAGTATACAATACCAAGTCTCGGCTTTCTTTCGGATAGGCTCATGTATGCCAGTAAAATTATTTATTTGCAAATTGGTATGTTTCATTAATAATGCTTTTAACCCTCTGTTGCCTGTTGGTATCTATAAGTTCCACTTTTTTTAAGCCTAACTATATAAATAGGGCTGTACTCTAGGATTAATTTCATCTTATACTAGCCTTGAACCATAAATGACAAGTAATCAAGAATGTTTTATATTGTAAAAATATATACATTTTTGCCCTAAAATTGCAGTAATTTTTTTAAATAAATAAAAGAGAGAACCGACATAACTACAGCCAAATATAACCCCATTAACTTCCAAGCATCACACCGATTATTTTACTTGGGCTCTCCCCGTCATTTACCACAATCGCTGGGATTTGAACTTGCAACATTTGGCATTGAATGGCTGACCAGTCCATTACTTATCATCTAATACTCATGGTCATTTGAACTACTTTTTTGGTAGTGCCTTTGGCAGCATTATGAAAACCGATTTAGAAGAATTTAAGCTTTTAATTGGGAAGAAAAATATTAATAAAGACTCTACATTTATTTTCATTTCCATTTTGTCCGTTATTTTATATAATGATTTTATGTTTATTCCAAAATACTTTTAGTAGAACTGCAATTTTAAACTTGAATTAAAGGAAAAGCGGCATATGTAGTACATTAGTGTAGCCAACCAAGGGTTAATTCCCTACATACAATGTTTAAAATGTAGTAAGCGAAATAACAAAACATCTGATGTGCTTCGTTCACCTAAGTTTTTCCAGCTGTTTCATATACAAACTATTCTTATAAGAGCTTATTCTTTTTATCTACATCATGCTAATGGAGGTAAAAGCTAACAGAATTAGCCTTTATTGCCTAATTCCTTGTAAGAAAATAAATTAATACATTAGGATAATGCGTTATTCAAATCTTTGAAAGCTTCTCGTTATGTGAAACAATTGAGGTTCAGTTCGTTTTGCATGGCCCCGTTAGAGAAAAGCTAAATTCTTTTAAATTGAAGTCAATAACAAGAATTATCTCGAAAGAGGTCAACTCTACAAGAAAACCGTATATGCCAAAAATTATGTTTTAATGAGAGTTACAGCTTTTGTGTAATATGTTTTTGTCTATCTCTTATAGTTAAAAGTTATGCAACTTTTTCTGTGAATTCATCCAGAATAAAGGATTTCAAAGGTTATTCCTAGAAAACTCAAAATATACAATTTATTTGTGATTTAAATATACAGCATTTTAATCACAATCGTTAGAGAAAAACAAAAATGTAAAAAAAAAAATGTTCATATAAAGGGTAGTTTGTGGTGGGGGATTTTCTTGAAAGCCTTCCTTTTGTATCCTTGGAAGATACGAAATATAAATATCAAGTTTGGTAATTGACGCTGTTTTCGTTTTGGGTCCACAGTCTCTCTCTCTCTCTTTCTCTCTCTCTCTCTCTCTCTCTCTTTCTCTCTCTCTCTCTCTCTTTCTCTCTCTCTCTCTTTCTCTCTCTCTCTATTTCTCTCTCTCTCTCTCTCTCTCACACACATACACATACACAGACAAACATTCGAGTGTTTTTCTAAAATTTTATTTTTCAGGCCCATGGGAACTCAAAACATATATTTCTGGTGAAATCTCGACATCGAATTTCTCTAGCTACTATGTACATGTGTGTACCTAGGTGCTAGAGCAAGTAAAATGTGCAATATTTATCTATTCTTTATCCCCCTTTGGATGACCCATTACTGAGGAAACGTGAAACGTATTTGCTGATGATTTTGGCTTCGCGGCATGAAATCTTGATGATTGTTTTGTTTAGAGCGGTCTTGTTGCAAATACTTGCAGTCTTAGTGCCAGCAAAGTTCAATTTCAGGGACTCGCAGGATCGTTAGGCGGAAGACAGACCTAAAGCAGCCACTTCAACTTCAAAATGTAACATTCTTTTTCCGCTGAACGTTGAAGGGATGCTGTGGGAGAAAAAGCCGGGGCACGGACAATTTTGTTTTCGGTTTATTTTAACTATAAGCAGTTCCAGCGCAATTTGAGACATCAGTGTGAGAAATTATGCTTAACATCGAGCTCTTTACAAATTATCTTTATGTACGCTGTAATTAAGACGGATATGATGAAGGGGAAGAAGAAATCAGCAGCCTCATTGAAGCCTGTGCGTAGACTCTTGAAGCGTTGGTAGCTTTTATGCTGGATTTTCAGTCAAATCTCAAGGTCCAAGATAATTTGCCTTTTTTTTTTTGTTGCACCATCAAGTCAAGTTGTGAGCACATGACGAGCTCTTAAGCAGCTTCGGTCCACTCTTGCAATAATACTCTAGGCAACAAACCCTTTGTGTGCGTCTCCTCGCATTCTGTAAATTCCCTTTTTGGCTGGCGTTTAGCAGCTTCCCCTTTTGAGATCATTCCGTATTTATTTATTCCAATATTCAAGATGCGCTATAGTTCTTAATTGGGTAATCTTATACCAGTATTTTTGGGAGACACGCCTTTAAATGTCTCAGAATCTATGAAATTAAGACCGGAGCACCTCTTTGGAAGTGCGAGGGAAATCCAGAAAGTAACAAGCGATTTACATAACTAGATAATAACAAAGGTATGAATACACAACTTTATTTACAAAGTTACAGTACCTTACTCTCTTTCTCAACGTAATCGTCATTGCTATCAAGGTATTTATTGTCACGTGGTACCGGTTTTTGAATGCAGTTGTTATACCCTTCTACAGTCAAGATGAACCGCCACTCTGAGGTTGAGAACATTTTTCACCCAAGTCATGTATAGTGTCCAAAGTGAAACACCGGTTTTTCTGAATCCTTTTATCAACTTTTACCTTCAAATCCAGAACGATTGATGAACTTCCACTCCCGTCTTTGTCGTGCATACTGGTTTTACCTTGATTGCTCTAAATTATGCACATTTCCTAACTGAAGACTCGTTCATTGCATTATAACCAAACACTTCCGCTATCTGCCTATATCATTTGATTGACTGAATATATTGTGCATTTAAGAAAATATGTGTTCCATTCACATGACTTTCTCTATATCTCTGCAACAAATAATTGCTAAAAAGCAAATGCTTCTAATTACTTCATACTAATCCATAAAAAAATAACATAAATAGTGTTATTACTTGCTAACTTGTAATTAGAAGCGAAATAAGGAAGCACCATAACTTAAAGTGATAGTCAAAACTGGTTTCTATGTGACTGAAGTTCCTTTGCTTGTATGGACACAAGTTGACAAATTCCTGTATGTGAGAAGTATGTTTTTTAAAGCTGAAACCAAAAACAAGGAATATTTCAGAAACGATCAACTACACGAAAAAATATGTAAATTGTGTGTTTTAGTGTACTAAATTTTTCTGCGACAAGTTTTTGTCTATTTCTTACGGTTTAGCAGTTATGCAAAATTCCATAAAACTCATCCAGAATAAAGTAGTCTTCAGAGGCTATTCCCAGAAAATGCAATATATGCATATTATCTGTCATGTAAATATCTTTAATATGCTATATTTTAATCAAAATCGTTAGAGCCATTTTTAAGAAAATCAAAATTTAAGAAAAAAGTTCCATGTAAAGGGTAGTTGGGCGAGGGGGGATTTTCTTGAAAATCTTTGTGTTGCATCCTTGTAAGATACCAAACTTAAATACCAAGTTTGGTATTTAACGGTCATTTCGTTTTGAGCTACGCTGTCCTCAGACGCACAACCCACCCACTCACCCATCCCCCCTTCCCACCCACCCAACCCACCCACCTACCTACCTACCTATCTACCTACCTACCTACCTACCTATCTATCTATCTATCTATCTATCTATCTATCTATCTATCTATCTATCTATCTATCTATCTATCTATCTATCTATCTATCTATCTATCTATCTATCTATCTATCTATCTATCTATCTATCTATCTGTCTGTCTGTCTGTCTGTCTGTCTGTCTGTCTGTCTGTCTGTCTGTCTGTCTGTCTGTCTGTCTGTCTGTCTGTCTGTCTATCTATCTATCTATCTATCTATCTATCTATCTATCTATCTATCTATCTATCTATCTATCTATCTATCTATCTATCTATCTATCTATCTATCTATCTATCTATCTATCTATCTATCTATCTATCTATCTATCTATCTATCTATCTATCTATCTATCTATCTATCTATCTATCTATCTATCTATCTATCTATCTATCTATCTATCTATCTATCTATCTATCTATCTATCTATCTATCTATCTATCTATCTATGTATCTATCTATCTATCTATCTAGCAAGCCACCCACCCACCCACCCACCTTCCCACCTACTCACCTACCTACCTACGTACCAGCCTATTTACCTACCCACCTACCCACCAACCCACCTACCCACCTACCCACCTACCAACCTACCCACCTACCTACCTACCTACCCACCCACCCACCCACCCACCCACCTACCCACCCATCCACCTACCTACATACCTACCTACATACCTATCAACCTACCTACCCACCTACCCACCCACCCACCCACCCATCCACCCACCCACCCATCCACCCACCCACCCACCTACCCATACACACACTTACGTTTTTCCAGAAATGTTTTTTTTTGGATTCAGGAGATCTCAAAACATGTATTTCCAGTGAAATCTCGGTATCGACTTTTTGGGTGCATTACAATACCTTCTCTATACACAATGTGCTTAATACGTGTAGAAAAAATTAAAAAACACAAAAAAGAATAAACGAATAAGTCCTTTGGCGATAGAAAAGTATAACATCGGGCATTGAAAAACTGGTACCACGTGACCATAAATGTCTTGAGAGAATGGAAATTACGTTGAGAAATAGAGTAAGCTACTGTAACTTTTACATCTTTCGTTATTACATATTTAGTAATGCTAAATCGTCTGTTATTTTATGGATTGCCCTCGTATTTCCATCGCAATATTGGCTTTAATACCAGTATGTCCAGGTAACCCAATAAAGGAGCACAGAGAGCTAACACAGGCTTCTATCCAAAATCAGAAAGGTCGTATGAGACTATTTGAAATCAATCCATCTCTGAAGAATCGAGTGAGTTTCATTTACATGACGTTCTCTACATCTCTGTAACAAAATATAATTAAAAAACTTATTCTTCTATTTACTTAATGTTAATGAAGATAAAATTAGTAGAAATAATCTTATTACCTGCTTTCTTGAAAGCAGAAGAGAAATTAGCGAGTACCATGAACTAACACGATAGTCAAATCTTTTAAAAGCTGGTAGCTATACGATTGAAATTGACAAATTGAAGTTGAGAGCTTAAGCCTATTACAAAGAATGTCTCAGAAACGATCAGCTCTATACAAAAAAATAAAAAAAAGTTAACTGTTTTAACGAGAGCTACACTGTTGGTGTAGGTGTTTTTGTCTATTTCTTTTGGTTTATCAGTTATGGAAACTTCAGCAAATTTCATTCAGAATAGAGGGGTATTCATAGGCTATTCTCAGAAAATACATTATATACATTTTATTTGACATGTACATATTTTTAATATATGAGATTTCAATTAAAATTGTTGGAGCCATTTTTGAGAAAATCAAAATTTTCGAAAATTTTTCCGCGTAAAGTATAGTTGGGGTTGGGGGGATTTTCTTGAAGATCTTCATATTGCATTCTTGGAAGATATTGAACTTAAATACTAAGTTTCGTATTAAACGAACTTTTCGTTTTTGAGCTATGCTGCCCACACACACACATACACAGACGTTTTTCTATTTTTTTTGGATTCAGGGGTCTCAAAACAAGTATTTTCTGTGAAATCTTTGTATCAACATTTTTGGTGGGATGCAATACCTTCTCTATACACCATGTACATAGTACGTGTAGAGGAAGTAAAACTAGGTAAGCTGAACAATTTAAACATTTATATGAACGATATCTAAAATCTAAATGTTCAAGAATAAAATAAAATTACAGTTTAGAGGGTTAGCTATTATATTTTTTTATAAAATTATGTATTACTTTCTGCAGATCATATGTACAATGTGCATAGTGGATAGAGAAGGTAATGTATTCCATCCAAAATTAGATGTTGAGATCTGTTTTGTGATCTCCTGAATCCAAAAACGCATTCTTAGAAACATTTCTCTGCCTGCTGTCTGTGTCTTAAATGGAACATTTAAAATGTGATATATTTAAGATATTTACATGACAAACGAAGTTTATATCTTGAATTTTCCTGAAATAGCCCCTAAAGACCTCTTCATTTGGAGGACTTTGGTAAAATTTTTGTATAACTC